>OY744553.1:1662485-1709985 GCA_963556195.1 Sepiola atlantica
TAGAGAGAGAGAGAGATATTTAGAGAGAGAGAGAGAGAGAGATATTTAGAGAGAGAGAGAGAGAGAGAGAGCTCAACAAAAGCAACATCAATATCAGGGGTTTTCAGATTCAACATTTAAGAGAAGATTTTCATCAATAGAACGTAAAAGGGCTTTCTCAATCTCCTCAATCTTTTTTTGACCCAAAATTGAGACGAAAAATAATTGAATGATTCAGAAAATGACTTATTTTATATTGCGCCAATCAAGCATTTAGGTCGAGTATCTCATCTGTCAATATAGTCCAGTCAATATAGCAGATTTTTTTGGCTGAACCTCAAACAAATTGCTAACAAAGGTTTTTAACTTGGATATTGGGCAGGAATAACCTCTTTCAAATAAAAAAAAAGTTTACCAAAATTAGCCTTGCGGAAAGGGGTCAGCGGGTGCCATCTTTAAAAATTGCTGCCGATTCTAGCCTCCGCTCTCTCAACGCAATTTCTGTAAATTCATCTTCAAAAATACCAAATGTAGCAATGTGAAATTGGATAAAACCAACAGTTTTCATAAAGTTAAATATAATTATAACTTATTTTTGTCTCTTTTGATGTATTACTGCAGGAGCTTAATATTCTGTCATATTCTAATTTCAGGTTTGCCAAAGTGAAGTACCGATAATTATGGATGCTGACAAGTGTGCTATTTGCAACAATGAACTGTCCAGTAATGAAGAAACATTCATCGTCAGCCAGAAGGGCATCGATTCTATTAACAGAGCTTCTGAACAACGTGGAGAGAAGATCATAATTCAGATTGGTCAACGTCTTCATAAGAAATGCAGACAGCGTTGGATCAACCCCAAATACATAGAAATTGACTGTAAAAACATGTCCACCCAATGACGAAATGCTATCTCGTGCAAGGCGCTCTTTGTGTGTGTTTAACTTTAAGGAACATTGTCTTTTTGTGGTTCTGGAGCAAAATCTGATAGAAAGAAAAGGTATCGATGTTTCCCATGAAGAAATTATTGAGTTTAAGAACAGAATGTTAAAGTTTGTGAGAAAGTCCGAAAAAAATGATGGCTGGGTATCCACTGTAAAAGGTAGAATAGGTTATGTAGCTGACTTTGTTCCAGAAGAAGCACGTTATCACAGAACATGTTTTGCAAACTTAGATTCCAATAAAAACACTCCTAAGGCATTCTCTTCTGCTGATTCTTCTAAGAAACAACACCTTGGTAGATCAGAGGATTCAGAAAGAAAGCAGGCATTTCTGGAAGTTGCTAAATATTTGCAGCAAAATGATGAGGAGCAACTCACCATTGTCGATCTTGTTAAAAAAAAATTGAGGAAATTTTCGCAGACACTAGCTTTGAACCATAAGTCTCTCATACATGAAATATCGATTGTTAGAACATTTCAAGACAAAATCATTGTGACTGAAATTAATGGGAAACATAATGTTGTTACATTCTTAAGTACAGCAAAATGTATTCTCCATAGATTCTATGCAGAGAGCCGCTCAACAGACAATTCAGAATCAGATGCCATTAGAATCATAGAGACGGCAGCCAAGCTTATCAAGAATTACATTAAAGGTATCCAGACAAGTTCAAAACATTACCCGTCTAAGAATGATCTTGAATGGGATGCGATTCTTGAATATGTTCCTAAAACATTGATCTTTCTCAGGAAGATATTTGCAGGCAAAGAAAATGATTTGAAACTTGCATCAGTTGGTCAAGCGATAATGCAGGCTGCTAGACCCAGAGTTCTCCTTGCACCATTGCAGTTTGGTTTAGCAGTGAAAATGCATGACCAATTTGGATCGAGGGTCTTAATTGACCGTCTGAATAAGCATGTCTTCTCTTCGTCTTACTCGGATGTCCAGAAATTCGAAAGTGTTGCTGCTCTTGTTCATGGCGCTGAAACTCTCTCCCCTGTTGAAACTGAATTTGTGCAGTTCGTAGCTGATAATGTGGACCATAATCCAAAGGAGTATTGATGGATTCAACACATTCCACGTTATGGGCATCGTAGCATCTTTTACGCCCGGGAAAGTTAAAGCGAAACCAGTTCCAAGGATTCAGGTCCTTTCAGAAGATCTAAGGGTTGGAAGGATCACCATCAGAGCACACCAACAAACCACCAGTGAAATTTAAAGAGCTCCATCCCAAGAAAGTTGTCGATTCCACTGCTAATGTTGACATCCTTTGGAAGGTTTCACTAATTTCATATCCGCCCAGACCCGCATGGTCAGGCCTTATGCAGTCAGTGCACAAAGGAACATATCCTAGGAAATCAGCCACAGTTTTTTTTTGCCAATGATCGACATGGACCCTGGTAACCCAACCTGCGTGTACTCAACGTTACGTTACATTAGTGATTTAGCCAGGAAAAACAACATTACACCAATTCTAACATTCGATCAACCACTTTGGTACAAAGCAATGATGATAGTCGAGTCACAGTCTAGTTCCAGTCCCCTGAAATCATTTGTCTTGCGACTTGGTGGGCTCCATACACAGATGAGCTTTCTGGGGTCAATTGGTCATTTGATGACAAGTTCTGGATGGCAAGAATCTTTTGAACTTGTGCATGCTGAAAACACAGTCAAGCACATGCTAAGTGGCAAAGCAATTGCAAGAGCCATTCGTGCTCACTTCTTAGTTGATGCTGCTCTGAATGCTATTTTGTTAGCGAAAGCCTATGATTTGCCAGTTTCACATGTCACTGAGGATGATCAACCCAACACTGATGCAGAAGAGTCATTTCCTCAAAATAAAGACCTGAAGAAAGCTCAGGGACTATTGAAACGTCTCCTTGATGGACTGAGACATTGAATAATGTTCTGTCATCAGAATTTATGACCAGGATTGCCCAGAGAATCAACCATGTGAAGGATGCGATGGTTGACAAGCGAACAGCAAAATTGTGGATTCAATACCTTGATATGCTGAAGATCCTGCAATTGTTTGTCAAGACAGAGCGCACGAGGAACTGTGAATTGCACCATGACGCTGTAAGGAAAATGCTGCTAATATTCGCTGCAGCAAGACACATCCTATCTGCAAAGTCGGCCTACTTGTACTTGCAGCAAATAAGGTGGGTTGCTGAAAAGCCATCCTGAAGTGTACCAGAAATTTTCTGAAGGATTCCATGTGATTAGACGGAGTGATCGCTACTGGGTTGGCTTGTCGACGGATCTAGTTATTGAGCAGGTGCTAATGAGAAGCATGAAGACGTCTGGAGGTCTTACTCATGGCAGTTTGGTTTGGACGCTATCACTGCACACGTGCACTGAAATTAAGTTTACAATGCAAGAACTAGCAGCCATTCGTTATGGCACTAGTAACCAGCACCAGGAGGCTACTTCAGCAAGAAAAGAGCGAGATGTGAGCGATACATTAAAGCTCCTTGCGTTTCTCCAGACATATGACCCCTTTCACGGAAGATCCGTCCGTTCACAGCATTTCAAGTGGAGTAACTGGAGACAAAAAGGTGAATGTTGACAGAGCAAACTCCATACGACAGGAAATCATAGCTTCAAGTTGGAGAAAATGTCCACGAGTACACTTTTAAAAGAAAGGATCAGGCAATTACACTTGGGTCAAAAGTTTCGCTCAGCAAAAATGAAGCAGTTGAGACTAATCCACAACTCCTATTCCAGAGACTGTGTGTCCTCTCTACCAATGAACCCTCAACTCAGCAGCAGCAGCAAGAACATTTCAGTATGAGCTTTGTGGTTACCCACCTGCACTTTTTGATTCTTTCGGACTACCAACGGCTTTGGCAGACGCAATATGGGAACAGTATCTCTTAGATGGTGGAGCACTACTTCAACGCCTCCAATGGCAAAAAGGTCACACATTTGATGAGATCTGTGCCCAATACCGCAGATATGTCACAACTAGATATGGAATTGTCTTTGATGAGTATGAAAGTGGTCCATCCATTAAAGACGCGACTCACCGACGCCGAGCAGGGGGCTCTGTTGGTGTTAATGTGTCACTGACCCCTTTAATGGTGTTCAAATTAAAAAAGGATGTTTTCCTAGCTAATCAAGAAAACAAACAATTGTTCATCAACTTGCTGCGAAAGAGTTTGGAGGAAGCAGGTTGTAAAGTAGTCCATGCATCTGAAGACGCTGACGTATTGATTGTGAAGACTGCTCTAGAACTGGCACAGACAGGAGAAACCATTTTGATAGCAGATGACACTGACCTATTGGTCCTTCTATGTTATCATGCCGATAGAGATGATGGTTACAACATCTTCTTCACGCCACGACCAAAGGATAGTGCAAAAAGTGTGAAAGTCTGGAACATCAAAGAGATGAGGAAATCTTTGGGAGATGTGGTCTGTTCCAACATTCTTTTCACCCATGCACTACTGAGTTGTGATTCTACATCGAGTGTTTATGGAATTGGGAAGGCAGCATCCCTTCAGAAGGTGATCAACAATAGAAACTTCCTCAAACTGGCAGAAGTGTTTCGCAAGGATAGCAGTGCAGAAGAGGTTATTGAAGCTGGGGAGAAGGCTTTAGTGTTCCTGTACAATGGTAATGGTGAATAAAAACATCAATCATCTCCGACTGAGGCGTTTTAAGGAAAAGGTTGCAAAAAAGCTCAAAGTATGTTGAGGCTAAACAATTGCCACCAACAAGAGCAGCTACAAAATTCCACAGCCTTTGAGTTTACTTCCATATTCAGGAATGGAAATGTAGAAACAGCTAAAACCTGGCGAGTGGGGATGGAAACTTTCAGATGGTAAATTACAACCAATCAAGACCGACTTGCCAGCTGGTCCTGTAAATTTGTTGTCTATAATCAGGTGTAACTGTACTTCAGAGTGTATTACAGCAAGATGCAGTTGCAGGAAACATGGCATTGACTGCTCAAACTTGTGTGATAATTGCAAAGGCCTCCACTGCAGCAACTCACCATAGCCAGATCTTGATGAAGTTACCTTTGACTAGTTCTTGACAAGAAATATTCTTTGGTCCGTTCCTGAACTTGTTCAGTGGTGGTTATGCAAGAGCCTTGCCTCAACATTCGACCAACTGACCATTCCTTTATTGTAAATTGTACTTATTTTGTACCTATTTTTTATGAAATCTCAAGAATTAATGTGACAATTGTTGCCTTGAAAAAGGCTACTTAGTCTGTTTTTGTAGCTTTTATATTCATATTTGTATAAGAAATAAAAAAAAAACATGAAAACAATGGCAGGGGCTAGTCATTTTCTGGTGTTAGTTAATTATTAAGCATATAGCTACCTAGCATTACAATTTAAAACACCAAAAAAATGTCAAGCTGGCTTTGGAGGGGGGGGGGGGGCCTGTGTGGGTTTTCATGCAAAATTTTTTTTTTTTAATTTTTTTTATATTTCTAATTTAATAAAGGTTTTTTTTGTCAAGAAAAACGTTTATTTGTCAGGAATTTTATGTCTCGAAATTTTAATATTGTCAAGTTGAATTTTAAAGATGGCGCCCGTTGACCCCCTTTCCGCAAGGCTAATTTTGGTAAACTTTTTTTTTATCTGAAAGAGAGGTTATTCATGCCCAATATTCACGTTAAAAACCTTTGTTAGCAATTTGTTTTGAGGTTCAGCCCCATTTTGACTGGACTAATAATAATAGTTTATGCCTCTATATTCTCCATGCAATCTTCTCACCTCCTGCCAAATCTCCCGATCACGAGCTAAATCTTGCAGACCCATCGCTCTCACTCACACACTAGCAAGGGGCTAGCGTGGGTAATAATTCTTGCTTGTGTAACAAGGTATATATCAATAATTTATTGAGAATTAAAGTGTGTGTTAGAGTGTGAGAAGGGGGATCAAGTTCAGCAATTTATAGAATTGTTATTTTATCTTGCACCACCAGTGAGGTCGGACGTGGCATCTGTTCATGGTTGTATATTCACCATGTAGTATTTTAAATGAGTTATCCTACTAACGGTCTTCCTACGCAGAATGCGATAAATTACGTGTATAAGAATTAGGAATGATATTATGTTGTTGTTGTTGTTGTTTTTGTTAAATAATATTAACCGATGAAATCATTTCGCATTAAAGTTATTAATAACTCGAGGCTAATCTATATAATACTAAAAGTCTATTGTTCTTGTATGTTTGCAATCAGCTTTCAGCTTTCCAGTTTTCAACATCCAGTTGCGCATGCGTAAATAGCATCGTCTTCAATCTGTTATTCCAATTCCGTTATTCTCTATTATGATTAACGAACGCATGAAATTTTTCATTCTGGAAATTTTTAAACAATTTCATTTAATTTCATCAAATAGTTTATTTGTTTTCTTCACGGCTAAAAACATTCAACGGGAGGACTTCGTAAAGTCTGTCGCAGTTTCAAAAAAACTCCTCCCTTTTAAAAAACAAAAACAAACAAACAAAAAAACAACACTCATTATTAATATCAGCCATACTAGCGGTCGGTGAACGAAACCACCTCCCACTTTCCCTCTCATAGATTTCACCACTCCTACTCCCTCTGTTTTAGTTACGTACGCGAGAAAGCCTGCTGTACCCCCTTCCTTTCTCAAATCGCCCTAACCAACCACTTATAATTCAGTAACTGTAATTTAAAAAAAAAACAATTATAATAAACAGAACGACTCATAGAAATCTATCTATATTCTTTTTTCATTTTAATATACTTTCATAGAAATGCTTCTGTTATGTAAAAAAAAACCTATTTTCTTTATGCCACAAGTGTCACGCTCATACATGAATTCCATAGCTAATATAACAAACTGACCCAACGGGTCACGGGTGGTCTAATATTTACCTAATATTTATTTTTCTACACAAACGTGGCAGAAACAAATAGACCGCTTTATTATCACGAATAACGAAAAGTGCGAGTAGATGGTTCTGATCAAACATTAATAAATTTCCCTCTTCGAAGAACTGAATATTTACTCGGTTAATATTGGAAAGTGGAATCCCGAGGTTCGTCGCGATTTGAGGTTAATTAATTCCATCCTAAGATTGACGTATATATGACTTTTCGTTATCCTACCAATGGTCTTCCTACGCAGAATGCGATAAATTACGTGTATAAGAATTAGGAATGATATTATGTGGTTGTTGTTGTTTTTGTTAAATAATATTAACCGATGAAATCATTTCGCATTAAAGTTATTAATAACTCGAGGCTAATATTTATCTAATATTTACCTAATATTTATCTAATATTTATCTTTCTACACAAACGTGGCAGAAACAAATAGACCGCTTTATTATCGTGAATAACGATGACTGCGAGTAGATGGTTCTGATCAAACATATTAATAAATTTCCCTCTTTGAAGAACTGAATATTTACTCGGTTAATATTGGAAAGTGGAATCCCGAGGTTTGTCGCGATTTGAGGTTAATTAATTCCATCCTAAGATTGACGTATATATGACTTTCCGTTATCCTACCAATGGTCTTCCTACGCAGAATGCGATAAATTACGTGCATAAGCATTAGGAATTATATCATGTTGTTGTTAAATAATATTAACCAATGAAATCATTTCGAATTAAAAACCAAGTAGTATTACGCACGGAAAAGCACGGTTAAAATCTACTAACAATCGAAGAAATTCGTAAATAATCCCAAGTTCGTCCAACATGGCCGGCAAGTGTCACGTTTTAGATAGATCGGAATGTGTTGAACGAAAAAACAAACCCTTCACAGAAATCAATAAAGTTTACAAGAAGTGTTAATAAAAATAATATTTGTTAACACGAAATTATTTTTATACCAAATTTGAATTTTTGAAATAAAATAAAATATACAGGGTGGGCCAAAATAAGGGTCCTATCTTTAAATTTGAATAACTTGAATTTGAATAACTTCCACAAAATAAAAGTTAAACTCACCAAATTTTATGTGTGTGTAGACTGACCCTTCCGAGATTTTTTGAAATAATCAAAACAAATTTTAGCCGAAAAACACTTCTTAAAACTTACAAAAACTAAAGTATTGTTTTTTACACTGTTTTTAGTTTTTTAAGCAAAAATTATGTTTTCTAAATGAGGGTACGTTCCTTAGGGCTAATACGGCTGATGCTTGCTTCGGAAGGAGTCCTTTACTTATTCTAAAAAAAAAAATTTAAAAAAATCAATAAATAAAAAAGTTATGAATTTTTTAAAATAGGACCCTTATTTTTGCCCACCCTATATATAATTACACACGGCTTTGCTTCGTTTCTTCAGGTCAACGATTCTGTTTTTCTATCGCATCGTCCGACATTTTTTTTCCCCTCAAGTCTTTTAACACTAATTAATAGTACATTGATTCTACTCAAAAAAATTCCTACTATCATAACATGACAAAAAGAATAATATCTATATATATATATATATATATATATATATATAGCAATTAATACCCTAAATTAAAATTATCAAACATTTTTATCCACATGATAATTACTTATTAGAATTAAAATAAAATAGAAATGACGGTTATAATCATAATTTTATTCTCATTTTAAATTTAACTCACTCTGGCCGTCGCTCCATCTCCCTTCCTCCCACCCCGGCTGAAATTGAGATCATCACAGCACAGACACGTGAAAAACCTCCCACGTAATAATTTGAAACACGACTTGTTGGGGTCCTCCCCCCTCCCCCCTCATGTCCCATGTCACCGTTATAGACAAAGCCCCAACTCTGTCCCCCTCCCCTTCCAATGTATTTTCAATGTTCAATCTCCCGTTAAAGTTGAAGTTAAAGTTAAAATTTATGCCATTTGAATTCCTTCGCCCGCCCGATGAGTTGGTCGCTATTTGCACCAATGAAACAAAACTTGTTTTGTCGCAACTAATGGAATAAAATCAAAATATATATATATATATATATATATATATATATATATATTTATATTTTTATTGTTATAATTAATGTTATTTGATATGCAAATTACTATATCATACGGTAGTTTTAAGGGTAATATATTATTATTATTTTATTATTATTATTATTTATTTATGTATATATTAGTGATATTTTAAGCTGAATTATTTCGACACTTGATTATTGGGGAAATGGTCGTATAATCAGTACCATTGGAGAGCCATGAATATTATAACTGTCCTGTTTTTTAAATCTCCAAAACAGTTACATGGTAAACAGCTGATGATCCCCGTGTTAATATTAGACGCTTAAGGTCTCCTGTTTATGTTTCACTCTTAGATAATTAACCCCCCCCCCACCTTTTTTTAATTTTTATTTTACTTATATTTTTTCATTTATTAATTTTCCAACGAATGTTAAGTCTGCAATATCTTGGATTTAGTTAGTTTGTCTGGGAATTTAAACTGCATTTTTTTTTTTGATGACTCAAAGCTTCTTTAGACTATATATATATATATATATATATATATATATATATATATATATATATATATATATATCTATCTCTTTCTCTCTCTCTCTCTATATATATATATATATATAAAAACTTATTTTACTAAATTTTTTGACTTTTCTGTGTGGGAGGACCGTTAGTAGGATAACCCTCTAACGCACACAATTATGTCAAGATATTAAGAACCCCCACCCCCAATCAGTTGACGTAGGTGAATAATCCTTGCTTGGACTACAATGCAGCTTTCGTCTGTCAAGGTACGTATCAGAAATTTGAGGCAGAACTCGAAGGGAACGGGGGTTGCCAGGATCAACAGATGAAGAAATTGTTCGGAAATGCCTCAACGACCAAATGCCCCTTTAGTGGACGGAGAGACATCAACAAAACAAGGTCATTAGACAAAATGGTACCGAACAATCATGGCCTACAATTTTTTTTTTGAGATACCAAAGAGACTGAGCAGGTAGATGTTAATTAACTCGTTGGCGGCGGCGGACAGTCATTTTTGTAATTGTTTCTCTAATCGTAAGTTTTTCACGAAAACTGTTAAATAAAAAAAACTAAAAAAAAACAGGGGGGAAAAAAAACCAAAAAAACGGGACAAAAGAAAAAAAAAAAGGGGACAAAAGAAAAAAAAAGGGGGAAAAAAAAACAAAAAAAAACGAGGGACAAAAAAAAAAAAAACGGGACAAAAAAAAAAAAGGGGGGGAAAAAAAAAAAAAAAAAACCAAAAAAAAAAAAAAAAGGGTGGGAAAAGGGAAACCAGCTTTAATAAACTTGTCCTGACGAATACAAGCCTTTAGGATTTTGAAGTATAACAGTAGGTATATGAATCAAAGTCGTATTTTCACTATATCTAAACACTTTTAATGTGGACAGTTATTTCCGAAACAAACAATGGTACCAAATTTATTTTGATAGCTCAATTAACCACCAAATTATGACTATTCAAAGTTTGTTGGAAATTAGAAAATTTAACGTTGTGTGTGCTATTTGTCCAGAAGCCAATTTTAACAATGTATAACAAAGTACAGACCTCAAACAAGTGAAAAATCCTTGTCATCTTGTGGTAAATTAAAATTAATCACAATCGAAATAATAATTATTAGATCAAGCCAGCCTAAACATTGGGCAAAACACTAAACCCCCATTACTCCTTAAAAAAATGTGCAAAAATGACACGGATGTACAATTTTGACTGTTCATATAAGTTTCATTTCAACAGCTAACACATTGAATCTTCTTAATATGATTCATAGCACATTAGAGATCAAACTAGATTTTTCTTTAAATAATAAATCAACAATAAAAAAAACCCTCAGATTTGGACATCCCATGTAAAAACAGACGGAAACAATTTTATAATAGGGAAAACCGAAATAGCACTTGAGCTGACAAATTAAAATTTGCTTCTGACTAGCCAATTTCCATTTGTTATAGTTGTACAATGTTATTGGCAATAAACGTACTTCGGTACAATTCTTAAAAATTACTAGGTCCGGTCCAGACAACTGGCAACATGAAACATTTTTGAATAATTAACTAAAAGTAAAAATCAGCAAAGTGTGGGATAACTCATTTCAGATTGAAGAGATATTAAAAGAGTTGTCTCCCTTAAAATTAAAATTTTATTCGTTTTTTCTGTATAAGTTCAAAAATCAAAGACTAAAATGATTTCAGTGCATCTCGGGTAGGGAGAGCTACCTACTTAGAACAAAAAAAAAAAAAAAAAAGAATTTTTTTTTTTTAAAAACCATCTTCGACCTCACGCCCGAGTCACTTTTCTATATTTATGGTCAGACACAAATCTTCATCCAAATTCTTGTGAAAAATTAATCTTACAAAAATGCGAAGACCAACAGAATGCAACAAAAACCCAAATTGTTGGATAAGATTACCTACCTCTTCTACGGATCATAAAAGAATGGTGGCGTCTTTCTATTAAATTAGTTGTCAGACAGACAATGCGTATGTATGTATGTGTGTATATTAAAAAAAAAAAAAATATATATATATTTTATGGGAGTAACTCCAGACAAGGCATGAAGCCACTTGATGTAAAAAGCTAAAAGGAATGAAAGATGGTAAAGTTGTATAATAATAAAAAGGGAGAGGAAGATAGAATCACTTCAAAGACCAGATGTCAGTATTTATCTACCTCCCACAGCAGTAAGATGTGATACAAGGTCGGAAAGTGGAATTTGATAAGCCAGCGCCCAAGAGCACTTATGACCTTCAAAAAATGCCTAGGCAGCCCCGTCGGCATTCCCCGGTAGCGGCACCTCAGGCGATTAGCAATAAATTAACCCCTTCTCAAAGGGTGAGAAGGCAAAGCCTGGGAGGGTGGACCTCCTAGAACTGCACAGGACAAACCCACAGACCGGCAGAATCAAGGCTCGAAGGCCAAGACGGTACCGGTCTATAGGGTGTAGTATCCATCGGAACAGATACTACACTTTGATCCCTAGCCCAAAGGCCAATGGACACATATTCATGCACAACAAATCACTTGAGAATACTCCGACATTTAACAAGTGCTGATGGAAAAACCTCTCAAGGAGCTACTCCCCCTCTCAAGTTTTCTGTGCTATCACACGGGAAAGTGCCGACCAGAAAAGCACTATGACCCCGTCCTCTACCTTCATTATTTGTCAATTATCAGACAAACCAAGTCTAAAAGAGACACCACCACCAGCGTTCAATCCCATGGACTTCAAACAGGCTAGCTAACCTTGATTGAATAGATATACGATTATCGAAGTATGACGTCTTATTATTCTCGATTATTGCATATCTCCGACTTCTTTTTATGAGGGTCATTGGCCACCTGTACCACAACATAAAACCTTTCCAATAAACATCACCCCCCCCCCCACCCCCCCCCCCACCCCCCCCCCCATTCGAGACATTCTGACACTTTTTTTTTTTTTATAAGACCCAAGAAATTATATGGACAAAAAGAGAAGTTATTCTGTTTGGTTACTTTTTGGGGGGGGTGAACAGTAAAAAGTTTTTCCCTTAATGTTAAAACTCTAAAGTAGTAAGTAGGCGAAACATGTCAGTGGATTAAGTAATTTAGCCATTAATGTGAACCTATTTCTTTGCACATTGTCATTTATAAAGAGAGTTTCATATCTTTCATCGACACATTCTTTCAAACAAATGTGACATGGACAAGAAGAAATCGCAAATGTAAAAGCATAAAGCTACAGGTTTGAAGTAAAGAGAAAAAAAATTAAAAATAGAAAAAAAAAAAATTAAAAATAGAAAACTATAAATAAAATAAAAAACTATAAATAAAATAAAAAATAAAAAATAGAAAAAAAAAAAAAAAAATTAATAGAAAAAAAAAATTAAAAATAGAAAATAGAAAACTATAAATAAAATAGAAAACTATAAATAAAATAAAAAAAAAAGAATAGAAAAAAAACAGAAAAAAGAAAAAATATATTTGGCACAAAAACCGACGGTACCGATGTTGTTCTGAACTTCTTTAAGACATATAAATTACGCTGTTATTTTTAAAAATTTTTCTTAATAATCGAGCACTCTGCTGGGGGTTCTCTCCCACTAATCTTACAAATAAATATATATTTTTGAATAGATTTGCTGAAAACATTCTTTAAAAAAAAAAAGTGAAGGTTGTAATGTGTCATTTCAATTTCCTGGCTCAAAACAAAGCGTTTCCAATGAAAGAGAAAACAAAAGGAACAGAGTAGTGGGGGGAGAAAGAAAAAAAAAAAAAAAAAAAAAAAAAAAGAAAAAATTTCCTTCGTAATAAAAAAAAGAAAAAAAAAAGAGCAAAAGTTTGCAGCAGCAGGAGCAACAGAGCCATCAGCAGCAGCAAAATGGAGTCCAATAGAAAAAGTAAATGCCAATCAACGATGTTTTACCTGTTTCGACCTAAAAGGCCATTTTTATTAAACCTTGATCTCATAAAGAGAGTATATATAAAAAAAAAAATATATATATAAAAAAAAAATGTGGAAAAAACAGCAATGGCATATCTCAAAGAAAAAAGAAAGAAAAAAAAAAAAAACCTACCTGTAACAAGTAACCTTGGTGAGGGGAGGGGGATGTCTACTGGGGGGGGGGGGGAAATGATGAGATGGTTCTAACATAAAAAAAAAAAAAAAAAAAAAAAAAGAAATGTTGGGTCTGTGCATGTGAGATATATATATATATATATATATATATATATATATATATCAAACACTCTCTGGACTAGTCTTCTATCTGTGCCCGCTTCTAGGTACATATGGATCTTAATTTCCCTATATTTCCGAGTGCTATGGCGACTGCTTGCAGATTCTAAGCTGATGCTGTAAACCGGGTTCGCACCTCCCGACTATCTGAAACTTACTTTCCTGCACTGATGAGAGCAATAAGCTTGAAATGTCAGGTATATATATACAGGGTGTCTCAAAAAAATGTACTCACTCTTAGAATGGCAAAATGTGCAGAAGATGTCGAGTTTGCACACAAAATTGTGTGGAGCGATGAAGCAAAGTTTTCTCGTCATTCTACGAGCGAGTACATTTTTTTGAGACACCCTGTATATATATTAACTTGTTACAAATATCCAGGGGGTATAAATCTGAAGGAAGTTGAAACCGGGTTTATGAGAGTGCTCAATGAAAATTCAGAGCAAAATATATATATTTTTTTTTTGTTGTGATTTTATTATTGCATTATTGTGTGTATTTAGGCAGCATATTTTCATTTAGGCAAACATTATTAAATAACACGGAGTGGTTTTGTTTGATGCGACTTTTTTTTATTTTTTCAATTTTCCGAATTGTCCATCTAATGTTTCGGTCAAATTGATGTAAATATGATCCATGGGTTTCTTGTTCCATTCTTTTTTCTTTTTTGCAAGTACTTTCGATTTGAATCGTCAAATACTCTTCAGGCGGTATTAGTTTTAGTGTCTTTACAAATTATGACTTTACTGTTGTGCTCATTTTTGAATTATAACGGCAAGTAGTTTATAACTTGAAAAACATCTGTAAAGTTTAAATGTACATGAGAGCGTGATGGCGTTCTACACATGAGAGATTTAAAAGTTTGACTGTTTGAACCGTTAAGAAATTGATGACGTTAAAGAAAGTGCATACAATTCAAACGCATAACTACCTAATGGCTAAGAATTTGGTAATCTTAATTATTATGCTAGACACTTTAAAATATTGCGACTAGTTTCATAATTGACATTATTAATTGTGGGATGTTTAGTTTTCATGTAGAGGGCTTCGAGTATTTTTAATTTTTTGATATTGGTATCGTGGTGTATTATTTTGGTATTGTTAACAAGGATGTTTCTATATTGGGAGGGGGTGCAATTATGTTTATTTAGGTGTTGGCATATAGAGCTAGTGTCGGAGAGATGTAGGGTGAGTCTTCGGGATAGTGTTGTGGAAGTGAAACCTATGTAAGAATTAGTTTTTTTATTGTTGTCGGAGATACATTCTCCCATAGGGCATTGGAACTGATATATTACATTGGTTATTATATATATATATATGATAATTTTATTTACACAGACATGTACAAAATCTGCGACACTGGCATGTCGATGTTATCGATCAACAGTTACTATAAACTGAGATCTCATCAGGCAGAGTTAGAATCCGATCTTAACCTCAGATCATATTTGGTTCTCTCCAAATATGATCTGAGGTTAAGATCGGATTCTAACTCTGCCTGATGAGATCTCAGTTTATAGTAACTGTTGATCGATAACATCGACATGCCAGCGTCGCAGATTTTGTACATGTCTGTGTAAATAAAATTATCATATATAAAGCTCTATTTTGATATTGAGCACTTTTTATAAACCCGGTTAAAATTCTCTGGATTACCACCCTGTGGATATTTTTCACCTGGATTATTACCATTATTATATATATATATATATATATATATATATATATATATATATATACATATATATGTTTTTATCTACATACGTATATGTTTCATCCTTACGGGAATCGTCAGTGTAGAGAAGAATTATTTACACCGGTCGCCGGGCTTGAATCCGGAACCTGAGTTATATTTCAAACTCAAATTCCAACGCCTATGCCCTCTAAACAACTCAGTAAATCAGCCAGAGAGTAATCCTATATATATATATATATATAAATATATATAAAAATTAATACAATTCTGGGTGGATGCATACATCAGCCAAGAATGGGATTTTTAGCTTGCAAACAAAAAACTGAGAAATCATCAGACACTGAAAAAGAAAGCGGGACAACGTGAGGCAAGAAAGTCTTTCAAGTCATTTTTATATGTCATTATCGACATCCGAGTAAAGTGTCAGGAAGCCATCACGCCGAATGTGATCACTTAAGGATCCTGCATAAACAATGACTTGCTGCCGAACTACACACACACACAATATATATATATATTGATGAGATCTATATATATATATATTGATGAGAGCTATATATATATATATATATATATATATTGATGAGAGCTATATATATATATATATATATATATATTGATGAGAGCTATATATATATATATATATATATATATTGATGAGAGCTATATATATATATATATATATATATATATTGATGAGAGCTATATATATATATATATATATATTGATGAGAGCTATATATATATATATATATATATTGATGAGAGCTATATATATATATATATATATTGATGAGAGCTATATATATATATATATATATTGATGAGAGCTATATATATATATATATATATTGATGAGAGCTATATATATATATATATATATATATTGATGAGAGCTATATATATATATATATATATATATTGATGAGAGCTATATATATATATATATATATATTGATGAGAGCTATATATATATATATATATTGATGAGAGCTATATATATATATATATATATTGATGAGAGCTATATATATATATATATATTGATGAGAGCTATATATATATATATATATATATATTGATGAGAGCTATATATATATATATATATATATATTGATGAGAGCTATATATATATATATATATATATATATTGATGAGAGCTATATATATATATATATATATATATATTGATGAGAGCTATATATATATATATATATATTGATGAGAGCTATATATATATATATATATACCAATATTAATTTTAAGTAAATAATATTAAATTATTTTTACCTACTGCTCTCATCAGTGTAGGGATGATAATCTCGAACGGTCGCACGGTTTGAACCCCTGCCACAGAATTAACCTAAACTCTGCAAGCAAGCGCCAAAGCATCATCATCCACTTTATTGTCTTATGTCTCTTGGCCAGGAGTTTGACAATTTCTGGCAGCCTGCAATCTTAGTTTCCAGGCTTGGCGTCGTGTAGATCGATGCCGTTTGAATTCCACTCAGATCATTGTTGGTTTCTTGGGTCATCCAACTTTCCACCTCAAGATTTTCAAGAGGCGCTACTCTCGATGTGGCAAAACGAACGTAGCTGACTGATAGAAGTTCATCAAGCTTTGGTATATTCAGCCTTGCCAACAGTGATTCAGAGCTGATAAGACGGGTTTGATTTAAAAAAAACAAAAAATACATTAAAAGTCACTGCTTATCAAGGCCCAAAGGCCACTCGAGGATAAATGTTAATTAGTCTGACTGATGGATGGTGAGACAACTTCGCGTTCACCGGCACGATGGTTGTAGCACGGCAGAAATTGATTATGTACGGGAACGGTTCAACAAGAACTTGTTTACATTGGACTTGAAGATGACCATATTGTAGTCGGCAGGGAAGCAGGCTTGCGGCACTGTGTTCCACAGACGGACAGTTCTCGGAAAGAAGCTCAGCCCATGGAAGTTTCGTTTCGACTTGGGCACGCAAAGGCAGAAAGGGAAATCCATGACATTGGTCGTAGCTAGGCGGGTTTTACAAGAGGTGACCATAGATTTGAGCTAAGTCGGGCAGCCGCCATTAAAATAACATCTCTCCTGTAAGAGAAGAGGACATCCCTCCCCCCACTAGATTTCAAACTTTAATTCAACATTGCATATCTGATCATTACGCTGAAGATGAGCGAGGGCCGAGCACTCACCTCCATACAGTAGTACGCTCCTAGCACAGCTACTATATACCCCCCCCCCCCATCGCTCGGTAATGAGGGATAGCTTGCGGTGTAAGCACTGGGAACAGTTCGCAAAATTTACCTAATGCCGATTTTACTCTAATGGTGGAGCTAAACTTGCAACCCCAACCTCACAACCCTAACAAGGCCCAGATAAGACTTTACATTAGCAGGCGCAGATACGCAGTCTTACGACTGACTTTCGTTCTAGTTAGTTTTGATAACGGGTATCATCATAATATTGTCATACGTAAATTCACGTTTCTGTTGATTTCTAACAAATTAGAAAGAGACAAAGTAAGAAAGGAAGCAGAGCCTAACCCTAACCAATAAGCAGACCCCCCCCCCACACACACACAGAAGAGAAGTCAAAACCATTTTAACGTTTCTTCTTAAATAAAAAGGATGCAAATGTTTTAAATTAAAAAAAACAAAAAAACAATTATTTTATGCAAGATGATGTTAAATTTTTTGGGGGGGATGATTTTAAGACGAAGTGGGTGGCCAGAAATGACGTATAGGGTGTGAAAAGCATTTTAGTCAGAGTATATAAATATATATTTATATATATATAAGATACACTGACATATAATAATAAAAAGTAAATTCCTTAGAATAAGAATGGTACAACTTTGTTTGATTCTGTTGTCGGCATTCTTACAGGAGAGGCCACGTAATGGTTGCCAAGTATTGAGGAATCGACTGGATTCGAACTTGGCACACCCAGGTCATAAGTCTGTGTCGTTATCCACTTAACCACCGTCACCTCATATAAATATCGACATAGATACACCGACATGAGATCAGTATAGGAGACAGTGACTGAATTCCATGGAGACAAAAACCAAATCACAAACAAAACAAGAAAATGCAACCAATCCTTTATCCAATCCTTATTTAGTTGGGGTAGGGGAGAGCAAGAGCAAATTTTCACATCGCTTGACCAATCGTCACCAAACTAGGTCAAAATATCAGTTTAACTTAGAACTGATTTAATTTGAGGATATCTAGGTCAAGGTAACAGAAAAGGGGGGAAAAAAAACCACACTTTTGGCAATAACTCTCGATGCCACAACCCCATGGATCAAGTCTCGACTAATGGTCTGGTTGGGTGAGCTTATTGGCAACAAACAAGCATCCACTTTACCCTCCCCACTCTATCTAAGCATTTCGCTGCACAGCTCCCAATTTAGGATGACCCCCTAAACTTTCACCCTAATTCTCAGTAGCCCCTTATGTCTTTGGTGGCAACTTGCCTGGTTTGCGGTGAACTAAAGTTAAAAAAAAAAAAAAAAAAAAAAAAACAAGCAAAAAAAAACTGTTCATTGCAGAGACTCACTACTTGGCCCATATTGTAGCCAATGAAGTCCCGCATCTTAAATGACCGTGATCTTGAAAAGTTTGGTCAAAGTCGAAATTTCGACAGAATTTCAACTTCTGATTGTTTCCAAATTTGATGCATGAATCTGATGTTCTTTGATAACAGTAACTACCATTCGTATCGTTATGAAGGTCGGAGGTTACATCAGATGAAATGTAGCTAGAATAACATCCAAGATGAGAACAGTAATCCAAATAATCAATCCTCATCTAAAAACAAACAAACTCCGAAACAGTAACCACCATGCAAAAATGGATCCAGTCTAATCAGTTAGTTTTTGACTTAATGTTTCCATGGCATGAAACGCACGCGCACATATCCGAGGCAATGGCTGAATCCTCCTTAGAAAGTGACCCCCAATCTGTAGTTGAATGGAGTCATAAATGGTTGGTAACTTTTGATGCCGCAAAGACAAAGCTCGTTTCCTTCAACAACTACAAGAAACCTCTTCAACCACCGATTGCCATGGCAAATAACACTACCAGAGAGTCCAATGTTCAAACTCCACGGCCTAACATTCACAGGTAACATGAATTGGAACAAATACATAGAAGCCATTGAAAAAGTGGGCTCCCTTTACCGTGCTAAAAAACTTCTCACACCTGACAGTATCCTATATCTCTACAAAGCCACCATCCACGGAGTATTATTGTCACATCTGGGCTGGTGCACCATCCACCAGTCTCTCGGTCTTAGACAAGGTAAAAAAAATAATAGAGTATCTAATAGGTCCCTCACTATCCACTAAGCTCCAGCTCCTGTCCCATCGTGTTGAACGGCCTTTTCACTTCATCCAATGTCTTCCCCGTGAAGTCAACATGCTACTTAAACTGTTCTACATCTCCTAACCCAAGCATTCTCATCCATTCTTTTAATGTGACCAAACCAACAAAGTCTCCTGTTCTGCACACATCGTCATATACTGTTTAGATTTAATCTTCCTCCGAGATCATCAGAACTAAGCCTGTCTTTAACCCGACTCACTTTACACATTCATATCATTTCTATCCATGCAACGCATATCCTCAACCCTCATTGGCCAGATTTCACTTTCATGCATAATCATAAGGTTTGTTCACTTAAATATGCATCGTCAAGGATTAGTTGTACAATTGAAAATATTATTTTACCCATAGATTGGAGTTGGTGGTGGTGGTGGTGGGGGGGTTACACCGTTACCAACCAGTATTACAGAATCATTGAACAAGATCTGATTTCATAGCCTAAAAGGTATCCATGAGGCTAATCATACACTCCTTATGTTTGAGAGCAATCATCTAACATATAAAGTTAGCTTGTCAGATTTTCAAAGTCAGACCCAAATAGCATTTAAACCGACAAATCAAACTTTGCTTCTGACTCGCAAAGTTTAATTTGTTATTGTTGTACAATGTTATTGGTAATATAATGTACTTAGTTACAATTTATTGAAAAAAAAAAAAAAAAAAAAAAAAAAATCAAAAAAAAAATCACAAGAACATTTTTAAATAATCACCTAAAAATAAAAACCAGCAAGTTGTATAACTGCTGGGTAGGGACAGCTATTTGAGCATAAAAACCAAATCAGAAAGGATTGATTAAAAATCAAAAAACGCAAAGGTGGATGAGTGACTTGAATGGCATTTTACCTGACAAATTTAACTTTGCTGCTGACGAGCCAATTTTCATTTGTTGTTTTATCATGTTATTGGCAATATAATAACTATATAACATACATAGCTATAATTTATTAAAAAAAATATATATCCTTAGTCTAACCCAAACAACTGCTAATATGAAAGATTTTTAAATAATCACCTAAAAATAAAAATCAAGGTGTATAACTCACTTTAAATCGAAAAATTTAGCAGCTAAAAATGTTACTTCTTTTTGTGTACAAGTTTTAAAAAATTTGCAAACAAACAAAAAGCTAAAATAACTTCACTGCATCCTGGGCAATTCCGGGTATAATAAAGTAAACTCAATTTTTTCCCTATTTCATCGACCATTATAGCTTCCGAACCAAAATCTTCAGATGCTAATCTGTTCCGACAGCCACTGAGGCCAATTCCTGATAAGTGTTTTCCGAAAAAAATGCATTTGTTTAGGTCTCTTTCAAATTTTATTACATTTTTTGTAGCCCAACAGCTTCTAACAGTCATTCACACAGGAGGTAATTTCACTCTCATGCTAACATCTACTCTTACAGTCCCCCATATCATGGGGATTGTTGTTTATGGGAGAATAAGACCGTTAGTATTTCATTTATACGCTATTCCTTTTGTTTGAGAATAAAGCACAAATTAGATAAAGGATTGATAACATTTCCAATTTTTTTAGAAATTTAAATTTAAAAAAAGCGGGCATTCCAGAAAAACATTACACTGAGTCAGCGTGCCACTATTATGTTCAGAGTAAAAGTTTTGTATTTTTATTTTAAATAATTTCTTTTCAAAAAATTAGTAATCAAATAAGGTTTCTTTTTTTTTTTTCTTCGAAACATTGAAATATGAATTTTTCTACCGATCATAATTCTGTCGGATCGCAGATATAAAAAAAAAAAAATCCATTTTTACTTTATATTTAAGGTGCTTCTGCAGTTTCACAATCACATTTAAAAAAATGTATAAACTTTATGTTAGCTGAAAATAAGATTGTACAGAAAGAAATTACGCAAATTCATCCAGTATTTATTAGATTATAAGAAAAAGAAAAAAAAAAACGATCTTACGTATCGGTATACATTTCAGCTTACTAAATAGGCAAGGGAGATAACTTTAGGAAAAAGTCAAAACATTTAAATATTAATTTTTCTCCAAATGATAGTGCTGTCGGATCGCAGATATTAAATAAAATCTATTTTTACGTTATATTTTTTTTCATAAAAAAAACAAACCTACCAGCAAGTTTTAATTATAAAGTTTTAATTATAAAGTTCTACATGAAAAAGATTTTGACTTTTAAAAAATTATGACCGGAGAGACAGTTTATTGATTGTGGCTTGCTGTTGTGAATTCAGAATAGCGGCACGCTGACTCGGAGTCTAATATTTTTTTGGAGTTCCAAAAAGCGCAAAGGGAGAGAGAGTGAAAGAGAGACGGACGAAGCGATACTGAAATGATAAGTGATGAGGATGAAAAAAAAAAAAAAAAAACATTTCTAGATATGGGGAGTTGGGATGGATGGAGGCAAATTAAAAAAAAACAAAAAAAAACAACATTTCTAGAATTGGGGAGTTGGGATGGATGGAGGCAAATTAAAAAAAAACAAAAAAAAAACAACATTTCTAGAATTGGGGAGTTGGGATGGATGGAGGCAAATTAAAAAAAAAAAAAAACATTTCTAGAATTGGGGAGTTGGGATGGATGGAGGCAAATTAAAAAAAAACAAAAAAAAAACCATTTCTAGAATTGGGGAGTTGGGATGGATGGAGGCAAATTAAAAAAAAAAAAAAAAAAAAAAAACATTTCTAGAATTGGGGAGTTGGGATGGATGGAGGCAAAAAAAAGAAAAAAAAAAAAAAAAAAAGAAAAAAAAAAAAGAACGAACGAACGAAAAAGAAAAAGAAAGTGTGTCCCACCTGCTATGGGATCCATAGATTCTCTGCCGTTCGGTGAAAGCCCTGATAAAGTAGATCCTCCAGGCGGTATGTGCATGTTAGCTCTCCTAGAACGAGTGCTTCCAACGCCCCGTGCTGGATGAGGTATTCGTCTGACATGCCTGATCCCACTCGGTTCCTCGTGAGCAGAACGGTTAAGGACAAAACAATAAAAAGCAAAACAATTACAACTTCTTAGAACAATAAGAAAAACAGAATTTCCATGGGCAGAGTTTCTTTCCAAAAAAAAAAAAAATCTGTGGAAACTGTATCCACAGGATTGTTTAATTTTTTTTTTTAGATGAGGATTGATAATTTGTATTATTCGGACTACTGTTCTCATCTCTACATTATTCTCACAATGTTTTAGTCGATGTGACCTTTGACACGTGGCGCTACGGATAAATATGTTAAGCAATAATTAGTTGTAGGTTATAATCTTATGGAGGTTGAAGGTTCAATCCTCACCACGGGCGATACCAAGAATATAATAAAGAATTACTGAAGACTTCTACTCGGAACAAGAGCAAGCTGCCCCCCGTAGATTTAATAAAGGTTTCCGGTAAAAATTTCGTACCGATTCCAGAGTTTGACACAAGACGCACCTGAAGAAGGTCGGAGTTAACATCGGACGGAAACGTGAGAATAACCTCCAAGATGAGAACGGTAGTCTGAATAATCTAAATTACAACTGGATAGAATGGTGCTTATGCTGATTAGCGGCCATATAAAAAATTATTTTTCTATAAAAACAATAATATATACTTATTAAGCGTTATATTCTTACTCACTGTACGAAAAAGTAGAAAAAATTATCCACTAGAACTTTAATTACAAGTATTTTTCCATTCTGCGTATCATAACAGCGACTCGTTCAGTAAGCCTCCATCTTGTTTTTTAAGAAGATTTCAGTTACCTGCCCTTCAAATCTTCTTAAAAAACAAGATGGAGGCTTACTGAACGAGTCGCTGTTATGATACGCAGAATGGTAAAAATACTTGTAATTAAAGTTCTAGCGGATATTTTTTTCTACTTTTTCGTACAGTGAGTAAGAATATAACGCTGAATAAGTATATGTTATTGTTTTTATAGAAAAATAATTTTTTATATGGCCGCTAATCAGCATAAGCACCGATAGAATAATAATCAAAGCTGAATTTCCATGAACAGAGTTTCTTTCCAAACCCGTATCCTCGAAAAGCTTTTAGCCTTGATAGGTGATGACTCAGTTTAAAAAAATCTGCATGTGTGGGTGTGAAAACGCATTTTTAAAATTTATTTACTAATGTGTCACCGTGTATCAAAGCGAAAAACAACTCGAGGATAAGGTCTTCTTGCTAATACACACGCACTTGCATACACAACTTTTGGAATGTAAAATCGTAATTTCTCTTTCTTTACAATCAGAGATGTGAGGGGAGCGTGGGGTAATGGCCCCGCCCATTAATTTCCAAACCGAGGGGGCCAGGGTCTTCACTCATAATCGCTGAGAGAAAAGTAGAAGCTTATGGTTTTTTTTTGTTATTTTGGATGGGAGAGGGGGGGGGGGTAGCAAAGGGTGTTAATCTATATATATATATATATATGTTTTTTTCCCATACTGAAAGTATAGATTGATATGTTTTTAAAGACACAGGAAGATATTCTTTGATGAAACAAAAGTCTTCTATCTCCTATACCCATGAATCGTTTGAAGTACGGCAAAATTAGCATTTTCAGAGAGAGATAAAAACAAAGCGAAACAAGGCATGATAAAAAGTGACCGAGAGAGGAAGAGAGAAAAAACGGGAAGAGAAAAAAAAACCAAAAAAAAAACCCGGAAAAATAAAATCAAGCCAAATGGGGAAATATAAGGACGTAAAGTGCTAGCAATTTGGCCCGTTTTTTTTATTTATTATTTGTTAAAAAAAAAAAAAAAAAAAAAAAAAAAAAAGGCGGATTTCCGCTAAAATGCGAAGAACCCACATCCCCCGACAACCAACAGTAAAGGAGTGGGGGCAAAGGCCGCCGCATGCAAACGAGAAAAGGATATGAATTCTCTTGATGTTCTGTGTTCTAATGTGAGATGGGCAGAAAAATCATCGGTCACATGGTTAGGATCCCCACCAGGCAATGCAGCACATATTGGACAAACCTGACAGAGAAGAGAAAAGCAATTAGTACATAAAAATTACAAAAACAAAAATAAACTTGGGATAATAACAATCAAGATAAGGATACAAGTACACGTCAATTAGGGGTTAATACCAATCCGCGTAAATGAAGTGGATATAATGTTAATGTTTTCCGACAGCTAATGTTTTTATGACAAAAAAAAGAAAAAAAAAAAAAAAAAAAAAGGAAAAAAAAAAGGGGGAAAAAAAAAAGGGGGAGAAAAAAAAAGGGGGAAAAAAAAAAGGGGGAAAAAAAAATAAAAGAAAAAGAGGGGAAAAATGAAAAAGAAAAAAGGGGTGAAAAAGAAAAAGGGGGTAAAAATGAAAAAGGGAAAGGGGAAACAAAAGGAAAAAAGAAAAAGGGGAAAAAAAGGAAAAAAAAGAAAAGAAAAGAAAAAAAAGGAGAAAAAAAAGGAAAAAAAAAGGAGAAAAAAAAGAGGGAATTTTTTTTTTTTTTGCTTATTATTATGGCTTCTATAATCTCTCAGGGGAGAGATTATAGAAGCCATTTTGTTGTCGGATGGTGTTGGAGGCTGTAATTAGTGCGGTTTCAGTAAGTATAAATATATCTATCTATAAATATATCTATCTACATCTATCTGTCTATCTATATCTACATCTATCTCTACATATAGATATTTAGCCAGCATTTGCTCTGTAATACAAATGTTGTTGAATATCAGACAACTTAAGTCTTGATATCTTTGTGTGGATCCTTTCCATTTGCCGGATCAGGGTCTTTGTTTCAGTGGGGAATTAACAATGCATTTAACCCCTACCAGCATCCCCACCCCCACGTTCGCAATTTAGCGAACTCTTAGTAGAAAACACAACAATATTAAAACATACCAATAATAAACAACTATATATTAGAAGCCTTATTAATAAAAAAAAACAAAAACAGCCATTAACAGAATTAATTTTAACACCAGCGATATCATTCTAAAATATTTATACTTCTAACTTTAGTTTTGTATTAATAATATAATTTCCCGCCAAAACTACCTATTAATATTAACATGCTACCCCCATGGATTAAATACAGGGATCTGTTCGAAATTCCGTCCAGATTCCCGAGGTCGACAGAAATATTGCCGACTTCGAAAAGATACATCTGAAGTAAGCCGGAGGTTACATCAACCGAAACGTAGGGGTAAACACTCAAGACGAGAACAGTAGTCCGAATAATCTAAATTATACAAAGGGAAGTAACTATTTATTATTACCTAGCGATATCATTCTAAAATGTTTATAGTTCGAACTTTAGTTCCGTATTAATAATATAATTTCTCACCAAAACTAGCTATTAATATTAACATTAACACAATCGTATTTATTTCATTCCTCTGAAGATGGTGCCGGATGGGCCTGAAAGTACTTGGGACACCTACAGTTATGGCAGGTTCATCGGCCAATTCTCCACCGAAACAAAGACCCTGATTCGGCAAATGGGAAAGAATTTACACAATGATAGTCAGACATAAGTTGTCTGTCATATTCGATAACACTTGTATTACAGAGAAGATTCTGCCTAAATATACATATAATATATATATATATATATTTTGAAAAGTCACACAATTTGAAGCGTTGGGTGGGTGGCAATAATAAAGATATTTTTTTTATAAAATATTTATAAAACCTTGCACAACGCAGATTATTTGTTTTTAAAATAAATTATTTATTCATCTCAAAAACATTTTTTTTTTTTTTTATAAACTTGAGTACTTTCGGTAAATCTACCATCTTCAGAAGAATATTTCTTCTTTTTCTAATGTCTCAACCAAGAGAAAAAAAGAAATATTCTTCTGAAGATGGTAGATTTACCGAAAGTACTCAAGTTCATAAAAAAAAAAAATGTTTTTAAGATGAATAAATAATTTATTTTAAAAACAAATAATCTGCGTTGTGCAAGGTTTTCTAAATATTTTATAAAAAAATTTCTTTATTATATATATATATGTATATTTCGGCAGCAAGTCATTTATTATACACGCGTCGTTGAACACCAGAGTTTTCTTTCTACGCTATCTTTCTTGTTAATTTCTCGACGCGACGAGCGATTCGTCAGTTTAAAGATATATATATATATATATATATATATATATTGATGAATCAAATTGAAAGTATTCGCAAAAATATCAAACAAGAAACCCACGGAACTTATATAGACCAATTTGACCGGAATATGAAATGGACTATTCGGAAAATTGAAAAAACAAGAACAAAGCTTTATAAAACAAAAAACTACCTATATATTTATATATAAATATAAATATATATATATATATATATATATATATATATATATAAATAAATAAAATGTCAACATATTCAAAAGTGTGCGACTTGTTAACATGATCGAATACCCTACTATACATACAATATACATTCAAAAGAATCTCAAATATATAAATCGATAAACGTATTTTTAATTAAGAGTATATATATATATATATATTATATATATATATATATATTCACTTTTCAAAGTTTGACTAAAATAGTATAATAGTTTTATTACCTTCCCTTCTAGTGTCTAGGTTGTCAGTTCAAATCCCAACAGGAACAAAAAAAAAAAAAAAAAAAAAAAAAAAAAAAGGCAAAATTATTAATTAAACATTGTCCCATAATAATAGCTACATAGACAATAGAAAAAAAATATAAATATATATATAGTGCCTATTTAGACAGCATTTTCTCATTTATGACAACTTTGTTAAAAATACCCAAAATCTTGTAATTAAAAAAAAAAAAAATCCTCCCCAACCCCCAAACCACTAGAAAGAACCAATGTTATCTAGAAGTTTAAATGCCCTTTAGGAGAATGTAACCACCATAATAATAATAAAGCTAATAGCTACATTGGTTTTACAACCACTACCCTATCCCGCCGCCTCACCATGCATCTTGTAAACTTTAGCTCAATTTACCAACATCTACAAAAACATAACTGCCCTCCTTTGATTTTAGACAAATTCTAGTTAATAGCACGTAAATAATACATTCCGAAACTAACGTAAAAATTTTAAAAATACTGAAAGCTAAAAAACACAACAACGTAAAATTAACAAGCCGCGTGTGCGTGGTCCCCCTCTGTATGTGACTCGATGTAGCGAGTGTAAAATGCAATAAATTTGGGCAATTTGGGGCATTTTTGACCCCCCTTTCACCCCCTGGGGGCGAGAACCAGAATTTTTCTGAGGTCAAGGATGCTCATTTTATATCCAGAACAATTGCCTCTACATTTTGACCAAGTTTCAGAAAAATTGAATGGATGGATCAAACGTTATGGGAGAAAAGGGTCATTTTTTGACATTTTGGGGGCTTTTGACCCCCTGGGGGCGCGAACCAAATTTTTTCCAAGGTCAGCGATACTTATTTTCTATTAGGAACAATTGCCTCTACATTTTGGCCAAGTTTCAGAAAAATTGAATGGATGGATGAAAAGTTATGGGGCAAAAGGATAATTTTTTTGCCATTTTGGGGCCTTTTGACCCCCTGGGGGGCTAACCAGATTTTTTTTCAAAAATTGGAGAATGTCACTTTCTAACCTGACCAAAGTTGCAACTTCATGCAAAATTTCAGAGAAATTCAATGGATGGTTGCGAAGAAAAATCCGGACGGACGGATATGCCTCAAAATATAAGTCCCCCGATTTTATAAATCGGGGGACCAATAACATCACGTATGAAAGCAGTGGTAACATTTTAAAATGCTTAACGTAATGCGATTCTGTTCCGTTATACTATCCAGCGTTGCCGAATTTAAATCGTCAACGACTTCCTGGAACAATGCGAAAAACGTTCTCTGCGCGTTTCTCCGCCGTCTTTTGTAAAATCCTCTTCTTTCTCCAGCGTTTTTGCTCGTGACACCTGAGGATGATTCGACGAAGAATCAAAAACGCTCGTGATACATATGGGACATTTATTAATTTTTTGGATTTTGATACAAAAAAGACCATCAGAAAAAAAATATAAAAAGATCTAATTAAACAGTCGAATTCTGTTATTTTTTTAACAATGTTTGCATGAATATATATATATATATATATATATATATATAATATAAATTTTTATTTATACAAACATTATCGGTTACACATGTGCATACATGTTTCGGTTGTACTCTTCACAGACCAAAGAGGTGGACTCTCTGTGAAGAGTACAACTTAAACATGTATGCACATATGTAACCAATAATGTTTGTATAAATAAAAATGTATACTAAAGAACAGCTCTACTTGTTATTGAGAACTTTTTATAAACACTGGAGTTTTAAGGGATTAACAACTACAGAAACTAATACAATACGTGTACTATATATATATATATATATATATATATTATGCGGAATATGATAAACAGATCTAACCTGTATCATTCTAAACAAAATTCTAACAAACCTTTGCAAGTCAAAATAAAAATGCTTGGCTAATTTTACTAAAAATAAAAATGAGATTCGACATATTTTTTAGGAAATAACAGGGTGGCAGCCTACGTTTTTCGTTCAGCTTTGAAATACTGCAATTTATTTGAAAACAGTTTCAGAATGTTAAAGTATACAGGTCGGTGAAAAATTGAATTTTAATGGTTCAAGCTATTTGTTGTATATTTTGTTAGATTTTCTTTTTCTCTCGATTTCTCAGCTGTTAACTATACTGAAAGATTACCACACTAAGCAAATGAAGATTAGGGTAAAGAAAAAATAACAGATGAAAATAATGGCTTTCAAATCGTAAACTGCATTGGACCTTTCCGGGACTGTCCAAAGATCCTTCCTCAAAATACTGAAATCCCATGAGTCCCCATTCAACTACCGAATCTGATATTTTGGTGTTCTTAATAGTTCCAAGTGTATCTTATGGGCCCCATACTTTGACGCATATTCCATTCAAATGTTACGATATGTCGAGTACGGTTATGTAGATGTGTTTTATCTCCCTCCCATGGCGGGAAGATTAAACAAAGTCAGGAAACTGGGATTTAAAAAGCCATCCTCCTAGAGCAGGAGCGGGCAACCTCCGGCCCGCGGGCCACATCCAGCCCGTGAAGGCTTAGCATCCGGCCCACCACCCTGCTATGCTTTATTATTGCAATCCGGCCCACGGACCTCCCAGTAAAACTCATATCATTTTGTGACAGACGTAAAAGTAGGTTTCAATTAAGATTTACAGTGGGTTAAAAATGTATAAATATCAGCGAGCGATGATGCATGTATATTTCATTTTTCTTTAACTATTAATTTCAAATCCTTGGCCTGAGATAAAAATAGAAAAAGAGAAAGAGAGGCAAAGAGGAAACTGAGACGAGGAAAAGGCACGAAACATAGAACCTATGTGAGGTGTATCAAAATGAATGCTGGATCAACTTGCTACTTCCCCCGTCATTATTTTTTATGATTCCAAAATGGCTTTTCGTCGGCGCCTTTTATAACATCACATACAGAAGTCTCTTGAGAAAAAATATCAGATTTGCCGAGTGTTCAATGCAATTTTTGTACAATTTATTCATGTAAACAAAATATAGTAATTCTCAGATTTCGTTTTTCACTCCGGCCCACGATCTTCCAAAAGTCTCATCTGGCCCCCACTCTCAAAAGGTTGCCCGCCCTGCCCTAAAGGAAGAGCAGTCTGGCCGAACAAAAATTGCCTGGACAGCCCCGTCATTAGAGGCGCCTCAGGCGATTAGCAATAAACTAACCCCTTCTCAAAGGGTGAGAAGGTAAAGCCTGGGAGGGTGGACCTCCTAGAACTGCACAGGAGCATACCTCAGCCCGACAGAGACCAAGACACCCTCCAAAAATGGCATAGACTGCCGGTCTGATTTTGGTATGAACCCTAACCCCGGAGGGTTGGTTGTGTTTGTCAACTGCAGACCTTCAAATATTTTAGTGGTCCTCTATGTTAATCTTCTGTCTTTGTCAATATCTGCTATCGACATAGTTTTCTGGATATTATTGGGGTCATGCACCCTGCGCTACCCCTCCCCCACCTTGTAGTAGTAATCAATAAAAAGGGAACCTTTGTGTCGCCCTCAACTACAGTCAGCATGAAAATTTTAACAGGATTCTGCGCATATTCTGATTTGGGGATTTTTTACTTCATGGTAGCCAAGTAAAATATCTTTACGTATCCAACGATCAAAAGCTGCACGTCTCCAAGCGACACCGCCTCGAACAAACACCTGTTATCGCCAAAATTACCTGGACGCTAGAAATCTCTCCGAACACGCGAACCATCCACCTTATACGGTGCTACAAATGACGAATCATTTTGTAACCCCGAGGTCGACAGTTCCCATCACCTTCACTGCCTCTTACTTTTCCGCGGAGGTTTTTATGTACGGCACAATCTTTTGTCGTTTACTTCAGGGAGATCGGCTTTGTCCGCTGCAACTTAATACAGATGGAAATTTTAAAAATGGTGAACTTACTACTTCTGTCGAGGCATCTGCATGCTCCGATGTGACATGCTCTTGTAAAGTGACTTCCGTAAAGCCCATTTTGCCACAATACGGACACGTGAAAGACTGCGCCTGCTCGGCAGGCAAGGCTTCTCCTCCATAATACAATTCTGAAAAATAAAAAACACATTTACAATTAAAGAACCGGTCTTCGATGAGGAGAATTTATAGTCTGTAATTTACAGTCTGTAATTTATAGTCTGTAATTTACAGGGTTTAATCCAAGAAACTAGAACGGTCATCTTATCTACTTAGTACAGTTCCAAATGACGCGCCTAATTTCCGTGACTCTGCGTCGACAACGATCGGGCAGGTCGCGGAAACGCCCGAGAGTTGCAGAGACGAAAACCTCAAGCGTTAATGGAAGGCGATAATATAAGACAAATAAATTCAAAGAAAAAAAATACATAGATAAAAAGATAAAAACTCAACTGTGCAGAAAGGGGGGGGTTTGTCAATGTCTGTTTTTTTTTAAAATTTGTTTCGTTGTTTTTCTTTTTGCTAACATAAAACAAAGAAAGAAAAATGGGTTAGGGTTAGGGCTCCCGTTCTTAGCGATAGCCAAGCCCTGCATTCAAACTGCCAAGCTCTAACTGGAAGAAGCTAATATAAGACGAATAAATTCAAAGAAAAAATACATAAATTAAAACCATTTTTTTTTTGGTGGAAATATTTTTTTTTTGGGGAGGGGGGGAAGGGAGGGGAAATTTTGTCAATGTTTTTATAAGATAAAAGAAAGAAAAAATGATATTCCGTCAGTGCTCGGGCGCTTCCGCGACCTGCCCGATCGTTGTCGACGTGAAGTCACAGAAACTAGGCGTGTCATCTGGAACGGTACCATCTACTTAAATATAACGCGCGGCGATTTTAGTTTTCAACTTTTTTTTTTTATTTATATGTGTGATTTTGATTATTCGGCCTACATTTCTCATCTTGAGTGTTATCATCACAACGTTTCGCCCGCTGTAACCCCCGGCCTTCTCCAGGTGTATCCGTCAAACTCCGGAATCTGGATGGAATTTCGAACGGAACCCGGAGGGTAGATGGTTTCCCGTTTCCCTCCATATGTGGGCAGCCATACCCGATTTTTCGATATCTCCATGTATTACGGCTTTCCGGTGTTCTACCCTTACTTTTAGTGGGCGACATGTCTCACCCCTTTTTTTTGTGTGTGTGAAAAACAACTTAAAACCCTATATTAATCCCACCATGTCGATGAGCGACCCTTTTTTCTTTAAGATTGGACTGTTTTTATATGCATAGAGACAATATTGTGTGCATTAAACTGAAAAAAATACCAACATTAAACAAATAGTAACCTAACTTGAAGTAACCTGAAAAAAAAAAAAAGAAAATGAAAAAAAAAAAAAAAAGAAGAAAACTATTAATGACACCAGAGAAAGAATTTTTAATTTTTTTAACAGTTCACCCCAAACGAGGCAGGCCACCACTGTAGATGTAAGGGGCTACTGAAAAAAAAAAAAAAAGGGGTGAAGGTTTTTTTTAGGGGGGGGGAAGGAGAGAAAGGAAACCTAATTTAGGAGCCGCGCAGCGAGATGTCTGTTTACATTAGTTCTAAATTTCTGCATGTCAGTAACGTCAGGAAAGCAGGGAGGGAGTTCCAGAGTCCAGCAGCACGAGGTAAGAAGCCTTTGGAGTAGAAAGCTCTTCGGCATCTGGGGACCTCCACAGTGTATGGATGAGATTTAGTTGATTGTCGGGTTGGTATAGTGAATTTACGTCGTGGGGGCACCAGAGCAGCAAGCTCATCAGAGCACAATCCATTGAAGTACTTGTAAAACAGTCACAAGGAAGCAACATTGCGGCGATGGGACAGGGGCTGGAGCTTGGTGGATAGTGAAGGACCTATCAAGTTGGCGACTCTCTTTTGAACCTTGTCTAAGAGGGAGAGACTAGCAGATGACGCACCAACCAAGGTGTAGCAACAATACTCCATGCATGGGCGGATGGTGGCTTTGTAGAGATACAGGATAATGTCAGGTATGAGAAGTTTACTGGCACGGTAGAGGGAGCCAACCTTCTTTGCAGCAGCCCTGGCAATGTTTTCAATGTATTTATTCCAATTCATGTTATCTGTGAAAGTTAGGCCGAGGAGTTTGAATGATGAACTTTCAGGCAGGGTGCTATTTGCCATGACAATCGGTGGTTGAAGAGGTTTCTTGTAGTCATTGAAGGAAAGTAGCTTTGTTTTAGCGGCATTAAAAGTTACCATCCATTTTTGACCCCATTCCACTATTGTGGAATTGTACGTTTATAAAGAGAAAAGGGACATTTTATTGATTAATTAATATTTGCTCCCCCCATTTTCCTCCAATATTTATTAATTATTACTCCCCCCCCCATTTTCCTTCAATATTTTTTTTAATTAAAGAGAATAGATTAAATTTTGTTTACATCCAAATCTTATTAAAATAATCCCCAAAACTAAATGAGTTATCATAAGTTAAAATCGAAGGGAATTTTACTATATTTACAAATTTTCACACACTCTAGGCTGGTTTGTGATACCTACATAGGTTTTGTCATTTTGTTTTACGGCATACCAACCCATTTCGGGTTATTTAATGCCGGATAAGGTAATTTTGGTAAATTAAGTTTTTATGCTTCTAGTTCTTTATATCTTCAAATGTTTATTCATGATAATTGGTTTTGTTGTACGGCATATCAACCCTTTTCAAGTTATTTTATGCTGAATCAGTCATTTTCATACAAATATTTATGCTTCAAGTTCTTTATATCGTCAAATGCTTTTTCATGGTATTTGGTTTGGTTGTTTTGTTTCACGGCTTATCAATACACCGTTTTTAGGTTATTTTATGCTGAATTTGGTCATTTTGGTATAAGTTTTGGGGAAGGGAGGGAGAGGAGGAAAGAAAAGGGAGAAAGAAAGTAGGGGAGGGAGGGAAATTGTTTTTTGTTTTTGGCTTTGCAGAACATGATTGAGTTTTGCAAAGGGAAAGGAAAGAAAACAAAACATCAATGCTTGGTGCATTTTGAGTCAGGAATCCGATATCTTCAGACAGCCTGATCTGGTAGCACCAGGATACCAACGTAAAATCTGTTACTTATTCGCAAACTCCATTAAAATCAATATATAAAGTATTGAAGGTTAATACAATGTGTGTCAGACGACGAATACAGATATAAACACATACAAATAGAGAAAAGAACAATAAAAATATAAGTCGACTTGTAATATATTTAGCGTCTGTTATATTAACGAGTTATAAATGATCGTTGTCTTCCGTATAGTTGTACTTTAATTGTTTAAGGACATGTCTGGCAGGGTAAGGATGAGATTGCAATCCGTATCGATCGTGTTCACGCAGCCTTCTGCCATCTCCAAAGTAGATTATGGTCTCGGCAAGAAATAAAAAAACTCAGCAAAATTCAAAATATTCCAATCACTGATACGATAAATACTGCTGTGAGACCTTCCCTAACCCTAACCTACCCCTTTGCGCAAAGATCTTCACGCACTCTGACCAAATCTCAACCAGCAAGATAAAAAAAAAAATAAAACATCAATGTTTGGTGTATTTTGGGTCAGGAAGTCGATGTCTTCAGACAGCCTGATCTGATAGAACCAGGATACCAATGTCATCATCATCATCAACCGGTTTATTTGTTGAATCAGGCCACAATTAATCCTCTGATGAGGGTGGGGCCTGATTGTCTAGTCTCGAAATCTAAGTCTTCCTCTCCACTCCTGTCTTTGGCAAGGTTTGATGGAATCCATACCCATGGCCTTCCTATCACGTTTGACTACGTCCTCCCAAGTCAACTTGGGTCTGCCAGTGGTGATGTTCTCTGCTGGTACATTCAACTTTCGGATCCAGCCATCGCTACGCTCAATGTGACCCAACCAACGCAGTCTGTTCTTCCGCATGATGTCCGTAAGGCTTTTCAAGTCGACCTGTGAGAGCAGGGATTCAAAAGAAACGTACTGTTCAGGCCTCACCAAACAGATCCATCTGACCATTGCCCTGTAGAATCGGTTACTTATTACATAATAAAACTCTCAGCAAAATTCAAAATATTCCAATCACCGATACGGTAAATACTGATGTATGGTTACGAGACCTACCCTAACCCTGCACCTTTGCGCAAAGAAGATCTTCACGCACTCTAGGTTTTCGCATCCTATGCATCCATCTCTCCGACTATATACAAAACTGCACTATCCATGCAAGATGCGACACCATCAGCATCACATATACGCTTCTTAAAAAGAGATTTTTCTTGGTTTTCGTCACGTTCTTCGATGCTTTAAGAATTCATCCGCACTTAGTAACCCCAATCGTGTAAAAGAAGAAAGCAGATAGATGAGTGTTTATGGCTTTCAAATGAAAATCGATAATACTATTCCTTTGACATTAGGCAGATCATCAATTTATGTGGTTATAAAGAAAGCAGTAGATCAACGTATAAAAAAGTGCACAAATTGTGTAATAATAAAGAAGCAAGCAGGTAGATGAGTGTGTATCGTCGTTAAAAGATGTCATCATGCGTGTGAAAATGAATTTCTAAAATACTATTTTATAATTTTCTTTGAAGGTTTTTATTGAGTTTTCATCGTTGCTTTTGCCTTGGAATACGTTTTCGTGGAAAACAGGAAGAATACGTTTTCTTAACATGGCCAACCTCACTTGATCATCCATCTACAGACTTGGGTGGAAACGTCGTCTTGGGGTCCCTGCATGGATTCTTATTGACTTGCCAATGTATTCGAATTTCATACCGTTTGGATTCCTTTTTAGTGACATTTATTTAAACTGGAACATGCCCATTTGAATGTAAAAAATATTTTTTTTTTAGAATTTTTATAAACCTTTTTTAAAAAACTTTTTCAAAAATTTGCGGTCCGGAAGAAGCGCAAACGCAGCCAGCTGAAGACTTGACAGGAACCGTGAGGACAGACGTGGAGCGAATGGCTGGATCTTGCGTTTTTTGTCTTCGACGCTGCAGCCGGTAATTATGTGTTCTCGACTTCAAGTTAAATTTTTCAAAATTGAACGCAATTAAAGGCTTTTCCTTTCTACATATTCAGAAAGGGGATAAAAAATGCGTTCATATAGATGGAAATAGAATTTTTTTGGCTTTGCAGAACATGATTGAGTTTTGCAAAGGGAAAGGAAAAAAAACAATAACAACATCAATGTTTGGTGCATTTTGAGTCAGGAATCCGATATCTTCAGACAGCCTGTTGAAGATTTGAAAATTGACCATTTTCGACAAAATTTTACTTAAATACCGGAAAAACGATTAACTGACCAGTTTACAAAAAAAAAAAAAAGGCTGACTTTAAGTTGCTCTCAAATTTCAACCGTTTAATATTTTAACCTCTGGTTTTTTGCATTGTACTCCCTGGACTTTGTAGTTTTGGAAAACATAAGGAAATAGTATTTTATTGAACATTCAAAAATTAATAAATTCCCAGTCTGGGCACACTGTGCGCTGTAACCGGGAATGTCAAGAACTCAGCTGCCGATTGGTACGTGTGGACAAACTTGACGCGAGATGCCATGAACTCATTTGGATCCGACTCAAATCCCCACCCCAGGGGATGACTGCCGTTAGTTAACGTTAAAGGTCAGATAACCGTGGATACGGAAAAGGACAATCCGTTGGAGAATGGCATCATCAGGGAAAGCGGAGGAGATTACAAAATCATAGTTCAGCTCAAAACTATGAATATAAGCTCTTAGAAAATTTCTTGTTTTTTTTTTTAATATTTAGCAAACAAGATGACGTCAGGGTTTGTGGACTATTGCTAAAATAGAAATTGGAGGAAATTTGTGTTGATGTAGAAATTCGGGAGAGGGTAAAGCCATTGCACTTGACATTTCGAAGGCGTTCGACAGTGTGGCATTCTGGTCTCCTACACAAACTTCGGGGTTATGGTATTGGTGATGAGGTTCTTGACATTATTAGGTCTTTTCTTTCTGATCGAAGCTTGCGAGTAACTTTAGACGGTGTCTCTTTATTCTCTTTTCCTATTGATGCTGGCGTTCCTTACGGCTCTATTCTAGGCCCAACACTGTTTCGTCTCTATATTAATGATCTTTTCAGAGAATACTGCTCAGAAAATTAACATCTATGCTGATGATATCACTCTCTATTCTGGTGTTGCTTCTCACCCATCTCCCTCGGATCAGCCGAAATACGCAGCTGATGTAGAAGTTAACCTGGTTTCAGTTATGGATTGGGGTATGAAATGGCTTGTTTCATTTAATCTCGCTCGTGTCTTTCAATCGTAGACGTGTCCCTTTTCTTATTGAGATTCTCATGTCAAGATGGCTCTACTCTTGAGGAGATATCGACACTGAAACTTCTTGGTCTTTCTCTCTCATCAAATCTTTCTTGGAGTTCATACATTAGATCCATTGCTCTTTCTGCTTCTCGTGAAGTCGTTTCTCTCTATCGCTCCAAACACGTTCTCACACCTGAGGCTATTCTTTATCTCTACACATCCACAATCAGACCATGTATGGAGTATGGGATGGTGAATCTCTATCTCATTTGAGGGTTCTTAATAAGGTGCAGACACGTATCTGTAATTTGATTGGCCACACCCTTTCTTCTTCTCTGCACCCCCTCTCTCACAGACGTGATGTTGCTAGTCTCAGTCTTTTCTATAAATACTATCATGGCATGTGTTCTTCAGAATTATGTGATCTATTCTCTGCTTCCTTTGTCCAAGCTTGTTTGACTCGTTAGTCGCCATCAATTCGCTGTTTCGATACCTCATTGTAATACAGCTTCCTATTCCAGTAGCTTATTTCCAAGAACTGCAGGCTTGTGGAACTCTCTTCCTGTTGACTGTTTTCCTCCTACATATAGCCTTGGTTTTTTCAAGACTAAGGCCAAGAGTCATCTTCTGTCTTTGCAATAATCATATTTCGTTCTTGTTAGTTCCTTACATTAGGTGGCTTCATGCCTTGTCTGGAGCGATTTCCATTAAAAAAAAAAAAATGATAAAAGGGAAGATACGAAGATCAAAGAAATATTTTTTTTTTTATTACTTATTTCCATATATGATGAAGAAATAAGACCCCCCCCCCCCGACAATATTACAAAAGCAAAAAGCGATATTAAGGAAATTGTGAGACCCTATATATCCAATTTCTAACCTATTTCCAGAACATCTTTTAAGTGTTTGGGATTTTTCAAAACCTGCTCACAATAATCGGAGAACTCTTATAAGCTGCCTTAAAGCCTGGGAAAATTCAAGAAAGCTCCGGGGACTTAGAACCAACATCAACGACGTAGAAACCTTTCTCCTGACAAAATCCCCGGATATCCTAGCTCTACCTAATAGGTCCCTCACTGTCAACCAAGCTCCAATCCCTGTCCCATGGCCGCAATGTAGCATCTTTGTGCTTGTTTTACAAATACTCCAATGGATTATGTCTCGATGAACTGGCTACTCTGGTGCGCCCTCGACGTAAATTCACTAGACCAACTCGACAATCAACTAAATCCCATCCATTCACTGTGGAGGTCCCCATATGCCGGAGAGCTTTCTACTCCTAAAAGCTTCTTTCCTCGGGCTGCTGGCCTCTGGAACTCCCCCCCTGCCCCCTATTCCCCCCCCCCCCCACGAAGGTACTGACATGCAGAAATTTAAAACTAATGTAAACAGAATGCTCGCTGCGCAGCTCCCAATCGATCCCCCAAACCTTCTCCTTTTTTTCTTACGGCTACAGTGGCGGCCTGCCTTGTTTGGGGGTGCACTATGAAAAAAAAAAAAAAAAAATGAAAAAAAAAAAAAAAAAAAAAAATGATAAAGTAGGCGTGGGGGGTCCTTACCAAAATCCGCCTTTGTCAGTATACACTGGACTGGGTGATCGTTCGAGTGTCTGGTTGTGGTTGCACCTGCCTCATAACAGTTTGCACAGAGATCATAATCATAGCAGACAAGACATTTGTATCTTTTGCCACGAAAGTTGCCCTTCAAACACGAATCACAGCTCACACCTGAAAGGAGAGAAGAAAACGAAACGGTCAATACATGCATTCACAGAAAGGAAGGCAACAAAATAAACGGAAATAAAAACACTGCAAATAATGCAGAGCTTTTTTTTTTTTTTATTTATTTTTTTTTTATTAAAAAAAAATTAAATAAAAACTTTCACGATGTCAAATGTATGATAGTCCGTTGAACAGTGAAACAAAACTAAGAAAAAAATGGCGACTGTGAACATGAGTCATGCAGTGTTAAAAATTACGAGTCATTTTCCGGAAAACCAAAATTTTGAGTCATCTCCCTTGGCCAATGAAAAACTGAAACGGTTGAAAAATGGCGACCGATAGATAAAATCATTTTTAAAAAAAAATTTGGTGCTTATGCAGATGAGCGGACCATTAAAAAATTTTAACAAATTATTTTTTTATAAAAACAATATTATATACTTATTCAGTGTTATCTTCTTACTCACTGTACGAAAAAGTAGAAAAAATTATCCACTAGAACTTTAATTACAAGTATTTTTCCATTCTGTGTATCGTAACAGCGATTCGTTCACAGAGACTTCAGTTTGTTTCTAAAGAAAGAAGATTTCGCAGGGGAGATAATCAACTTGCGAAATCATAATAAAAAACAACATGGCGTCTCTGTGAACGAATCGCTGGTACGATACACAGAATGGAAAAATACTTGTAATTAAAGTTCTAGTGGATAATTTTTTCTACTTTTTTGCACAGTGAGTAAGAAGATAACACTGAATAAGTATATAATATTGTTTTTGTAAAAAAATAATTTGTTAAAATTTTTTAATGGTCCGCTAATCAGCATAAGCACCAAAAAAACTTTCACGATGTCAAATGTATGATCGTCCGTTGAACAGTGAAACAAAACTGAGAAAAAAATGGCGACTACGAACATGAGTCATGCAGTGTTAAAAATTACGGGTCATTTTCCGGAAAACAAAAATTTTGAGTCATCTCCCTTGCCCAATGAAAACCTGAAACGGTTGAAAAATGGCGACCGATAGATAAAAATCATTTTTAAAAAAAAATTTAATCAATACTGGATGAATTTACGTGCTGTCTTTTCAGCTACCACATAAGTACATAACAAAGTTTATACATTTCTGATTTTTTTGTTAAGAGAGGCCTAACATGTTGGAGTGAAACTAAAGCAGCACTGTGATTCTATTTAATCTATATATGGGATAGAGGTACGACAACGGAGAGTCAGAGAGGACCTGGGAGCAATGATAACTAAGGTTAACGTCCCCAACGTTCCCAAATTAGGGGTTTCACAACCAGCGGCAGAATTGCATATCCGAAATGGATATAAATAGAGATAATTGTTTCTCGGGGGAATGGCTTGTTTTTAACTTTGGAAGAAAAAAAATGACAACCGATCATCTTTTATTTTTACACAACACACACTAATATATATATATATATATATATATATATGTAAAAATAAAAATGGAATAAAGAATAAGCAATTCAACAACTAACAAAAATAAACTCAAAAACTCATGTTGTAAAGTTCCGAGATATTTCGGCCGTAGATACGACCATTTTCGATCCGAAAATGGTCGTATCTACGGCCGAAATATCTCGGTGGAACTTTACAACATGAGTTTTTGAGTTTATTTTTGTTAGTTGTTGAATTGCTTATTCTTTATTCCATTTTTATTTTTACATATTGTCTGAAACATTGTTTCTTTTTTCCCATATATATATATATATATATATATATATATATATAAATAAATAAATATATATAAATAAAAGAGAGAGAGAGAGAGATAAAAATAGACAGATATATATAGAGAGATAGATAGATAGAAATAGAGATAGATAGATAGATAGATTGAGATAGATAGATAGATAGATAGAGAGGAGGGGTCAGCAGAGTTTAAAAACATTTTCATTGACCACCGTACTAATTCACCCCTTTTACGATGGTGCCAAGTACACACAACCCATGCAAGTGTCTAATCTCACATTCCAGCTCTGGAAATAGCAATCAGACACCAGAGAGAGAGAGAAAGAGAAAGAGAGAGTCGAATGGTGTCAGGTGTTTCTGGTGTGTGTGGCGGTTTAGGGTTAGAAAAGAGTGGCACAAAACAATGTTGAAACAATATAGACGCAGATGTAACAATAGAAAAAAACAAAAAAAACATTTTCAGCTCATATATATTTGTGGGCTGTTTGGCTGACATCGACAAGTTTAGGTTTCGGTCTGTGCAATCTCTTCCGTTCAATGAAAGATTGGCTCTGAGGAGGTCACACAGACAAAAACCTTCACTTGAAATATATACCATCTCTACTAAGTAACTATTTTAGTACCAAGCAGTATTGGATCGGATATATACAAAAATTTATTTATTCACACACACACATTATATATATATATATATATATATATATATATATATATTATATATATATATATATATATATATATATATATATATATATATATATATATAGTCTAAAGAAGCTTTGAGTCATTTTAAACAAAAGAAAAACAAACAAAAAAAAAAGAAGTAAAATGCAGTTTTAATTCCCAGAGAAACTAACTAAATCCAAGATATTGCAGACTTAACATTCTTTGGAAAATTCATAAAAAAATTAGTAAATAAAAAAATTAAAGGGGGGGGGGGTTAAGTATCTAAGAGTGAAACAAAAACAGGAGACCTTAAGCGTCTAATATTAACACGGGGATCATCAGCTGTTTATCATGTAACCTCTTCGGAGATTTAAAAACAGGACAGTTATAATATTCACGGCTCTCCAATGGTACTGATTAAACTACCATTTCTCAAATAATCAAGTGTCGAAATAATTCAGCTTAAAATTTCACTAATATATACATTGATAAATAATAATAATAAAATAATATTAATAATATATTACCCTTTTGACTACCGTGTGATATGCTAATTTGCATATCAAATAACATTAATTATAATAATAATAATATATTACCCTTTAGACTACCGTGTGATATGCTAATTTGCATATCAAATAACATTATAATAATAATAATTATTATTATATCTAAACACTACACCCAAGAACCATTCTGCGATATGGTAGCTAGCAATAAAATTATATAGGAAATATATATATATGGAAATCACTCCAGACAAGGCATAAAGCCACTTGATGTAAGGAGCTAGAAAAAAAATAAAATATTACTTCAAGATCAAAAACTAGCCAAGGATAAGTGTTAGATTGATAGATTCCGACCCAGAAAACAGCAATTCTTCCCCCTTTGTCAGAAACACCGCTCATGGAATGTGAGGACTAAATAACGGAAACAAGAAAGTAAACTCAACGTCCACTTTCTACTCTCCTTATATAAGTCATGTATCGATACGCTTGTACCTTTGTGTTGGGTTATCAATAATACATAGCTATTATATTAAACGTTTCACCATTATCTAAACGAATCAATGCCCAAGTTGGGCCCATCTTCTCACACTAACGATAAAGTCAAAACGTCCGATTTCAAGCTAATTCAACTTTACATAAAAGACGCACCATCTTTTTTATATACTGTTTATGCACGAGAGATCAGTCGCAAGGTTAACTAATTTGCATATTGGTTTTGAAAAACGACATTTTATTAATTAACTATTATTTGTTATTGTTTTTTTTATTTTAATTCAATGTTTTGATTTTAATATGACAAATAGTTCGCTTTCGCAACATTGTTTTATTTCCGCCACAAATATTTAGCATTTTTATTTCCTCTTACGAAGATCAAATTAAAGATATAATGATACTAAACGTTATGTCTAGAATCCTTATTCTCATTTTGATTAAAATCGATTACATGATTTTGATTCTAGAAAATGTCTTAAATTTTTTATTTTATTTTTTTAACATGGTTCACCCCAAACAAAGCAGGCTGCCACTGTAGTCGTAAGGGGCTACTGAGAAAAAGAAAAGGGGAGAAGGTTGAGGGGGTCAGCCTAAATTGGGATCTGGGCAGCGAGATGTTTGTTTACATTAGTTTTAAACTTCTGCATGTCTGTACTGTCGGGGAAACAGGGGGCAGGAAGGGAGTTCCAGAGGCCAGCAGTACGAGGAAAGAAGCTATTTGAGTAGAAGGCTCTCCGGCATCTGGGGGCCTCCACAATGAATGAATGAGATTTAGTTGATTGTCGAGTTAGTCTAATGAATTTACGTCGAGGGGGCACCAGAGTAGCCAATTCATCGGAGCATAATCCATTGAAGTATTTGTAAAACAAACATAAGGATGCTACATTGCGGCGATGGGACAGGGACTGGAGCTTGGCTGACAGTGAGGAACCTATTAGGTTGGCGACTCTTTTTTCTGTACGGAATTTGGGGATTAATTCTTATTCCAATTTTGATCAAAATCCATTACATGATTTTGATTCTAGAAAATGTCCAAATTATGGGGTTTTCAAGAAATTGAAACCCAGTCAAAGGAAAAAGAGGGAGGGGGCGTACAAAAGAATTTGAAAATATCTTTGATTTTGTATTGGGCCACCCAGAATCTTAGTTCTCTTTGAAATAAAATAAGTGCCTTTTCATAAAAACAGGGAGTCATGCTGGGACTGGCTCACTTGAAAAAAAAAAACAATGTTCCTAGATGATAAACCCTTTTGAGTGAACTAACTAGCAGTTATCTCTAGTAGATACCCCCAGCGGTCAGCTTCTGGGTGGTCGAATGGTGACCACTGTAGTGTCCAAAATTTTCGGTCAGGAGGAAAAAATTCCAGGAGATGGGAAGTCAAAGGAAAAAGAGGGAGGGGGTGTACAAAAGAATTTGAAAATATCTCTGATCTTAAATTGGGCCACCCAGAATCTTATTTCTCTTTGAAATGAAATAAGTGTCTCATAAAACGGAATCATGCTGAGACCAAAAAGTAATGTTCATAGATTGTCTCTATGATAAGCCCCATTTGAGTAGATTGTCTGGCAGTTATCTCTAGTGGTCAGCCTCTGAGTGGTCGAATCGTGACCAGTGAGAGAGATGGGAATCCAAGATTTATGGTCAGGAGGAAAGGGGAGGAAGGAGACCTGGCCCTCTGGGCATGACGGGGGGGGGGGGGGGGGGGGAGAGTTGGTCGTTCTGAGAGCTGGCAGTCAGTTGGAGTTGGACGCTCAAGGTGGCAGTTGGTTTTCGGTGGTCCTCGAGATTACAGGGTCTGTTGTCTTGATGGGACTTAGATTTCATGTGGCCAGGATAAGAGATCTCATTTTGCAAGTCTGCCATTTAACCTAGGAACACGAGTTTCATTTTTAACCTCCAACAAATAAACCCGTTACTTGTTTTAAAACTGGAGGAATTGTGATTATACTTCCGATGAGACTTCTTTGTTGCAACATCGACCGAGTCGGACGCTAATTTTGGACCGACACAACATGTGGGACGATCGTGGCCAGCGAAGTGAACGCACTCGTACAGATTCATATTAATTGGTTTCTAATTACTATGGATCAAATTCAATACAAATCTCAATTTTCAAATGAGAGGTTTGTATCCATAGCATGGCCATCCCTACTACAGGCCAGGCAATCATGCAACTGGGGTCTTTTACTGGGGGCCATGTGAATTTTTGAACAAACTGTTTCTCTGTTTGATATCATCAACTGGTGCGGATCCTTTTTTTCTTTTTAACCACAATATACAAGTAATGATCTTTTGACATAAGTACAAAATCTCTAAAAAAAAATCCAACATTGAAATAAAAATTCTTCATTGAAATATGCATTTGCCTTTGTTTATTCAAAGTTACCTGTCTCTTCATTTATAGGAATTTGTCAATAATTGTCAAATTTATCAATTAGCTCATTGTGGTTCTTATTAGTTGGTATGTAAAACACATCAAAACATCAAACTAATCTCACAGAGGAATTTTACCTTTGTTTGCAACTTCTATATCGAATATTTAAGAAAATTCACATGGCCCCCAGTAAAAGACCCCAGTTGCACGATTGCCTGGCCTGTAGTAGGGATGGCCATGATCCATAGCGATTGGACAGTACAAAGGTGGTTCCAGAAATTCCGTAGTGGAGATGAGCGCTTTGAAAATGAAGGTAGAGGATGGCCGTATAAGCTTTACAATGAACAATTGCAAGCACTTGTTGAGCAAAATCCACGTCAAAATGTCAAACAAATGTCTTAGACACTTGCTGTCAGCACTTCAGCAGTTTCACGTCATTTACCGAGCATTGTTTTCAGGAATCAATGTACGTTTCCGAAATCAGTCATCATTTTTATAACGACCTAATATATAGAGAGACGACATTGCTGCTCGGGGCTTGGATAATTTTGATCCAACGAACAAACCCAGCTGGAAATCTGGTGCGAGATCAGCCATGCATGCAGCAAACCAGTCAACTGGAAGGAGAACCACCAACATGGAGGACGTCTCCATCTCTGCACGATAATAAAAACGCAAGCTAGTCAGCATATATATCCTCATGTCCTGTCACACTAAAGTTAGCGAGTAAAAAAACAAAAAAAAAAACTTCCAGATGAATCGCTTTCAAGTATTTAAAGAAATTAAGAAAACAAATAGCAAGTCACAACCCCCACCCCACCTTCAGTCTATTTCCATAATGATCAATTTTTCCTTTTTGCTTTCTATACTGATTTAATTTTTTTTTTAATTCCATTTTTGTTATATTTAAACTTTCCAGTTTTAGTCAGACTTTATTTTATAGCAATACTAGCAAAACAATCTCTCTCCTGTTGTCCGGGGCAAAAGCTGTCAATTCTCCGGCCATGTTAACATTGTGTTTTTTTTTTTTTGCAAATCGCGCATGCGCACAACATAGAAATGACTGGAATACAAAGAAATTTGGTAACCAAGACAGTCCCGTGTCCGTTTATCATGAAATAATAAATGTTCCCCCCCAATTTTTCGATATACTTCCGGAAACGGGAGGATTCAGAAAATGTCAACTTTCGAGTATCATGGGAGCCTTTTCCAGACATACAAACATACACAAAGACATTCCCCCTTTATATAACAGATTGGTGCGAACACTGGCGAAGCATACCCCCCCCCCCCGGTTATTTTTAACGGTGGGTGTACACTCGTTTAGTCTAATACATAAATGGAGGAGGGGGGGGGGGAAAGGATACCTGCTTATTACCAGTTTGTGTTGATAACCATGGCAACAATTAAACACACTCTCTCCCTCACTTTTCGTACTTTAGTGTTGGTTGGAGGAGGGGGGGGGGGAAGATGATTTATGTATAGTAGTCAAGTTGTAAGACTAGGACTATGTTCCAAGTAGGAAAATGTGAAACGTAAAGCATACGAAGCAATTAAATAGATTAGAAGAGGAGTGGGGGGGAAAAAAAAAAAAAAAAAAAAAAAAAAAAAGAAGAAGCAATTTTCACATCACCGAATCGGAAACAATTTTCATTTTCGTTCGGAATTTGAGATGCGGATTGATAAAATATATTATACGGACTACTGCTCTTCTTGGTTGGTAGGAGAAGCATCATTATCACCAGATTTGGTTTAACGTCCGTTTTTACGCGCTGGCATCCGTTGGACGGGAACCAAGGAAGATGAAAATAGTAGCCTGAATAATACTAATATATTAAAAAATTTTTTTAAAAAAACAACAAAAAAAAAACATGCCTTATTATCAATACTATTTCCCCTCCCCTTCTACAGGCAAAAGTGTAACAATCTCTCTTTCCCTGGTGACCCCCTCTCCCGGAGCAAAAGCGTAACATACTATCTCTGTCTTGCCGGGTCATCCCACTCACCCCCGCCCCCACTCCTTTATACAGGGTGGGCCAAAATAAGGGTCCTATCTTTAAATTTGAATAACTTGAATTTGAATAACTTCCACAAAATAAAAGTTAAACTCACCAAACTTTATGTGTGTGTAGACTGACCCTTCCGAGATTTTTTGAAATAAACAAAACAAATTTTAGCCGAAAAACACTTCTTAAAACTTACAAAAACTAAAGTATTGTTTTTTACACTGTTTTGAGTGTTTTAAGCAAAAATAATGTTTTCTAAATGAGGGTACGTTCCTTAGGGCTAATACGGCTCATGCTTGCTTCGGAAGGGGTCCTTTACTTATTCTAAAAAAAAAAAAAAAATAAAAAAATAAAAAAAAAAAATCAATAAATAAAAAAGTTACGAATTTTTAAAAATAGGACCCTTATTTTTGCCCACCCTGTATATATATAAAAAATAATTCTTGGGAGTCGGTGGGGATCGAACCGTCGCCCTCTCGGTCTTGGTCCTTTCTCGATACTCGATACGCCAAGCGGACAGCATATGCGATCTGACGAAAAGTAGGTCATTTCACTTAAACGCGATTTGAATCCAGATTGCGTTTTGTACGCGTGCATGCACAAAGCGTACGGGCTATCAAAAATCGAACAAATTTAAGCCCCCCCCCCAATCATTATTGTCCATTCTGCACCAAGAAATGAA
>OY744553.1:1714985-1759985 GCA_963556195.1 Sepiola atlantica
AGGACCTGGGGGGGGGGGCGTTGTTTATCTTCCACTCTATAATGAAGACCAATGTGTATTTATTTGCGATTGATTGTTTGACCATTTTCGGGTTATTTAATGCCGAATCCAGACATTTTAGTAAAAGTTTTTATGCTTCAAGTTTTATATATCTTAAAATATTTTTCACGGGGTTTGGTTGTTTTTTAGAGGAAAATCGTTTTTTATCTTTGCCGAACATGATTTGAGTTTTGCAAAGGATAAGGAAAAAAAAACAATAACATTAATGTTATTAGTCTCAGTCTTTTCTATAAATATTATTATGGCAGGTGTTCTTCAGAATTGTGTGATTTATTGCCGGCTTTCTTTTGTTCCAGCTCGTTTGACTCGTTGGTCTCCATCAATTCGCTGTTTTGATACCTCATTCTAGTACAGCTTCCTATTCCAGTAGCTTCTTTCCAAAGAACTACAGGCTTGTGGAACTCTCTTCCTGCTGACTGTTTTCCTTCTACCTATAGCCTTGGTCTTTTCAAGACTAAGGCCAATAAGCATCTCCTGTCTTTGCGATAATCATATTTTGTTCTTGTTAGCCTCTTTACATCAAGTGGCTTCATGTCTTGTCTGGAGCGATTTCCATAAAAAACTAATTTAATTAAATAGCTAATCTTGTTCTCGATATCGTATTATATCGAAGAGTGAGCATGTCTCAAAGGGAGCTATGCCACAGCTTACGTCACAATATCACCCGAGATCTTAGCGTCTTACTTCAGATCATTTCATTTCAAACTAGCTGGGCTTATTAACCGCTATGTAAAGTTTGCCATGTTTAAAGCGTGATTTCGCTAGTCTCAGTCTTTTCTATAAATACTATTATGACTATTCTTTAAAATTGTTATCTATTCCCTGCTTATTTTATTCCACCTCGTTTGAATCGTTGATCTAGTGGTCTCTATCAATTCGCTGTTTGATACCTCATTGCAATACAAGTATTCCAGTAGCTTCTTTCCAAGAACTGCAGGCTTGTGGAACTCTCTTCCTGCTGACTGTTTTCCTCCTACCTATAGCCTTGGTCTTTTCAACATTCTTGTTAAAAAAAAAAAATTTAAAAAAAGTGTGCGTTCTTCATCACAAACAAAATGAATGCAATAAACTACCCGTATGTGCGTCCCAGAGATGCACCTCAATTTTCCTGTTGGGTTAGTTGTGTGCAATTTTGTCTTTGAACAAAAACAAAAAAACTGCTGCTTTTCAAAATAAACACATTTTCTTTGGGACAATTAAAAACCTGTTTCCTTTTTCTGCTCCGACAAATTGCGGTAAATGTAAATTCGTACGAATCACACTGGTGCAACTTTTGACCGACTTTCTTTTGTTATGGAAATCGCTCCAGACAACGCATGAAGCCACTTGATGTAAGGAGCTAAAAAAAAAAAAAAAAAAAAAAAACTACTTCAAGATCAAATGATAAGTGTTAAAAGGATAGATTCAGACTCGGACAACAGCAATACTTTCCCCTTTTGTCAGAAACATCGCTCATGGAATGTGAGGACCGAAGGACAAAATAAGGGAAGCGAGAGTAACGAGGCTGCCGAAAGTAAACCCAAGGTCCACCTTCTACTCTTCTTAAATTCAGTAGATAAAATTTATTATATATATATATATATATATATATATATAGCCCATATTTGTCAAATTTATATATATATATATAGCCCATATTTGTCAAATTTATATATATATATATATATAGCCCATATTTATATATATATATATATATATATATAGCCCATATTTGTCAAATTTATATATATATATATATATAGCCCATATTTGTCAAATTTATATATATATGCCATATTTTTCAAATTTATATATATATGCCATATTTTTCAAATTTATATATATATATATATGCCATATTTTTCAAATTTATATATATATATGCCATATTTTTCAAATTTATATATATATATATATGCCATATTTTTCAAATTTATATATATATATGCCATATTTTTCAAATTTATATATATGCCATATTTTTCAAATTTATATATATATATATATATATATATATGCCATATTTTTCAAATTTATATATATATATATATAGGCCAATTTATATATATATACTAGACCACCCGTGACCCGTTGGGTCAGTTTGTTATATTAGCTATGGAATTCATGTATGAGCGTGACACTTGTGACATAAAGAAAATAGGTTTTTTTTACATAACAGAAGCATTTCTATGAAAGTATATTAAAATGAAAAAAGAATATAGATAGATTTCTATGAGTCGTTCTGTTTATTATAATTGTGTTTTTTTTAAAATTACAGTTACTGAATTATAAGTGGTTGGTTAGGGCGATTTGAGAAAGGAAGGGGGTACAGCAAGCTTTCTCGCATACGTAACGAAAACAGAGGGAGTAGGAGTGGTGTAATCTATGAGAGGGAAAGTGGGAGGTGGTTTCGTTCACCGACCGCTAGTATGGCTGATAATGATAATGAGTGTTGTTTGTTTTTGTTTTTTAAAAGGGAGGAGTTTTTTTGAAACTGCGACAGACTTTACGAAGTCCTCCCGTTGAATGTTTTTAGCCGTGAAGAAAACAAATAAACTATTTGATGAAATTAAATGAAATTGTTTAAAAATTTCCAGAATGAAAAATTTCATGTGTTCGTTAATCATAATAGAGAATAACGGTATTGGAATAACAGATTGAAGACGATGCTATTTACGCATGCGCAACCGGATGTTGAAAACCGGAAAGCTGATTGCAAACATACAAGAACAATAGAGTTTTAGTATTATATAGATATGCCATATTTTTCAAATTTTTATATATATATGCCATATTTTTCAAATTTATATATATATATATATATATGCCATATTTTTCAAATTTATATATATATATATATATATGCCATATTTTTCAAATTTATATATATATATATGCCATATTTTTCAAATTTATATATATATATATATATATATATATATATATAGGCCATATTTTTTAAATTTATATCTATATCTGAGCAGTATTTTTATTTGTTTTATATATATATACATATATATGGGCAGTATTTTATATATATATATATAGGCAGTATTTTTTTTTATTCAAACGTTTAAATTGTAGACAAATTGTCTGTTTGATACTTCTGAGTTGCCTCATGAGTGTTCAGATTTCAAGTTGAAACTGGCTGATGAACTTGCCGTACTGGTCGAGCATCCTAGTACTTTCAGACCATTATCTAGGGTTAGATATCAAGACAGTAAGCTCTTAAATATTTTTCGTGAGACTCTTTAGCAGGAAGATTTAATAGATTTAATAGATCTTTAGTATACAGACATTTGGTTTATATCATTTCATTTTTATTTGAAACTATTTAACACTAAATGTACTTGTCCGACGTTGTCCGGGAGTTCTTAACTTTCCTTTTTGTTTATGTATTTGTTAATATATATATTTTTTAAAAAATAAGATTTTGAGATTTAAATTTAATAATTACGGTATTGCTTGGTCGATCAATTCTTAATTGAACAAAATTGTTATAAAACTAAATAATAATTTTGTTTATGTGTCTTAGTCTCCAAAAATTATCCGATGTAAATATCTTCCGAAACTGTCAACCCTTTAATATACGAGGATCTGCAAAAGACTTTAGAGCTAGAAGCGACTTTCTAATCGACAGTTTAAATACTTCGAAATACTTGGAAATAATTTTCAAGTTGTAAATAAAATGAAGTAAAACTTTGAGGTTCAATCCTCAGTGCGGGCGACACTATTAAAAATACAATTGCGAATAGTCGTGGCTGACGGAACGAGAGCCATGCTACCCCTGTGGATTAAATAAAGGGTTCTGTTTGAAATTCCGTACAGATTCCCAGAGTTCGACAAGAAGAAGTTCGGAGGTTACACCGTCCGAAACGTTGTGAGAATAACACTCAAGATGAGAACAGTAGTCCGAATAATCCAAATTATTCTTTGATGTTTATGAATGACTGGCGCAAACGCAGACCCCACAATATTATTTTAACAAACCTTAATACAGAATTGATACCGACATGAAGGTAGTGAAGTGGATACCAGCGTGGACCGACGACATGGGCATACCAAGTTCGGACCTGATCGATTCCATTGCACCATTTTCACTATGGAGGTTGGCAACCTTTACGTGGTCCCTCTGTTGGATAATGGCCCTGTGGAAACGGACGCATCTTAAGGTGGACGTATCTGTTGGAAATCGTTTGGTTTAGCTTGCGCGATTTAGTGTGGGTGGACCCATACAATCGAGTGCAGAATAGCGCTGTTCTCACGGTTGGAGCTCACAGACGTGACAGGCCACCATTTTGATGAGACCTTTTAGGTCGAGGAGTTCAAAGGGGTCAGGCTGTGACGAATGCACCTGCGCATAGGGGCTCTGTGACGTCACGGGCTTTTGCGGGGAAGCAGAGTTTTTGCTAGTCTGGGTTTTGGAGGCGAGCCTATCAGACGTGATTCACGATGTAGTCTGCAACATGATTAGGGGAATTAATTCCCTAAGAAAATACAGGCGAAAGTGAAAGTTTAAAAGATTGTTTGTCGACTGAGTCGGTCATGAAGCAGAAAGAAAGAAGAAAAAATTCAACCGCTGGACGACGCACCCCTCCACGCGACGAGGAAAGATTGACGATGCGAGAAATTAAAAGGTGTGCAACATATATGATTAACGGTGTTAAAAATGACGAGTGTTTAAACGAGAACTGCCATGGCCCGTTCCGGGACCGGTATACCAAACGAGAACTGCCACGACCCAAGCGGGGGTTATGCAACACCTCCTGTAAATACCTGATCTGATTCTAAAAAGAATCGGAGAAACAGGCCCACAGAATCGAGCCAGTCTAAAGTCGTATGATGCTAAATTTGAGAAATTTACAGCTAATACAATCATTGGATTTCTCAAAGTCTTACATCTTGTTAGATCTTGGTATAGGGTTTTGTTTTCAATGGCATCCACGAACAGAGTCAGTGTATCTGTAGGTAATTAAGGATGCGGACTACAACCATGAAGGAGGTTGTAAGTGAACTCTCAAGTCCACAATTGGTTGGTCATCAATCGTGGAATCGCAATTGCTCAACCATGTATTGCTACCTTGCTCAGGACTGCCACGAATGGGCTGCTATGGTTCGGGACATGGTGCAGACCAGGGAAGAAGCCGTCTTGATTTGATCAGAGTGAACACGTGTACAACAACAGTTGTTGCACACGTGTGTATTTAAAATGGAAATTTTTTTTTTTTTTAATAACATTGCATTTAAAAAAACTGTTTTAGATTTTTTTTTGTTTAAATATTAAAATAAAAAGGCTTAAAATATCGTTATAGTAAAAAGTTTAAATCTTTTATGATTAATAGAACAGGTGCAGAGTAGGAATCGGAGATTTTGGAAGGAGTCAGACTCTTAAGAATGAATGCTAATAGTCGGATTTTTTTAATCCCCACAGAATCAAAAGAGGGTCTGAATATTGGAAAAACTTTAAAATAAGGAGTTAAGTCAACATTTTTGGGATCGTCGGATCTCTACTCCACAACCCTGATAAATAAAATTTCAAGTGTTTCCACATTTTTATAAAGCCGCATTTAAACAGACATTTCGCTGCGCAGCTCCCAATTTAGGTTGACCCCCTCTTCAAACTTCCACCCTTTTTCTCAGTAGCCCCTTACGGCTACAGTAGTGGCCTGCCTTGTTTGGGGTGAAATTTTTTTTTAGATATGTACACAATCCTTATTTTATTTATTTATTAAATCACGATATAAATTATTCTAACATTTAAATGTCCACTACATGAATTTAGAATTTTCTTCCAACCTTTTACGTTGAAGGAAGGGGGGGGGGGGGGAAAGAGGGGTCGAGAGAGGGCAGTGCAAAAAAACAACTTTTTTTTCCTAAGCAACTCCAATCAGTTTCAACTAAGAAAATAAAAAGAAGGACAGTGTGTATGTGCGAGGGGTGAGGAACAGGAAGTCATTCTTTGATGAAATAAAGTCATCTTCACCCTCATGAATTGCTTGAAGACTTCACTGCAAAATTAAAAAATGAACATTTATTTTTCTGTAAGAAATTTTTTTTTTTTTTTTTTTTTTAAAAGCGGATTCCGATCAAAAAGCCGAAAACTCACATCTGAGATTTAAACGAAAATCTACCTTTTTCTGGATAAAAAAAAGAAGAAAGTGGAACTCCGCTAAAATTTAGAACTAGCAGGGTTTACCCAGCATCAACGGGTCCTAATTTCCGTAAATTACAAAAAAACAAAAAACAAAAAAAAAACTTAAACTAAACAATCATTTTTTGTGGGAGTCGGAGTGGGGATTTTTTTTTTTTTAACGACTCCCTACCTCTAGTAGAAAAAAAATTAAAAAAACCTATTGTGGGAGGGGGGAAAAAACGGGGGGGGGGGGGGGGGGGGGTTAAACGGTAAAGAATATTTGTGTCGACATTTCAGATCATGTTGAAAAGTTGGAGACTGTCCAAGAGAAAATAACTAGATTTTATTTACGTTTTCTTAAACTATAGAAACAAAATATATTTCCACCGAACCACGACACAAAAAAAAAAAAAAAAAAAAAAAAAAAAAAAAAAGATAAGGTTTTGTCTCAACAAAGCCAATTCGTAATTAACAACGTCGTTAAAATACGCCTCGCATATCATTTAGTCAGACTGAAACAAACACACCGGAAGATTCGCGTCTCATTTACTGACGAGCAGAGGCACCTGATGTTGCCCGGGAATGATGGTTCTCGTACATTAGAAGACAAAAGTAAAACCTATAGAAATTTGTTATTTACCTATTTGCATATTGCAAAAGACCCAGGAAAAATAATAAAAACGGATATGATGTCACATGGATCAAGGGTGACATAAAAAGAGTGTTTGGAAGCACCCAAGGTGTTCAGACATGTAAGGACATTGGCCATCAGCTTCATGTCTGTCCTCACTGTTCCTATCCAAGTCTTCAGCTCCCCGCCTTTGCACTTCCAGCCGACAGACGCGATGGGGGTGGGGGGGGTGCGCTACCAAACTTGCGGATAAATTCTTCCTCAGGGCGTCGAAAAACATTACCCAAAATCAGCGAAATCTCCTTTTGAGAAGTCTCTGCGATGCAGATGGCGTTGCATCTTGCATGGATGATGCGGTTTGAGATATGGTCGGAGAGGCAGATGTATAGGATGCGCCAAAGGCAGGCTATGTCGAAAAACTCAAGTGCGCGAAGATCTTCTTTGTGCGAGGACCAGGTCCAGCAACTGGACAGCAAATCAGCTCTTGTAATAAAGTTTCAGTTTTTCATTGAAACAAATCCACATTTTTTGGGTGAAAAAAAAAAAAGGAAAAAGCTGAATTCCGCAAAAAAAAGCAGAGTCCTCACATCCCTGTTCGATGGAAATAGACTGGTGTTTCCACTTAACACCATGCATGCCACTAGAATTTGCCTCTGAAGCAAAATAAGATAATCTCAAAATAAAGGAAGACTACCACCAGCAGGTACAGTATAACATACGAATTGATAGCGCACTACACACAGAGCCATCTGTTGACCGCCCAGTGAACTAGATGATTATCAAGTTCTCTCATGTTTTTGTTGTCAGGATTAAAAGAGGCGCTTGGATCATCAGTTGCCGGAAAATCATTTTTTTGGTTGTTACTATTGGGTCACCACTTATCAACGGCCAAAACCAAGGCGATCCATAATACAGGCCTGGCAAACATGCAACTGGGGTCCACGACTAGGGGTGGACATGTGAAGACCAAAATTACTACTAAATAATAATTACCGAGTAAGACTGTACCATGAAGAAACGAGCATTTTCTTCATCTTCTGTAAAAACAACAAACATAACAAAATTGTTTCTCCGAACGTTATTTTGTACATAAAATATTTGATTTTGTAAAATGTTGAATTTGCTTTCTGATTGTGTTATTTAATTATATTTTCTGTAATCAATTAGTCAATATAAACAAATTGACTCGTATTTCAAGTTATGGGATTTTTTTATAGAATCACTTCCAGTCTCCAAAATTTGGGGAAAGGGGTTATGGCGGAAGTGATGGTCCTGAGCCAAGATCGAGCGGTGGAAGTGGCTCCGACTTGCTTCGTCCCCGCCATAAAAGGGGGAGTATATGATGCTGTATGGAGGTGCGTATTAGGCCCTCACCTAGTCGTCACTTGCCAGTCTTCAGCGTAATGACGGAGCAATGATCAGATGGATATACAATGTCAAGTCACATCAGACCTGGCATAGCAACATGGATTCCCTGTTTGCAAAGCTGAATAAAATCAAAGCTTGAACTTCTAAAATAATTACTGAGTAAGACTATATCATGACGAAATAAGTATTTTCTTCATCTTCTGTAAAATTGTATACGTCACAAACATATTTTGTAAAAATTATCAAAATTGTTTCTCCGAACATTATTTTGTTCATAAAGTATTTGATTTTGTAAAATGTTGAATTTGCTTTCTGATTTTATTATGCCATTATATTTTCTGTAATCAATTAGTCATTATAAACAAATTGACGAATGATTTTTTGAAATATCAAAAATGTGTCTAATTCATGGTGAATAAAATGATTTTTGTAAATTTAGTTCTTTTGTATTTTTGTACATTTTACATTTGATTTGATGGAATAAATAAATTATTGTAAGCTGCTTCCTAATAATGTCTAGTTGCTAATTACTGGACATTACTAATAAATTTCTTACTAAATCTTTCTCTGTAATTATTATTTAGTAGTAATTTTGGTCTTCACATGTCCGTCCCCAGTCGTGGATCCCAGTCGCATGTTTGCCAGGCCTGTATTATGGAATTGCCTTGGTCAAGACCCATTCGCGGATAAGGATTATTGAGACCGAATCGTCATCAGCTGAAAGATGAGGAACACTATGCATGTACTCAAAATGATAAATGATGGGGCAGTTTAGGTTCAGAATTTGTCGACATTAGATTTCAAGACGACTAAGTTGTAATCAGCAGAGAAGCAATCCCTCAGTAACGTGTTCCACAGGCGGGAAGCCCTTGCAAAGAAGTTCTGTCCATAGAAATTCTGCCCGGTGCTTGACATATGGAGGAAGAAGGAAAAATCTTTGTTTGTGGTTGCAAAGAGAGTTCTTACTCTGAAATAATGGTAGAGTAGAGAGAGACTAACAACGTCTCTTCTGCGAGAAGGGGGCTATTAATACCTTTAAAAATTCACTTCCAAATGAACCGTTATCCACCTGGCCATGTTAAAACGGCAACAAGAGGCATCGTGATCCACGGAAAACTGATTGGTTATTCAGAGGCGGAATGTTCGTTGTATTCGCGTGAATTTCTTTTTGTGAAGTTGATTTTGACATGTGGAATTCTATTATTCTTCTTCTTCACGTGCGAATGATTTTGTTCACATTTACGATATTATTTGGGTCAGTCTTTTGAAATTAAGGTCTTTCGTGTTTTTTGATGGGTAACATTCTAAACGGGATCTGGTTAAAGTTGTTACAGTTTATAAGGCGACTAGCAAGGCTACCTGGCGTTGCCTGGATGGATTGGGATAACAAGAATGATCGTTCTTGATCAATTTGGTTATAATGTTACGGAGCAGTTATTAGACGGAGACACCCCCCCCCTCTCCAAAACATGCTAGCTTTTATGGTAACTGACTGGTAAGAACTGGTATTTGCTAGCTCGAAGAACACTCGCACGCAAAGCAAGTGACTGCTACTACGATCAATATGCATCGTTCCTCTTTTCTCAGTAAGTAAACCAAGAACAGACGTTGATGCATAGCAACCGTAAGTGAAAAATAGTATGTAATGGTTTTTAAGTACGATTTTAAAAACCAAGAATTGTAGGGGACGTTTTGTAAACATCAGTTAGTATCACGGCATAGAGTTGGAGGAGGGGATCAATCCTAATTTGTTTTTGCTATATAAAATTTTTTTTTTTTTTAAATCAGCGGTTGACCGTCCATCTTACATGTCATTGGACGTCTTAAAAATTGAAACTAACCGACCCCTGGCCAGGTCCATCCTTATCATTTCCTTCCATGTTTTCCTTGACCTTTCCCTTCCAACTGACCTCAACTGTTCTACATCTAACATAAGAACTCTCATCCATTGTTTCGATGTGACCAAACCAACAAAGTCATCTGTTCAGCACACGTCTCCCGATATTGTTGACATTTAATCTTCCTCTGAGGTCATCAGATCTACAGGATGTTCAGGACAAATGTGACACCTCTTGGAGTGCAAAGAAAAAATATTTTGGCCAATAATTGATGCATTTTAAAAATTTAAAGTGTATAGAGGATGTTTTGGCAAATACAGCTCATTCAAATAACCCCCCCCCCTCCCGAGCCTTCAGATGGGACGTGAACCAAGAGGATGTGACCTTCGAGAGATGCCTGAACACCAGTTTGATCCTGGTAATTAGCTTGTCTCTCGTGTTGCAGGTGGTACTGTTGGTGTTTTTCTTAACTGCATCACCAGATGCTGGGGCTGTTGAATTTATTTTTCTCCCTCCCACAGCGGGAAAACATGACAAGGTCGAAATATGTTTGTCACTGCGTTTGTTTGTTAAGAGAGTTAAACTTCTGCATTGAGCTCACAAAGATCGTGCCTCAGGATTGTCTGGTCTGCATGAAGTACTCGTTGCTCGCAGCTATCCCTTGACCTGCAGCATTGCGGGTTTTTACTCTCAACAATTAAAACAGCAAGTTTCATAGAGGCAGGAATAATAGCCACACCCATCACAATGACCTCATGCAACAACAATAAAAAAAAAACTGAAACAAAAAAAACCCACTAGAACCGGTCACAAGTTGGAAATGAGATGGACACTGGTGAGAAAAAAAAAAAAAAAAAGACGAGAGATGATAGAAAAGTCACAATTACTTTGTAGAATCCGACCCTCTTCCCCCACACATACTGCAACCATAAAAGAAAGAAAATGAGTCTTATGAAGGCTGCATTATCTCCAAAAAATAAAATGTTAAAAAAAAAATAGTATTTTTTTTTTTTAGCAAAACACACCCCACATTTGACAATATCGTACACAAAGATAAGAAATAAAAATCCTTGAAAGATATTTTTGTTAAATATTAAATGGAAGTATAATTATTCGGTCACATGTAGATATCCACCCGCCAAAGTTTATTTACGTGGAGTTAATGAATACTTGGAAATAGGGTCCGTACAAAAGTGCGGGGAGTTTGGGCCGGCAAAAAAGTGGGGGGGAGTTTGGACCGGCAAAAAAGTGCGGGGAGTTTGGGCTGGCAAAAAAAAGTGCGGGGAGTTTGGGCTGGCAAAAAAAAGTGCGGGGAGTTTGGGCTGGCAAAAAAAAGTGCGGGGAGTTTGGGCTGGCAAAAAAAAGTGCGGGGAGTTTGGGCCGGCAAAAAAGTGCGGGGAGTTTGGGCCGGCAAAAAAGTGCGGGGAGTTTGGGCTGGCAAAAAAAGTGCGAGGAGTTTGGGCTGGCAAAAAAAGTGCGGGGAGTTTGGGCGGCAAAAAAATGCGGGGAGTTTGGGCCGGCAAAAAAAGTGTGGGGAGTTTGGACCGGCAAAAAAGTGCGGGGAGTTTGGACCGGCAAAAAAGTGCGGGGAGTTTGGACCGGCAAAAAAGTGCGGGGAGTTTGGGCCGGCAAAAAAGTGCGGGTTTGGTTTGATTATTTTGTTTTACGGCACATCAACCTTTTTCGGATTATTTAATGCCGAACGCGGTCATTTTAGTAAAAGTTTTTATGCTTCAAGTTCTTTATATCTTCAAATATATATTCATGGTGTTTTGTAGAGCAAGATGTTTTTGTTTTTAGCTGATGATTGAGTTTTGCAAAGCGGGAAGGAAAAAACAATAACCTCAATGCTTCGGAATTTTTTTTAGATGAGGGTTGATAATTCGTAGAATTTGGTATATTTGGACTACTGTTCTCATCTTGGGTGTTTTTATCGGCCGATGTAACCTCCGACCTTCTTCAGGTGTACTTTGTCGAACTTGGGAATCTTTCTGTTGAACTCGGAACCCTTTATTTAATCCACGGGAGTAGCATGCTCTCGTTCCATCTGCCATGACTGGGAAGAAGTCTTCAGTAATTTGCAATTCTTTGTACCACCCACACTGAGGATTGAACCTTCAACCTTCAGTAGACTGTCACTTAGAACTGAATCATACTTAGTACTATATCCATGCGGACAATTCTAGTATGAATTTTGGGAGCCTTAAACCTATTCTTGTTTTTGATCTAACTACTTATCACTATATCTAACTACTTATCACTATATCTAACTACTTATCTATTATTTATAATTATAGGTTCCCATATTGTATTTGTATTCTTTTCCACACTTACATAGAATCGCATACACACAGTTCTTAGTCATGACTTTTTCTGTAGGAGGTTTGACTCTCACAAGACGCAAGGTGAGACATATCATCCACTAAAGGTAAGAATAGCTAAGAAGAACACCGGAAAACCGTAATACGTGGAGAAATCGAAAAGTCGAGTATGGCTGACCACAAATGGAAGGAAGAGAGGAAACCATCTACCCTTATGGGACGAAGTAGAAATTATAGATAGAGAAGAACGGTGGAGAGTAAGACGACTCAAAGAATCAGCAGATATGTTGGGCGACAATGACTTACTAAGCAGACGTAGTATAAAATTTAATACAATATGGGAACCTATAATTATAAATAATAGTTAAGTAGTGATCTATAGCGATAAGTAGTTGGATAAAAAACAAGAATAGGTTTGAGGCTCCCAAAATGCATACTAGAATTGTCCGCACAGAAGATATAGTACTAAGTATAATTTAGTTCTAAGTGATAGTCATCTGAAGGTTGAAGGTTCAATCCTCAGTGCGGGCGATACGAAGAATTGCGAATTACTGAAGACTTTTTCCCAGTCATGGCAGATGGAACGAGAGCATGCTAACCCGGTGGATTAAATAAAGGGTTCCGTTCGAAATTCTGTCCAGATTCCCGAGTTCGACAAAGTACACCTGCAGAAGGTTGAAGGTTACATCGGCTGAAACGTTGTGATAAAAACATCCAAAATGAGAGCAGTAGTCCGAAGATACCAAATTCTACGAATAACCTCAATGTTTGATGCATTTTTGGTCAGGAAGTCGGTATCTTCAAACAGCCTGATCTGGCAGCACCAATACAGATAACCAATCGCGCTTCCATAGTCAAAGACAAACTAATTGTGAACCGGATAGTGCTGCTAGGTTGCCTTTGATTTTTGCCACCCAGAAAAGTCAAGCATTACAGTTCATTTGTGCTCCTTTCTCGGGAGCAGCTGTCCTAGAAAACAACCATTACAAAATTTAACGCATCTGCACATTTTGCTGTCGGATATAAAATATTGATTAAAATATAAAATATTGATTAAAAAATAAAATATTGATTAAAATATAAAATATTTATAATTTTGCCAGTTTTGCTTTCGTTCAGAGAAAAACACGGTTTTGTTACGATTATCGAACACCAAAGGAAACCGTCTAAGTTTTAATATTTGTGCTTTTTCTGAAAGAAAATAAAAAAAAAGGAAAATGTATTTCAAATAAAATAAGGAATTTGCTGATTTTCCAGCCGAACATAAAAGTAAATAGTTTTGTTTTTTTAAAAATTGTATTACTTACCTGTCGAATTAAAAAATAATTTGTATTTGTAATTTCAAAAATGTAGTAAAAAAAATGAAAGATTAAATTTTCAATTCAAATTATTTTCATTCTAAATTTTGGATAAATGTCAATTTAAAAATATATAAAAATAAGACAATTTATCAGAAACATATATATATATATATATATATATATAAAAAGTGGAGAACTAAAAGTGAACTTTTAGGAAAGGTAAAACCTATTGTGAAAAGTATACAGCTCTATATACCGGATAGAGCAGATAGATAGATAGAAGGATGAAAAGGAATTAGAAAAGCGACGGAGGCAAATCTTTTTTCAATTGAGTTGCTCAATGCAAGGTATATTCCGCAAAAAAGTGATTTATTTAATTAATTGAATAAATTGCTTTTTTGCGGAATATACCTTGCATAGAGCAACTGAATTGAAAAAAGATCTGCCTCCGTCGCTTTTCTAATTCCTTTTCATCCTTCTACCTATATATATATATATATATATATATATATATATATATATGATAATTTTATTTACACAGACATGTACAAAATCTGCGACACTGGCATGTCGATGTTATCGATCAACAGTTACTATAAACTGAGATCTCATCAGGCAGAGTTAGAATCCGATCTTAACCTCAGATCATATTTGGAGAGGTTCTCTCCAAATATGATCTGAGGTTAAGATCGGATTCTAACTCTGCCTGATGAGATCTCAGTTTATAGTAACTGTTGATCGATAACATCGACATGCCAGTGTCGCAGATTTTGTACATGTCTGTGTAAATAAAATTATTATATATAAAGCTCTATTCTGATATTGAGCACTTTTTATAAACCCGGTTAAAATTCTCTGGATTACCACCCTGTGGATATTTTTCACTTGGATTATTACCATTATTATATATATATATATATATATCTATATATAATATTACTATCTCATGTATCCACATAAAATTTTTATAAAGGGATATAATATTGGCTAAGAGAACAACAAAGAATCTGATTGGTTAACTAACTAGCCGTGTATATAAAAACACCCGGAAAAACTAACTTCATGCATTTTAGCCTGAAGATTCCCCCCGGGGATGAAACGCGGGAGCATCTGTGTAGCTTAATTACCATAAATATATTTTCATAACTAATAAATTTATATATATATATATACACACACACTAGAATACCCACAGAACAGTTTTGCACCCTTTTTAATGTCCCCCTAGGAAGATTAAAATCAAGATATGATGACACTAAAACTTATGCCTAGAATCCTTATTCTAATTTTTATCATAAATGGATGGTAAGTTATAATGCCGCAAAGACACAGCTCCTTTCCTTCAATAACTACAAGAAACCTCTTCAACCACCGATTGCCATGACAAATAACACCCTACCTGAGTCATCATCATCATCATCATCATCAAACTCCTAACCCTAACATTCACAGGTACCATGAATTGGAACAAATACATTGAAGTCGCCAACTTAATAGATCCCTTACGGTCCACCAAGCTCCAGCCCCTGTCCCATCGCCGCTATGTTGCATCCTTGTGCCCGTTTTACAAGTACTTGAATGGATTGTGTTCCGATGAACTTGCTGCTTTAGTGCTACTTCGATGTAAATACATTAGACCAACCTGACAATCAGCTAAAGCCCATCCATTCACCGTGGAGTTCCCCAGATGCCGGAGAGCTTTCTACTCCAATAGCTTCTTTCCACGTGCTGTCGGCCTCTAGAACTCTCTCCCTGCTCTCTGTTTCCCCCGACTGTACCGACATGTAGAAATTTAAAACTAATGTAAACACACATCTGGCTGCACAGCTCCCAACTTAGGATGACCCACACGACTTACTCCCTAATTTTCAGTAGTTCCTTACGTCTACAGTGGCGGCCTGCTGTGTTTGGGGTGAACGATTATAATAATGATAATAAAAAAAAAACAAACAAGTTCATGATTTTGATTCTAGAAAATGTCTAAAATTTAAGCTTTATGAGAAATTGAAATTCAGGGAATTAATTAGTGTCTAATGACTATTAATCAAATTTAATGCAAATCTGAAATATTTGAATTTTCAAACGGGAGTCTGTGCCACTCCAAAGAAACTGCAATTTAAAAAAAACTTTATTCATTAATGTCTTATAGCTATTTTTTAAAAATTTCACATAAATTGAAGGTATCTGACTTATTTTCACAAAAGCTTCCACACCTTCCGCATAAAACTAAATATGACCCACACTATAACCCTATACACCTAGCAGCTGTGTTTCAAAATTTATAAAAACCAGTTACTTAGTTTAAGGGTGAATTCTATACATACAAATATATAAACATCACACATACATAACTTTTGATGAAAATAATATTCTACACTAAAAAAAAAAAAAATTTTTTGAGAATGATTTTTTTTGTTGATTAGAGACATTTTACCGAAAATCAAACTAAAAACTTTTTAATGAATTTTTTGAAAAGGAAAAAAAAAAATATTTAGTATAAATTTGCTATTTATACAAACATTTGGCTACACATTTGCAGACGTGTTTCAGCTCCAGCTGGAAATCAGCTGAGCTTGCTCAGGCCAAGTTCTTAGTATGAGATAATATATTCTACTTTAAATAAATTAAAATTTCTGAGAGTAAATTTTTGTCAATTAGTGACATTTTAATGAAAATAAAACTAAATTTTTGTCAATGAGTGACATTTTAATGGAAATAAAACTAAATTTTTGTCAATTAGAGACATTTTATTGAAAATAAAACAATTTTTGTCAATTAAAGACATTTTAATGGAAATAAAACTAAATTTTTGTCAATTAAAGACATTTTAATGAAAATAAAACTAAATTTTTGTCAATTAGTGACATTTTAATGAAAATAAAACTAAATTTTTGTCAATTAGTGACATTTTAATGAAAATAAAACTAAATTTTTGTCAATTAGTGACATTTTAATGAAAATAAAACTAAATTTTTGTCAATTAGTGACATTTTAATGAAAATAAAACTAAACTTTTGTCAATTAGTGACATTTTAATGGAAATAAAACAAAATTTTTGTCAATTAAAGACATTTTAATGAAAATAAAACTAAATTTTTGTCAATTAGAGACATTTTAATGAAAATAAAACTAAATTTTTGTCAATTAGAGACATTTTAATGAAAATAAAACTAAATTTTTGTCAATTAGAGACATTTTAATGAAAATAAAACTAAATTTTTGTCAAATAAAGACATTTTAATGGAAATAAAACTAAATTTTTGACTCAATCTTAAAAAATAAAAATTTAATTGACAACCAAGGGATAAAAAATTAATTGGTCTTTAAGTTGTGTTTAAGTTTCTGAAATAAATTTCTACTTTCAATTAAAGTTTGATTAAAAGCATGGTAATTTGTTAAGACTGTTTACACCAGAAATCACTTTCAATTTAACATTTTAATGGCTTCCTTCACATTTTGAAATGCCCCAAAGCAATCCATTCTTTTTTACAACTATTAAACAAAAAATTCAAATGGCTGACTTGTTTATGAAACCAAAATGTATTCTGGTTGATTAAATTTTAAAAATTATATATATATTTTTTTACAATTTCATTTCATTTTTAACTATTGCATTTTTTATTTTGACAAATAATCAATTGAGTCACAAGTGTCGTTGTGGCCAGCCGGTTGACATATATGGACGCCATACCCTTTCATGTAGAAAGAGCGCCGGCAGATTTCCGAGGCACAGCGCTCTCAATGATGTCGTTCGACGAGCACTAGACATCGCTGGCTTCCCGTCGATCCTCGAACCGGTTGGCGTTGACAGAGGGGATGGCAAACGACCTGATGGCCTGACGGTGTTTCCCTTTACAAACGGTAAGTCACTGATATGGGATGCGACTTGTGTCGACACTTTTGCACCCTCGTCAGTGATAGAATCGGCAACAAACCCTGGACATGCAGCAACGTCAGCAGAGAGCCGTAAGCGGTCAAAATATGCCAATCTTCTCGACAGATCTGTATTTCAACCGATTGCTGTGGAGACGAGTGGAGTGATTGGCTCTGCGACGCGCGACTTCCTCGGCAGCCTTGGTCTATTAATGACGCGCAACACCGCAGACAATCGCGAATTGTCTTGGCTTTACGAGCGCCTCTCTATCACCATTATTTGTGGAAACGCCTTGAGTCTGCTCTCGGCCTGCCAAACCAGCCGGACATTCGAAGAAAACTATGGACTGTGATACAATTATATATAAGGAAATCAGGATTTCTCGATATTGAACTAAACAATGTCCAAGTGACAAATAAGGGATTTATTATTTATTTATTGAATTATTAATTTTATAGTTTACTTTTTCACCAAATGGATCAGTGTAATATATTTGTTTCGGATCAAGAGTACAATAAGGACCCCAGTTCATTAACACAACACGCGGAACATATTCCGGAAGTCACCGGCGTCTTCCAGTTGACCTCGCAATACACTTTTTCTTAAAATACAGAACACGAAATATAGAATGTTCTGCGTTTAAAATTTTTTTTTTTTTTAGTAAATAAAAGTAAAAAAAATTTTTAAAAAAAGATAAATTGTTTTGTTTATTACAAAACGAAAGATTACAAGTCAGCCGATTTTTAAAAAAGCGTATATATTTTGTTTATTTTATTTATGAGATGTTTTGTAAATAGCGACCACGTGTATTGCGAGGTCAACCGGAAGACGCCGGTGACTTCCGGAATATGTTCCGCGTGTTGTGTTAATGAACTGGGGTCCTTATTGTACACTTGATCCTTTGTTTCTTATTTTGTTTAAATGTCTAAATAAATTTAAAAATAATTAAAAAAAAATAATCAATTGATAGTGTAAGTCATGTACAGGGGAGAAACGAGAAGACGTCTAATGATTTTATTTATATCTTATTATTATTCTAAATGTGAGTTATGGATGTCCATTGCGAACACAGACTCCCAAGATATTATTTTACTTTCTTTGATCAGAATGAAATATACTTAGCCAAGAACTCAGCTTTACTGTAACATTCTATCTATTATACAAAATGTGAGTCAATCAACGTTTGGTTAGCTATGGTCTTTCCCCTATATACTTTTAATAACACAAAATATATGCTAATGTACATTTTAGTTCTGAGATTGAGTTATGTTTGAAAAACAAAAAACAAAAAATGAATAGTTCTAATTAGCCGTAATTTATAATTAACTGAAGAAGTCACCCAAATTGGACAAATTGGGATTGACTACTTTGCTGGAGAGAAGAATGAGAGGTGATATGATTGAGACTTTCAAGATAATTAATGCTATTTCTAACTATGGTGGGCATTCTTTTTAGTATTTCGTCCTAGAGCTGGAAGGTTATTGTCAAGGCAGTTTTCAAAAACTAGATCTGTTAACCAGTTAAGTTTTTTTGCTCACAGAGTAATGTTTTTTTTGGAATAAGTTGCCAGATCAGATTAAGAACAGCAATAGCGTGGATCAGTTTAAGATGAGGTTGGATGAATTCGGAGAAAGTGGTAGTAGGGAGAAATTGAGGGGGCACTTTTGGGAGTTATCAAATGAAATATTTAACAGAATTTGATCTGGAGATCGATATTGTACTAAGAGTTTGATCTTTTTTGTTTTTAGGTAAATATACTTTTACTAATAATTCATTGTTTTTTCTTCCAAGGATGAAAAGATTAAAATGGCTGACTTGTTTGGAAACCGAAATGCATGACGGTGAATTTAATTTCGTAATTCTATTTTTAAAGAGGGTTTTTTTTTTTTTTTTTTAAATTTTTGTTTTATTTTACGTTATTAGATTTTTTTATTTCATAAGTGTCAATTATAAGTCCAGTTTTAATGAGTAAACACAAAATATTAATTTATACAAGCTAGTAAGTATACGAATCGATCAGTAAGCGAAATAGAACACGAATATTAGTATCACGAGTTTCGGCAAGAAAATCGAATATATTTGTACACGTTGTTTGGTAATTCTGGAGGGAATCTCATCGGGGTAATCATGTAGTTTCCCGACCCATGTCATTTTATTGGAAAGACGATATACAGTAATTTAAAAAAGGTATTATTAAAAAAACAAAAAACATTCCGACACGCTGAACGTATTTGCGTTAAACTCAATTTAGTATTACGTACGAAATAAGGAGAAAGAAAAAAAAAAGCGTCGTTCCCTTGAGTTGATCTAAAAAGTTGGAACAAAGACTGGTTAAGACGAAGCGAAAATTAGTAAGATCTTTTCGTGAGTTATATAAACACAATTTAAAACAATTAAAATATTACTGAGATATTGAAATTGGATAAACGAATATTCGCTTCGTCTTAACCATTCTCCGTTCCAACTTTTTAGATCAACTATCTTAGAGAACGTCCACTTTATATTTTTCTACAAAGAACTGTGTCGGCTAATTTAAGTGTTTTCCCCCTATTTCATATGTAACAAGAAATTGATTTTAACTCAATACGTCCAGCATGTCATAATCTTTTAAAAAAATAATACAATTTTTGATTTACTGCATATCGGCTTTCCGATAAAAAAATTACACGCGTCGGGAAATAATGTGATTAATCTCATCTATTTATTATTTTTTATTTATTATTATTATTATTATTTTTTTTTTTTTTTAGATATAATCCATGTTTTTTTTAATTGTATTTAATAAATACTATTTACTGACTTAAAATAAAATTATATTTCGCTTTAAATTTGAAATTTTCGATAAACGCCATTTTGTTTTAAAAAAATTGTTTTTAAATTATCGCCGAGAATATTTCAATCTTTATTTTGCTTTTTTAAAAGCATCGTTCAATTAAGTTTTTCTTTTTACATTTAATTTATGGGGGGGGGGGGGAGAGGAGAAGAATCAGTATTACTTCCTAACGACAGGGTCAAAGTTAGCTCGGGTCCTAATCTGGATAAGCACCAAAAATCATTTGTAAGCTGCTCCCTGATAAATATGTACATTGTTAATTAACTAATTACTGGACATTACTAACACTTTTCGCAGTAATTATTATTTAGCAGTCATTTTGGTCGTTACATGTCCGCCTCCGGTCACATGTTTGCCAGGCCTCGTATAAGTATCGCCATGTTCAAAATATAATCACCTTTCCGAATTTGTTTTAAATAGGATTCGTAAAAATTCGCCTTAGTTTTTAGTTAAAAAAAAAAAAAAAATTTGATCAAAACAGAAAAAAAAAAGATGTATTCATCAAAGTTACGTATAGGCGAGAAACAGACACGAGATGTTATCTCATAGTTTAATTAATACAGAGATTTGGGGGAGAAAAAAACAATCAAAATGGGCGAGATATACCAACAGCACCTATAGTAATATTGAACCGATTTTTCGTATCACGGGTTTTGTAAAAGAAACCAATATATATTTATAGATTGTTTTTAATATATACACTTCACATACGAGAAGAAGGAATATGAAACTCGATATATACATTCTCGAGCAAATACAAATATCTATATTTACAAAATTATGAAACAATTTCTCGTCTGTCTGTATTTCTCGCCTCTACGAGAATGACACTATTTACTTTCATCGATTATTTATTTTAATCAAATGCAATAGCGTGAGATATTAAAACGAACGTCAAAAAATCCTATTAAAAAAATCATGAAATTAAATTCACCCAGAATGCATTTAGGTTTCTTCTCAAACAAATCGGCAATTTTAATCGTGGGACATTTCTAACGACAGCTAACAGAACGAAAAAGAGTGAACCCCCCCCAAAACAAACAAAAAACATATGCAACAAATAAATGTTACCAAAGGCAAGATAAGTTACTTTTCTATCTACCTGGATTAAGTTTATTTGTGTTTTAACTTATTTTAAAGCGGTTTTAGTTCGATTTAAAACTATTATCTCGACGCCACGCTAAAATTGAAAACACAAAATCGACATATTTTATCACGTGACATCTCGATACTAGTTTAAAATCCAACAAAAAAAAAATCGCTTTAAAATAAGTTAATACACAAAAAAACTTATCCAGGTAGGTAGAAGAGTAACTTATCTTGCCTTTGGTAACATTTATTTGTTGCCTATTTTTGTTTTTTATACCCCTTTTTCCTTCTGTAAGTTGTCGTTATAAATGCCCTAATCTTGTTATGACCAAACGATACTGTAAGTTCAAACCTCAAAAAACCCTATTAAAACAAATACATAAAACGGTGCTTATATAGATCAACATCCATGGCGTACCATGTTCGGCCGGTAAAATGCAGTAACGAGTTAAAGCACCCAAAAGGCGACGACTCAACCCTCCCCCCATCCCAAAAAACAAAAACAAAAAAAAAACGATTCATATTCCTTTTTTTTGTTGTTTTTTTAATGTTTTATTTCACTTCACACGGCCATTTTGTTTGAAGAAAAAAAAAATGCAACGTGAAAATGTTTTTCATTTCAGGTTCCATTTTTTTGTGGTCCCTATTGACTTGTGAGACAAGGTCGGTTTTTTTTTTTAATTTGGGGAAATCCAACACTCCCTCAAAAAGAAGCACTCTGGATTGGGACAATAAAAATTGTCTCGGTCTCGAAGGATTTCTCCTTCACTGACAGGACAGAAAAAGTGTAACAGACACTGCACTTTGATCTTAGCCCCAAAGAAAATAGTCATGCTTACATTTATTTAAATTTTTTTTATAGCTTTACCATATTTCCATAAATATTCGATTAGTAAAAAAAAACAAAACAATGTGTATCTATTAAAGTTACGTATATGCGAGAATCACACACACAAGATATTGTCTGATAGTTTTATTAAGAGATTTCACACTTAAAAAAAAAAAAAAAATGTTTACGTTCGAAAGTGACTTTGAAGTCTTTAAATTGTCGGATAGAAAGTAATTTCTGGCTAAAATGAATTTTTTTTTTTTTTTTAGTTTTTTTTAAAATGGAAATCGCTCCAGACAAGGCATGACGCCACTTGATGTAAGGAGCTAAAAAAAAAGAAAAAAAAAAGTTATCACTTCAGGGTCAAAAACAAGCCGACAATAAGTATTAGATGGATTGATTCCGACCCAGAAGACAGCAATTCTCCCCCCTTTGTCAGAAAAAAAATGTCTCATGGAACGCGAGGACAAAATAAGGGAAGCGAGAGTTACGAGGCTGCCGAAAGTAAACCCAGAGTTAGTCACTTTCTACTCTCTTATTGGCAGAAAGTATTAGGGTCCGTTTGTGCTCCGAAAAGATAAACTGTATTTCTTGAAGGAGTCACTATTCTAAAAACGAACTCAAATATAATTATTCAATAGTAAAAACAAACAAAAAAAAACAAAAAACCTCACTCACTCATTCACCAGATTGTCCTGCCATTTTTTTGTTTAATTAATCAGAAATTGTTGGGGGGGGGGGGGGCATCAAAATAAACAGCTTAATAAATAAATAAATAAATAAATAAATATTCAATAAGTATTAGAAGTGGTCGGATCTACTCGGAATGCAGTTCAGTCATTTTATTTTTTCATTTTTATTTGCTTTTACACATTTTTAAACTGGAGGTAGACAACTATTATATTTTTCAATTAAAAAAGAGTTACCCCCCTTGATGATTTTTATTTTTAGGTGATTATTTAAAAATGGTTCATATCAGCAGTCGTCTGCACAGGACCGAGTAATTTTAAAAATAAATTTGCCAATAACAAATAAATATTTGCCAATAACAACTAAATATTTGCCAATAACAACTAAATATTTGCCAATAACAACTAAATATTTGCCAATAACAACTAAATATTTGCCAATAACAACTAAATATTTGCCAATAACAACTAAATATTTGCCAATAACAACTAAATATTTGCCAATAACAACTAAATATTTGCCAATAACAACTAAATATTTGCCAATAACAACTAAATATTTGCCAATAACAACTAAATATTTGCCAATCAGACGTAGGGTCAGCTTAAATATTATTTGGGTCCAATTCTAAAAAGTTGATAACGGAACGGTTACTGACATATGAAATGAAATAATTACACTATAAAATTAAACCATATTTGTGTGTGGGTGTGTATGTACCTACCTGGTGTTGCCCGGGATGCAATTAAATCATTTTAGTTTTTAACTTTTATTGGTTTGCCTATAAGGTAGATAACCGTTATTTTATTCTTCAATCTAAAATGAATTACTCCCCTTGCTGATTTTTTAATGATTATTTAAACAGTTTTCGTATTAGCAATCGTCTGGGTCGGACCAAGTAATTTAAAAAATATATTGTAGCGAGGTATATTTCCAATAACACAAGTACAACAATAACAAATGACTAGATAGGATTTTCAAGTTAAATTCAATTTTTACGTTATCTTTTGTTTATTAAATTGGTAGGAGAAAGTACAAAATAGTTGTTAACACCCCCCCCCCCCTGTTAAGAATGGCATTCTAAATAATAACGTTATTATTTCAGCCCGGTCCGTAAACTGCAGAAGTATCAAAGGTTGTTAAGGTTATAACTTGATTCTAATATTCGTTTGGCGACAAAAAAGTGGTGCAACACGTCTGTTTGGAGAATTAGTTTTACCTGTTCTGGGACGAGTATATATATATGATTATTTTTTATTTACACAGACATGTACAAAATCTGCGACACTGGCATGTCGATGTTATCGATCAACAGCTATTACAAACAGATCTCATCAGGTAGAGTTAGAATCCGATCTTAACCCTAGATCATATTTGGAAAAAAAAAAAAATATAATGTAATGTAATAGCTGTTGATCGATAACATCGACATGCCAGTGTCGCAGATTTTGTACATGTCTGTAAATAAAAATAATCATATATAAAAGCTGTATTGGATAACTACCTTGTGGATGTTTTACCTGGATTATTAATATATATATATATATATATATATATATATATATTAGTTGTTTATTATTTAATTCAGCAAATTGAATAGATAATAGTTTCCCATTTAAAAAGTGGTTAAATTGTAGTTTCACAGCCAAAATGAATCGTCCGTGGTTTTCTGATTTTTTTTCCGCCCTCAAATAAGTAAACCAAAATAAATTGTTTTGGACTAATTTCCTAACTTTAAAACAATATATTTGGGTTTACTTACTCATTTGTGATGTCGGAAAAAAGCAGACGATTCATTGCCCGCCATTTTTGGCTGGGAAACGACGACTTAACCCCCCAAAAAGTTACATATAAAACATTTGTAGATCATCTTTGATAAAAAACATAAAATGACTTAATTTTTTTTATATAAAAAAACTTTTAAATCTCTTTAAAAAAATAGTAATGATTAAAACTGTTTTGGTAAAAAAATACAAAAATTAACAATTTAGGTAAAAAAGGGAAGGTTATTTATTATTTCTGATACATCAAATAGAATATATAAATAGTTTTAAATAAATAAAAATGTAAATATATATTATATGAAATAATAACCCCAGTTTTAAACCTAAATTGCTAATGTTTGATATTTTTTTATAGAAAGAGTACATTACTTGTTTATTATTGTATTTGAAGGCCAAAAAGTCATATTAAAATTATTATAAAATTAAAATTTTTTTTTTACATTTTTACAAAAACAACAACATAATAGATAGTTTAAGATAGATTTTTTTAAAAGTGTAGATATAAGAAATTAGTCTATTATTTATATTTTAAGGGAGATAAGAGACTTATTTTGTTATAAAATAGATTAGGCTGGTTCATAGTCAAAATACACTCAATGGAAACACACACTAATATATATATATATATTCTTAATAAATAAACCAAAGTTTTAAATAAATAACGATATAAGACAGGTGTAGATCATTTTTATAAAAATATGACACCTATTTTTTATTATTATTATTTAAAAGGAATTTATTTAATAATACACCAAATAGAAAATATAAATAGTTTAAGATTAATAAAAATATAGATAAGAAATTTGTCAATTATTTATATTTAAAAAAAAAAGATAAGAGACATGTTTTTCTTACTATAAAACTGACTGTTTTGGTTAATAATAATAATATATATTATATATATATATATATAATTATGGCTCTGTTTATTACATTGAGCTCTCATACTCGGATTTCCTTCTTGAATTTATTTCACTCTAACACACACACACATATATATATATATATATATATATATATATATATATAGGGTCTCTCCAAATATGATCTGAGGTTAAGATCGGATTCTAACTCTCCCTGATGAGATCTCAGTTTATAGTAACTGTTGATCGATAACATCGACATGCCAGTGTCGCAGATTTTGTATATGTCTGTGTAAATAAAATTATCATATATAAAGCTCTATTTTGATATTGAGCACTTTTTATAAACCCGGTTAAAATTCTCTGGATTACCACCCTGTGGATATTTTTCACCTGGATTATTACCATTATTATATATATATATATATATATATATATATATATATATATATATATGTGTGTGTGTTTATATATATATGTATTACACACACACAATTATAAAGGTTATTTGTTATTAAATATTGAATAAACAAAATAGAATATATAGTTTCGAATAAATAATTTAGATTCTATAAGAAAGATGTAGTTTATATTTTATAAATAAAAAACTGAAAAAACTGACTTTTAAAAAATTTTTTTTTTTTACTATAAATGACTTTGGTCTAAAAATACACTAATAATTTCTTAAACTGTTCAAATAACAATTTTTGGATTAAAAATGGGGGGTTATTATTTCATGACACAGCAAATAGAAGATATAACTAAAACTATGGATATATACGTAATTTGTATATTATTTATTTTATAAAAACAATTTTAGAATAATTAAATAGCTTATAATAACAGGGACCATAAAATAAAAACTATTTAGTTATGGGGGTTATTAAAAAAAAAAAGGGTTATTATCTCATGAAGCAAATATAAGATACAATAAAAAAAACTTTACATAAATAAAAATCTAAATATATAAGTAATATATAAATATTATTTATATAAAATCAATTTTAGTAGAAAATATTTTGGCCTTCAAAACACAATAGTAAAAATCAGTCTACTCTTTAATATAACCAAAGAAAATAACTATTTAGGTATTAAAAGGGGGTTATTATTTAATTATTAACCAAATAGAAGGTATAATAGATAGTTTAAGATTAATAAAAAAGGGTAGATATACAAGAAATTTGTTAATTATTTATATAAAATCAATTTTAGTAGAAAATAGTTTTTTGGCCTTCAAAACACAATAGTAACAAACCAGCCTACTCTTTAATAAAACCAAAGAAAATAACTATTTAAGTCTTAAAAACAGGGTTATTATTTAATTATTAACCAAATAGATGCTATAATAAATCTATTAAGATGAATAAAAATGTATATATATAAGTAATTTCTATATTATTTATGTTTTATAAAGACAATGTGAGTTGAGAAATACTGTTTTGAACTTAATAGTAAAAAGCAATCAAGTCTATAAAATTTATCTCCAAAATAACACTTGGGTCTTAAAAATGTGGTTATCATATAATTATTAACCAAATAGATGGTATAATATATAGTTTAAGATTAATAAAAAAAGGGTAGATATACAAGAAATTTATTAATTATTTATATAAAATCAATTTTAGTAGAAAATAGTTTTTTGGCCTTCAAAACACAATAGTAACACACCAGCCTACTCTTTAATAAAACCAAAGAAAATAACTATTTAAGTCTTAAAAACAGGGTTATTATTTAATTATTAACCAAATAGATGCTATAATAAATCTATTAAGATGAATAAAAATGTATATATATAAGTAATTTCTATATTATTTGTGCTTTTAAAAGACAATGTGAGTTGAGAAATTGTGTTTTGGCTTTAATAGTAAAAAGCAATCAAGTCCATAAAATTTACCTCCAAAATAACTATTTAGGTATTAAAAAGGGGGTTATTATTTTATTATTAACCAAATAGATGGTATAATAGATAGTTTAAGATTAATTAAAAAGGTAGATATACAAGAAATTTGTTAATTAATCATATTTTTTTAATGAAGATACGTTTTTTTTTTTAACTATTCTAAGTTCGTACTAAAAATGTATGGTAGCTTAGAAGAGACTACATTGTATTACTTCCGGGATGTACGTCTTTTTAACAAAAATAGGGGTTCAAAAATGTCACGGGAGCAAAGATAAATGATTATTACGCATTTTGGGAGGTTTTATGAGCCGAAAATCGGCGGTAAAAATCGCTGCGCACATTGTATTATTTTAAAACAACATTTTTTTTTTCAAAAGGAAAGAAGAAAAAAAAAAAACGAAGCCATCTTGAAAAATTTTCCGATATGAACTCACCCTCATGGCGAGACATTATAGCTGAACGGACCGCGAGGGTGGCGAGTAAATATTCCGAAAATATGAAAGATTATACTCATGTATAGCAAATTCTGTCTTCTGCTGTAATTATAACTTCTTTTTTTTTTCTTACAGGTACGTCTGCTCCAAAATTCCTAAAAGGAATTTTGTCAAAGTCGAGGCCATGGTGACGTCACAGGAATATCTCGTCTTGTTGTGACTTCAGGCCTCACAGACGTATTTTCGAAAATAAAAAAATAAAAAAATAAAAATAAGGTATTTCGAATTAATAAGTATTTTTTACGTATATGTCTCCGATTCGATCAGTTATAAATAATCGGTGTTGATTTTTTGGGGGGAAATTAAAAAAAGAAAAAAAAAATTCTTAAAAGATTTATATATCCGGAAATTTTTAACTGTTCGAACAGTTACGGACAAATACGATTACCACTGCTGCTGATTATTATTATTATTATTATTATCATTATTTAGCAGCAAATAATATACGTCACTTCCGGTTTCCGCTTAAAAATCTAGCAGATTGACTCTTGTATTATCATAGTTTAAAAAAAAAAAGTTTTTCAAAATAATTCATATTTTTTTTTTTTTTTTTTACTTATATCTTTTCAATTTCATTAATTATAGATAATCTATGTTAATTTTGGAAAATAACTTAAAAATGAAACGTTTCTATACGGAGTGTTCAAACAGGTACGGACTAGTACGATTACTGCTTCTTGTTTGCCGCAGCAAATTATATACGTCACTTCCGGTATCTGCATAAAAAAAAATCTAGCATACTCGATTTACGTTAGATAACAACACGTCTTCCTACACGTAAATGATTTTAGACAAATAGTATTTTTTTTTTTGTGTTTATAAATTTAAAAAAAACCAAGAGTTTTTATAATTCGTTATTATTTAAGCTATTTTGATTAATTATATTAATTTATGTTGATTTTCGAAAATAAATGAAAAATTAAATATTTATATACGGAAAAATCCGGACAAGTACGATTACTGCTGCTGCTGGTTCTGCCAGAATAGACGTCACTTCCGGTGGTCGCATTCAAATCTCCTAAACTCGCAAGGTTCTATTCATATTAGCAGGAATCGTCAACATGGCCACACAAGGACGAGTTTTGGTATACGGAGGCAAAGGAGCTCTTGGATCTACATGCGTATCGCACTTCAAAAGCAAGAATTTTGTAAGACAATCTGATACACGATTTTATCTTCTTTTTGTGGAGCTATATATTAGATCGATTCATGTAGTCGTTTTGTATTTTAAATGACTTCCTTTATTGGCAATATCTGAATTTTGAAATATACATTTCAATTTCATTATTTCTGTGAGATCTCTTAGATATTATTATTTACAAAAAAATAATCCTTCAATCAATAATTAATAAATCAATAATTAATTAGCAACACTTCTCAGATTATTGAAGAAGCTGATTCAATTACAGTGAGACAAAACTGCTGTGAAAATAAACTTTATTTAATTTTTAATTCATTCCCAGAGAATTTAAACGGCTAAACTTAAAGCAGGTGGTTGATTTGATTTGTCTCTTTATAATATAAAGATTTAAATTGTCTGTATAAAGTTTATACAGACAATTTAAATTAGATTTCGTTGTTGACGAATCGATTATCAAAAAAATTAAATAAATTTTAATTTTTAGAAAAAAGTTATCTTGCTATATTTAGATTTTAATTTTTTCTCTTCACATAACTTTACTCATTTGAATTTTTGCTGTTAAAAAAAAAAAACCCATATAGATGTTGGTTTGTCAAGAAATTTAGATAAAATGTATGTTTTTTTACTTATTGACAATAGCATCATCCATTTTTTTTTTTTTTTTTTTTTTTTTTTAATTAAAAAAAAAACAGGTATTATTGACAATTAATTTTTCAAGTAGAAATGCCTTTTTAAAATTATATTTTGTGAATAGTAAAAATACCCGCATAGATGTCAGTTCGTCAAACTTAAATATTGAACTTTAATTTAAGTGTTTTTTATTTAAGAATAGCTTAACCCCCCCCCCCTTTTAAAAACATTTTTTATTTATTAAAACATTTCTTGTCAAAGTGACATCTATGTGATTGTAATATATCTTCTGAGAGTACATTTCATCTTTCTGTCCTCAGTCAGTGACGGTGAAATCCTTCTAGACCAAGGCAATTAAAATTTTTGTCCCAATCCAGAGTGCCCCCCCCCTTTTTTTAAAAAAAAGAATTTCCACGACATTAAAACCGATATAGTGTCACCCTCTGTCCTCTCAGGGAAGCGAGTATATAGGAACATTTATGTTGGTATTTTCAATAAATAAATGTTGATTTAAAGCAGCAATATATATATTTATGTATACACACATTTTTGGCCGAGCAAAGATACTGAAAAGCCGTCTTTTCAGTATCTTCGCTTAGCCTGGGGAAGCTGGACTTTGAATAAAGCCGAAACATGTATGCACATATGTAGCCAAAAATGTTTGTATACATAAAAATTTATACTAAAATACAACTCTACTTGTTATTGACAACTGTCTTATGAACGCCGTAGCTTCATGGGATTATAAGTAAACAATGATATGTTAAATTCCAATGACCAAGTCTCTATTCATTTTTTTTTTTTACACTGTATTGGTTTGAATTTCGGTAACTTGACGACCGTTTCGCGCACAAACAAACAACCGGGAATGCAGCTCGTCAGAAGACCAAGAATCGCCCCCCCCCTCCCCCGGAAGAACCCCTTTTCTATTTTACTGACTTATTTATTGAATTTCCTCGGACGATAAGATTACATCTTTGAAAAGCCATGGTTTTAAGGAATGAAAAAGTGTTTATATATATATATATATATATATATATATATATATATATATATATATGTTTATATATTTTATATAACCCTTGTTTTGAACAATTGATTATTTAAGAAATATTACATTTTATCCGGTTTTTATTATCACTTATCGACTTATTGCTCTATTTCGTATATCGAGCTTTGACTATTCAAGATAGGATACAATTTAAAGATATAATTTTTGTCTTTATTTTCCCACTTAACACGCGCATATATATATATATATATATATATAAAGGAAATGTTGACACCCGTTTGTTTTTAACTGATGACTTAATAACATTTTTTATACAATTTTAATTCTCATCCTTTTATATATGATATACGTATGTGATGTTGTAAAGGGCGCTAAGACAGTTTGGTGTTTTCAGAACAATGATACAGAATGAAAGATTTCCAAATTGTCTTGGAAATGATCGTACTCCCATATAATTAGTTGGTTTTGAATTCTTGAAACAATGTTAAATGTTTGTTGATCTCAACTCACTTCTGTGTTATTTCTAAAATTATAATTTGTACATTTATTCAATTCTTGTAATAAGTTCCAGGTTTCCATTTTTTCACAATTCTTATATGTATTTATTTAGGTATTTGAAAATTTACATAAAATGGTTCATCAATGTTTTCAAATGTGGGGGTGTAAAATTAAAATAGTTAATTAAAAAAAATTCATTCATTAATCAAATTCCTTCTGAGAAAAAAAAAAAAAAAAAATGGCCGCTTTTAAACTTATCGATGGGAGAAAAATGGAACTTTAATTTGTAATTTATCTAAAATCAAAATCACAAAACAAAATGTTAATTTACACAGCAATTATATATTTGATTTTTTACCTATTTGAAATATTTAATTTAAAATTTTGGTAACTTCAAATTTTACATCCAATTTTTTTTTTTTTTTTTGCCCATGAAAATAAGAAATTTTTAAGTGTGCTTGTATAGATCAGCCCCCATGGCTACTCATCTTAAAACGGAAAACGATAGAAACACTGGCTGATTTCAATCTTCGGGCAACTAAACTTTTTATTCATTTTTTATTATACGAGAATGTAATGCCTTAATGAAACGTCAACGTTTCCGTGTAGCTTACTTGCCATAAATGAATTTTACTACGACTAGAAGATGGATATTTTTTAACTTGATTATTTTCCTTTTTTTTAAATTTTTTTTTTTTTTTTTTTATAAATAAGCAATACATAAATCCGATATTTATGCTGTAAGCTCTACTCGCGCATTGAGCACTGAAATAAATACTGCAAACATATATACGTAATATATTTATTTTATATATACACACATATATATATATATATATATATGAAGAATGGAAAGGAATTAGAGAAGCAAAAGCCAAATCAAAATTCAATTCAATTGCTCAGAGCAAGGTATATTCCGCAAAAAGGCAATTTATTCAATTGTGTGTATATATATATATATATTATATATATATATATAATATATATATATATATTACACATGAAATAGTAATATTATTATATAAAATTAATATCAATTAAAATCCAACTAGTCGATTGATTTCGGGGGGGGGGAGATATTAGAATGGGACGATTCCTGTCTTCAAAGACTTAAAAAAAAAAAAGATAATTTTAAATAAAATTAAACCATTTTCCTTCCGTGGTTATGTATTGCGAGCATTATTATTATTATTATTATTATTATTATTATTATTATTATTGTTTTTATTATTATTGTTTTTATTATTATTATTATTATTGTTTTTATTATTATTATTATTATTGTTTTTATTATTATTTATTATTTGTTTTTATTATTATTATTTATTATTTGTTTTTATTATTATTATTTATTATTTGTTTTTATTATTATTGTTATTTATTGTTATTTATTATTATTTATTATTTACAACATTCTTAAAGTGTAGTATCTGTCCTCGGTCGGATATATATTTTTCTTGACTGGAGCAACTGTTATTTTTGACCTATCCAGTCTTATTCTTTTTTGGGGGGCGGGGCGGGAGGAGTCGGACGTTGCCCACATAAAAAAAGACCTTGTGTCTAACTTATCCATTGTGGAGAGGCAAATAAATAGGGACTTAACAGTAGTTGCTAAGTTAATCAATTTTTTTCCTTTGAAAATGGAAAAAAGAATCGTTTTTTTTTATATAAATTACCCCCCCCCCTTTTTTTTCTAGTTGAAGATGTCATTCATTTGAGAAACGGCATCCTCTTTCAAAAAAAAAAAGCACCTGTTGATTGGTCTACAAGAATTCTAAAGATGACGACGTGAGAGTGGGAGGGGCTCCCACTCTCACGTCGTCATCTTGAAACTGATTCCTCTGATCCATATTGATTAGTCCTCCTCCTCCCTGACTTCTCCTGTATGCCTTTCTCTGAAGAATGGCTCTTAGTTTTCTTTTTTTAACGCAAGTCACCGACTGCTGTGATGTGAAATGTATGACATCAACCACACACAGGTCGTTTGCAAGAATCAAAAAAAATCATGTCACGGATTTTGGATCAAAATTGGAATGCGGATTCCAAACATATGGTTTAGTATCATTATATGTCTAAAATCTAAGCTTAAGGAATCTTAATAAGATATTAAAATTCATAGAATCTTGCTTAATTGGTGTCGAATGACTGGATCAAATTTAATGTAAATCTGAAATATTTTCATTTTCAAATAGGAAGTTGTGTCCCTATTATACCCCTTAAAGTCATTTTAAAAATATTCAAAATAAACTGAAATTTGGGAAATAAAATCAAAAATCAAAAAAATCTGAGGTATTTGAATTTTCACTAAGGGCTGCCACCCCATTTTTTTCCCCATTTGCTTAAAACTATATTAAACTAAATATATCCTGCATTGCCAACCCTCATGCATAGCAGCTATGTTTCGAAATTCATAATGATGGTTCAATTTCTTTAAGAGGTGAATCACATACATAGAAATATATAAACATATACACATACCAAACTTTATATATATATATATATGTATATATATATATATATATAATGTCATCCACATACAGACTATTTCGCTGTATCACAGCTCTTCAGTGCGGCTAGACCAGTTAGTGCCTCAAGCCGGGATTGAAACTCAACCGTCTAGCTATCATACGACACTGACTGAATGTAAGTAATATCTCAATGTAAACATTGTCAGGTGCCGGGAGCTCGAATTAGTTTTACCTAATGAGCTATGCCTTAAAGCTAATGGCAGTTGGCGATATCCTTACAAATAAGCTCTACCAAGGGAGGGAGCTTCATATAGTCATCCACATACAGACTGTTTATTAGTATAAAAATAATATATATATTTTTATATTACTAGTTCACCACTTACAAGGCCAAAAGCCACCCGAGGATAAGAGTCAGTGAGATTTTCAGTTGGATGATGGAACAGTACTATGAAAGGATTGAGAAATATGATCAATTCACAGGACGACTTGACAAATATTTTTTGACATTGGACTTGAAAACGGCCATGTTGTAGTCTGTTGGGAAACATTCCCGCAGTATCGTGTTCCACAGGTGGGCAGTTCTTGGAAAGAAACTTTGTTCATGGAAGTTCTGTTTGATTTTAGGTACACAGAGGGAAATGAGTTCTTTGCAGCGTTGGTAGGAAGACGAGTTCTTGCTGAGGTTTTATAGGGTGAGGGTGGGGCTTAAAGCTCAGTTGAGCACGTAGCATGGAAATACCGACTGATAGAGTAGAGAGAGACTAGCAACATCTCTTCTGTGAGAAATGGGCTGTTCCTGTCCGGCATTGCCCAAGATTCATTGGTTGAACAGTTTTAAATTAAGAGAATAAGGACTTGGGACTCCTAAAGAAATGTTGTTAATGGAAGGGGAGATCACTCTGTATAACTTAGGAACTGTAATACAGTAATTGATTATCCAATGAAAATTCAACGTGAATCTGTGTCTATATTTACTTGCCTCCTGACGAGGGCAGTTAGACACAAGGTCGGTTTTTAATGCGGGGGGGGGGGGGAAATCCATCTCCCCCCAAAAAAAGGGCATTTTGGATTGAGTTAAAAAAATTGCCTTGGTGTAGAATGATTTCTCCTTCACTGACCGGCGACAAAAGATGAAGTGTAGTTTCTGAATAAATACAACACTTTTCTCCAAGCCAAAAGACCACAGAATGAGATATTTTATGGGTTGGATAAAATATGTAATCTATGAAATAGATTGGAATTTTTTATGTAAAGAACACAGGCTGAAAATTTTACTGTACTTCACTGGCTAAACAGAATCAAATATCAATTCGTCAGATGTGATGTTATAGCAGTTAAACTTTGAGAATCCAACTGACTTTTCTTTATATATTGGATATAGAGAAAGCATTATGCTCCATGTATTTTATCTACTGTTCTCATCTTGGATGTTATTCTCACAACGTTTCGGCCGATGTAACCTCCTACTTTTCTCAGGTGCATCTTGTTGAAATCTGGACTCTGGAATTTCGAACGGAACTGTTATTTAATTAATGGGTGTAGCTTGCTCTCATTCCGTCGGTCATGACCGGATAAAAGTATTCAGTAATTCGTAATTGTATTAGTATCGCCCGCACTAAGGATTGAACCTTCAACCTCCAGAAGACTGTCACTTAGGTAACTGATTATCACTTAGCACTTTTATCTGTTGCGCCACAAGTCGTTGCAAAATGTTTAATGGTTTCTTTTATTGCTTTCGCGCCAGTCATCCATAAATATCAAGAGACGACGTCTAACTTTATTTTAGACATGAAAAACAAATAGCATTGAAATTATACTAGTACTTCCATAGTGTTCTCCATTTGAAATTAATGCACCCTGTAAGCTGATTGGTCATCGTGTGACCAAATCGCCTCACAGGGGCTTCCCTCCACAGGAGGAAACACATGTTAATGTTGGTGACTGCTACATAAATACCGCAAACAGAACCTGTGCAACCTTGGAGTAAAGAACGTTCAGTAATATTACCCAATTCTTTCGCGCGATTTTAAGTATCGTGTATCAAGATGCCCTGTTTATTCTGACCTCAAAGGAAGAATGCCTAGTGGGCTCCCACTTCCATATTTATGTAATTTGTTTAGTTTTCTAAAGAGGCTGACAATTTAAAGTAGGATGAAGAACATGTAATCGCATCAAAACAATTTTTTTTTCTTTGTGATATCTCCCCATCTCAAAAAACAAACAAAAAAACAAACAAACAAACAAAGATTAATTCTGGTTTCGACAATGACTGTCGTCGCTGTATTCTATGCTGTTTCCGTGTAATCTCCATTAGTGTCCGAATCTCCGACCCCTTTCCGTCTTTACTTTTCGAATGCCGTCTAATATGGTTCGGGCACGCAGCTTGGTGTCTGACAGGAAATCGTCTCCATGAGATCTTTTGACCTCCTTCTCTACAGGGTTGGTGCAAACGTGCCAGTGGGCCATTGAAGACCTGGGCGGTGACAGAGGCGAGCTAGCAACACTGTCAGGCCAACAAGAAGTTGGTCTTCGATTACGGAATCGGGATTTGCTCGCCATATCGTGTGACCTGGCTCAAGATTGTCGAAAGTAAACTGCGATGGTCAGATGCTGTACTTGCTCGATAGAAAACTAGCTACACCTGATCAGGGCGATAGCTGTTAGGGTTAGTGTTCAATTGAGCTGTCTGATGGAAAAATGTGTTGATAGCCGTTGCAAGTACGATTGATGTAATTAAATTCCAGAAAGTTTTGATACTTTCATTCCAGATCTAAAATGGAAGATTTACATCCAATCTGTTGCTAATGTCACTGGAAAAATAGGTGGATCATTTTACCGCTCCAAAAACTACTTGCTGGTGCTACCAGATCAGGCTGTGTGAAGATATCAGCTTCCTGACTTAAAATGCACCAAACATTGTTTTTTTTTTCCTTTCCCTTTGCAAAACTCAATCATGTTCTGCATAGCTAAAAACGAAAAAAATTTTCCTCCCAAAAAAACAAAACAACCAAACCAAACACCATGAATAAATATTTGGAGATATAAAGAACTTAAAAGCATAAAATGGTTTATGACCGGATTCGGCATTAAATAACCCGAAAAGGGTTGATATGCCGTAACACAAAACAACCAAATCATCAATTACAAATAAGTTATTCTCCTCATTTCGGTCATAATTTTAAAATGTTTCCATATTACCAATCGTAGACCCAGAAAGTCATGCTAAAATGCATTGTGTGGTAAATCTCCAATACTTGCCCCCTCATCGTGAATGAACTACATGCATACACTGACCACTCCCCAAAGAAGGAGGTAATGCCTGGTAGGATGATATCATCATAACAAAATAGTGCACTACTCCCCCCCCCCCCCCCCAAGAAAAAGATGGTCTCATGACAACAGAATAGATATTACACTGGAAGGATTATCCTGACCCCCTTAAAAAAGAGGTAATTCCTGGGAGGAAGGTTTTCTGACAACAGAACCGATACTACACCACCCACCCCTCTTAAAAAAAAATACAATCATTTTTTTCATTCTGGAACTCCCTGCCTGCCCCCTGTTTCCCCGACAGTACTGACATGCAGAAATTTAATACTAATGTAAACAGACATCTCACTTTTTTCTCACTAGCCCCTTACGTCTACAGTGGCGGCCTGCCTTGTTTGGGGGTGAACTATGTTAAAAAAAAAAAAAATGCATAGTCATAAGAACATTTTTCTTGTTTCCTTGGCCTTTGGCTAAGATCAAAGTGTAGTATCTGTTCTCAGCATCCCAGCGACATCAGACGTTTTACTATCAACAAAACTATTGCGTATATATAAGAAAATATGACAATGCAAATTACCCCTTGTCGAAGGGAACGTGAATGACAGTATTACAAAATCTTGTATCTTCTTCAGGTATTCATCGACGATCATGGCTCTCCATTCTTATTTGAATATTTTGTTTCACCATGATGTTCTTTGCAAAGAGGTTACTTATAGTGGGTTGCAATTACCTTCTATAGGGGCAGTGCTCTTACAGAGCAGGAAGTCTTAGCCATTGTACAGAAATCAGTATCATCTGCCTAACACAAAACGAAGGTTTTTTTTTTTTTTTTTTTTTTCCATGATTCACCCCAAACAAGGCAGGACGCCACTGTAAACGTAAGGGGCTACTGAGAAAAAGGAAAAGGGGAGAAGGATTAGTGGTTCAGCTTAAATTGGGATCTGAGCAGTGAGATGTCTGTTTACATTAGTTTTAAATTTCTGCATGTCAGTACTGTCGGGGAAACAAGGGGCAGGGAGGGAGTTCCAGAGGCCAGCAGCACGAGGAAAGAAGCTATTTGAGTAGAATGCTCTCCGGCATCTGGGGACCTTCACAGTGAATGAATGAGATTTAGTAGAATGTCGAGTTAGTCTAGTGAATTTACGTCGAGGGGGCACCAGAGTAGCCAACTCATCGGAGCATAATCCATTGAAGTATTTGTAAAACAAACACAAGGATGCCACATTGCGGCGATGGGACAGGGGCTGGAGCTTAGCTGACAGTGAGGGATCTATTAGGTTGACTACTCTTTTTTGGACTTTGTCAAGGAGGGAGAGACTAGTAGATGATGCACCAGCCCAGATGTGGCAACAATACTCCATGCATGGGCGAATGGTGGCTTTGTAGAGTTTGACCAATTTCTAAAATCCATTAGGCTGCTCAACCCTCCATCCGTCACCTGCCTGCTATAACTTCATGTACCCTGATCGGGGGGGGGGGGTCTAAGTGGGTAGTCAACCTTACCCAAGGGTCTCCCACAGGTTAGCAGAGGGGAGGAGGCGCCTTACTGCTCCTGTTGATGGAAATGTTTTCACCCCAGTACCCAACTTGTCGTATCATAGAATTAAATAAACATAACTTGTTTTGATGTTAATATAGAAAAACTTTCACATTTATTTATTTATTTAGATTAGTGCGAACACTGGCTAAGCATAATTTATTTTTGACAGGGTGTACACAAGTTAAAATATAAATAATTGTTATCAACATCTGTTGTTTTTTTTCTTTCTTTCTCGTTATCTACTCTGCTGACAGTTTTTGTAATCTTGTCGTTTTAAATAAGAGATAAGACGAGTAACCCTTTCTGAAAACTTGGATTATTTAAGACTATTAAATCAACACAATTGTAACGTTCTCTTTATTAAAATATTTTCGAATATTGTTTTTTGGTTGAAAACTAGAAAATAATTTTTTTTTTTTTTTTTTTTTTTTTTTTTAAATCGAAATCGCTCCAGACAAGGCATGAAGCCATTTGATGTAAGGAGCTAACAAGAACGAAATATGATTATCGCAAAGACAGAAGATGCCTATTGGCCTTAGCCTTGAAAAGACCAAGATTATAAGTAGGAGGAAAACGGTCAGCAGGAAGAGAGTTCCACAAGACTGCACTTCTTAGAAAGAAGCTACTGGAATAGGAAGCTGTATTACAATAGGGGTGGGACGTAATGGGTGAAAATTAGGGGTGGGACGTAATGGGTGAAAATTTCAGATTCATGCTAGTAGTATTTTTTTGTGTTCATTTATACATAAATAACACTAAACAATCAAACATTTTGAAAATTTTGCAAAATTCAGAAGGTGCAGGCCAATAGTTTTTGGCTATTTTACATTCATGAAAACCCTTTCACAGCCTGAAAATGGTCCTAAATTAAAGTACTATATCAGATTTAACCATCTATATCCATTCATAACTTTTGAGGATGTTTTAGGACCTGCAATGTCGCATGAAACCACTTTTTCACCGAAAAATGATGGATTTTGAGTCCCGTGGAGCCCTAACGGCTATTTTTGGCCTGCACCTTCTGAATTTTGCAAAACTTTCAAAATGTTTGATTGTTTAGTGTTATTTATGTATAAATGAACACAAAAAAATACTACTCGCATGAATCTGAAATTTTCACCCATTACGTCCCACCCCTAATTACAATGAGGTATCAAAACAGCGAATTGATGGAGACCACTAGACCAACGAGTCAAACGAGCTGGAACAAAAGAAGTGGGGAGATCACATACTTCTGAAGAACACATGCCATAATAGTATTTATAGAAAAGACAGACTAGCAACATCACGCCTGTGAGAGAGAGGGTGTAGAGAAGAAGAAAGGGTAGGGCCAATCAAATTACAGATACGTTTCTGCACCTTATCAAGAACCCTCAAATGGGACAGATTCACCATCCCAAATATGATATGACAACAGTACTCCATACATGGTCTGATTGTAGATTTGTAGAGATGAACCCGACAATCAGCTAAGTCCCATCCATTCACTGTGGAGGTCCCCAGATGCCAGAGAGCCTTCTACTCCAATAGCTTCTTATCCTCGTGCTGCCGGCCTCTGGAATTCCCTCCCTGCTCACTGTCTTCCCGACTCTACTGACATGCAGAAATTTAAAACTAGTTTGAACAGACATCTCGCTGCACAGCTCCCAATTTAAGATGACCCCCCCCCCCCCCAAAAAAAAACAAAAAAACTTACACCCTAATTCTACAGTGGCAACTTGCCTTGTTTGGGGTGCAAAATGTAAATCCTATGTGATTTCTATAGTTGTCATCTTCAGACGAATACGCAGCCTTCTTTCGACAGGTGCTGTCCATTGTCTCCCGCAAGCAAAAGTCTTCCAAGTTTCTCACCATTTCTACCAAAGAATTAATGTTCTCAGCGAAACCAAAAAAAAAAAAGTGGAGGAATGAAAACAAAAATAAAGACAATTTTTGGAATGTCCCTTCAAAGATGAACGCATCCCAGAATGAGGGGAAAGAAACGTTTTCTTTATTCAATCCAGATGTCAGAGATGTGATGGTGGTGGTGTGAACTTTAAGTGGTTGTAGAAATATCTTTTTGGGGCCCTCTCTATCAAACCCATGCTGAGCGTTTGCCCAATTTGGGGTCATGGGAAAATTAGTTATGTACTTTTCTTACTTATAGTGGAGTTGGGTTTTTATTTATTTGTTTTTATTTATTTATTATTTATTTATTATTTATTTATTTATTATTCATTTATTCTTTTAAATTATTTATTCTTTTAAATTATTTATTTATTTTTATTTTTTTGTTTTTATTTATTTATTTTTGTTTTTATTTATTTATTTTTATTTTTGTTTTTATTTATTTTTTTGTTTTTATTTTTATTTTTTTATTTTTTTGTTTTTATTTATTTGTTTTTATTTATTTGTTTTTATTTTTATTTGTTTGTTTTTCTTTTTCTTTGTTTTTTTTTTTCTTTTAGAAAGGGTGTGTATGGGGGGGGGACAAATATTCTTTTTTTACAGTTAATGCAGCTGTTGTTTTTCAAAAAATAGTAAAACCTGTCTGGTGGTGGTGGGTTCCTGCTCTGTTTAACGCACTTGTTAATATGCTAGAAAAACTGTGACCCGTTGGGTTACCCATTGAGCTTGGGTTAGATTTTTTTTTGAATGTGGAAAGGGTGAGTTTGCAAAGCCACTTTAAAAAGAATAAAGAGACAAATTCCAAAATTAACTTTTTTTTTTCTGTTTGCTATATCTCTTATCTCTTATCTCTTTCACTTTCCAGCTACGGGTTAAATAGTATTAACGCTTGTGGTGATATTCCTTTTGTTTATAATGAACTATTCCATTGTTTTTCATTTACCTTTTTGACTCTTAATAAACAAGCGTATGATAAATACCCGTATATAGTAAGTGTTAGAGGGGGGGGGTCTCACAAAACCATCAAAAGTGTGTATGTGGGGTGTCGATGGTCATTCTTTGTCTATCCTATTTTTAAGCAGTTTCATTCATTCTTTCCCAACTTGTCCATCAGTTTCAGTTTAGTCACTGCAATATCACATTTACTCTATGGGATACCCTTAAAATATACTCAATGGTTAATTTTGTTATTTTTTATATATATATATGGGGTAAGGTACACGGTAAGTCATGAAAATGAAATGCCGTGGTAGACAAAATGTTTGAAAAAAAAAGAGACAAACGGAAAACGGGTTAGAATGCAGGAGAAAAACAAAAACAAGAGATTTTACCGGTTTCGTTTGTATTATCAAACGTCTTCAGACCAACAAACAGTTTAATTCTGAAGAGAAACTCGAGAATAAGATTCAACAATCTATATCTCTTTCTTTCTGTATATGTGTGTGTATATATATATATATATACACACACATATATAGAGAGAAAGAGATATTCTTGTTAGTTGTTGAATTGCTTATTCTTTATTCCATTTTTATTTTTACATATATATATATATATATGTCTCTATATATATACATATTTATCTTTTTTTTATATATTTACATGTATATAATCTCAAACTGACCACAAGCACTTTGCTGTCATAGAAGCCATGTTAAAATTGTTTTGCCTTTTATCAGCCAGATTTTTTTTTTTTTTTTTTCATCGTTACAGACCAACAAACAGTTTAATTCAAAGAGAAACTCGAGAGAATAAAATTCAACAATGGTGAAATAGATTGGGGAGGGGGGGGGTGTAGACATACGAAATTGTGCGTCCCAATCTTTTCGGAACATCATTCCCATTTTAACATTGCGTAGGGTTCTTCGATGCTTAATTGAACGATTCGAGAGAATAAGATTCTTCAACAAGTCTAGATTGGGGGGGGGGGGGTTACGCATACGACATGATGCGTCCCAGTCTTTTTCGGAACATCCTTCCCAGCTGAACTTGTCTCCCTGGAATCCATGATACACGAGTGCAACTGAGTTTATTTGCATTTGTCACAATGGTTTCCGAAATCAAAATCACTTTCTGATGACTGCAATTAAGTAAGTAACGGTTGCAGACAGATACGAAGTGGACAGCTTCTTCTCGCAGATTAACAAACGCTTACTTTTCAACCCTTTCCCCCTCCCCCTTTTTCTTGTTATTGGTTTAGTTACGACAACGGGTATTACTTTTGTGGACTTCTATCAAAGATAATGTTTATCAGAACAATCCCCATACTTTTTTCTCAACTGAAAAGCATCAGAGCGGCACCAGTTCTTAGATTAGTAGATGTAGAACAGTTGAGGTAGTGGGGTCAGTTGGCAATTATTCTGAAATGGGCTCAATTAAACACCAAATTTTCATATATATATTTTTTTTTCCTTTTTGTTGAATTTTTAGAAGGGGGTTCAGTTTTCTTTGTAACTTTTAATGTAAAATGCTTAAAGTGTTTCTCCTACTCTAGCCAAGAAAAGTCTTCAAAAAATGTCGCCCACTCTTGGAATCATTAATAAAATTTACGATTCTTTATGCAATCCAAACATATTTGGTACAAATGAATCTCGCTCTATCTCTGACTTGTCCACCAAGTTTCAATCATGGATGCCCAACAGTCTTTATGCGATAACACTATGGGCTTCACACTCGCCAGGCCTTGACTTTCCTCCCCTGATCTTTATCTGTGAGGAGTTATCTTGGATAATATTTATCAAAACAATCTCCAGACTATTCCGAAACTCGGACATGTCAAGGTTTGCTTGCAATGAAAAGATGCACATTTGGAGCACGGCGATAAAACAGTCGCGTCCGACTGCAGCACGATGACGGATCTGCAATGTGAAATTTGACCAAACTTGTAGTGCTTTCAGAAAATCCTCTGCCCTGATGTGTCGGGCAAGTGTTTTATCTGGAGATTTTCAGTCGCATATTCTGATTCCTTGCACAAAAAAGACACTTATATGGCAAATTTCATTGCTTAATCCTGTGTTTTAATAAAGATATAACATTTTTACTGAAAAAGTAGTAAAAAAAAAAAAATGATGAAACCAAGGCGAGCCATAATACAGGCCTGGCAAACATGCAACTGGGGTCCACGACTAGGGGTGGACATGTGAAGACCAAAATTACGACTAAATAATTACTGAGTAAGACTATATCATGAAGAAATAAGTATTTTCTTCATCTTCTGTAAAACAAATTGTATATGTAACAAACAACAAATTTGATTAAAATTGTTTCTCCATTTTTTATCATTTTTTTTTCTCCGAACATTATTTTGTTCATAAAGTATTTGATTTTGTAAAATGTTGAATTTGCTTTCTGATTGTATTATTTTATTATATTTTCTGTAGTCATTGAGTCAATATAAACAAATTTACTCATGATTTTTGAAATATCAAAAATGTGTCTAATTCATGATGAATAAAGTGATTTTTTTTTTTTTAATTTTAATTTATTTTAATTTTTTTGTTTATTTGTGAATTTAGTTCTTTTATATTTTTGTACTTTTTACATTTGATTTGATGGAAATAAATCAATAATTGTGAGCTGCTTCCTAATAATATGTATAGTTGCTAATTACTGGACATTACTAAGAAATTTCTTACTAAAACTTTTCTCTGTAATTATTATTTAGTAGTAATTTTGGTCTTCACATGCCCCCCCCCCCCCCCCCCCACCGTCGCATGTTTGCCAGACCTGTATGAGACTGCTCCCCAACTGACTCCATCAGGGTCGTTTTCAAGTCCAATCTTAACAAATTCTAGTTAAGTCCTTCTTTTTAAATAATCAAATTCTGCCCAGATCTCACCATCGTCTGCAGTTTGTCTCACCATCCACATCACACAAACTATTAACCTTTGTCCTCGAGTGTCCTTTAGGCCTTGATGAGTGATGACTCATTAGAAAAAAGAAAGTGAACGGGATACGGGCACCTACATAATTGAGCAAAACGTTTTTTATCTTCGTCTATATCAGTGGTTCTTAACCTGTGGGGAATTCCCCACTGGTGGGGAATGGCGGAGTTGCCAAGTGGGGAATGACCGGTCGGACAGAAGAACCACTGTTTCTAAATTTAATACATTACATCCACAAAAACGCTCAGCAATGATTCGATGAAACCCCATCAACTGAAGAAGCACTTCTCCAATGTACATCCCGAGTTCGTTGGCGAGGAGAGGCAGTTTTTTGAATTGAAGGCAAACTGCTTGAAGAAAATGAGAATGGATCAGGGCGGAAAATTTCAAATTGAGTCGTATTGTATGCTGTTTCTCTGCTGGCAGCGAAGGCGAAGAAGCCACGTAACATCGGAGAGACGCTGATATAGGCCAAATATATTTAGAAAAAACGAATCTTTTCGTATGTATTTATTTCCATGTGATAACTGGTGGGAATGGAGAGCTGGCTCACTAAATAGTGGGGAATTGGAGAAAAAAAGGTTAAGAACCACGGGTCTATATCATTTGTGAAATAAACACCTGCTCGAAACAACTTGTTGAATAATCAGTTTTTAAAAAAAAAAATTTTTTATTTTTTT
>OY744553.1:1764985-1824985 GCA_963556195.1 Sepiola atlantica
CAAAATGACTTGATTCGGCATTAAATAACCCGAAAAGGGTTGATATGCCGTAAAACAAAACACCCAAACCAATCATCATGACAGATGTAAAAAAAAAAATGGCCGACTCCAATCTTAATACGGGTGTTGAAACGAGTATTGGACCAATACTTCAGCTCATCTGAAGTCTTCCATATGTACATAAATATTCCTCTTCAACCGCACACCTGGGTAAACAGATAGTCGGAAAAAATGGTCACTGGAGTGTTTGTATCTATTCAACCTCATTTCGTTGAAAATGACTTTTTAAAATTTATTTTTTTAAAGCCTTCTTTCAGTCTTGAGAAAAAAAAGGACCCCCCCCCCCTGTAAGTGTGCATGCGTGGGGGAGTTTATACTGAAGCAATGGTTGCACAATCCCAACCATAAGTCTCCTGAACTGGAATTGCTTTAGTTGAGTAAAAACTTGAGCCGTAAAATAAAATTTAAAAAAAAACAAAAAAAAAAATTGTTGAGCCGTAAAATAAAATTAAAAATAAAAACTTGTTGAGCCGTAAAATAAAATTTAAAAAAAAAAAAAAAAAAAAATTGTTGAGCCGTAAAATAAAATAAAAAAAATAACAGCTTGTTGAGCCGTAAAATAAAATTAAAAATGAAAACTTGTTGAGCCGTAAAATAAAATTAAAAATAAAAAATTTGTTGAGCCGTAAAATAAAATTAAAAATAAAAACTTGTTGAGCCGTAAAATAAAATTAAAAATAAAAACTTGTTGAGCCGTAAAATAAAATTAAAAATAAAAACTTGTTGAGCCGTAAAATAAAATTAAAAATAAAAACTTGTTGAGCCGTAAAATAAAAATAAAATTTAAAAAAAAGAAAAAAGAAAAAGAAAAGTTGGCACAGAATCTCACTTTTATTTATTTGTTGGTATTTATGCCGTTGCCTATCACACAAATCGGATTTTTAGAAATTCATTCTTAACATGGTGGGGGTGCATCACACCCTTCGTATTTTTTAGAAAAAAAATAAAAATGTGATTCTGTGGCGACAAACCTTTATTTTATTTTTTTATTTATTTATTTTTTTATTTTTATTTTATGGCTCGACAAATTTCGGTGAAGTTGCAGAATAGTTAACAACCCCCCCCCCCCCTTCCCTTGCTCTCTCCATGTTAAGAATGGATTTCTAAAAATCCGATTTCTGTAATAGGCCACGTAAAAATTTTCCAAGAATTTAACGTTTTAGTTTTAATCAAAAAATAATATTGAAATCATTTCGATTTTCTTTATTTGTCGACCAAAAATATACAGACGACATTTTCCGCACTATACCGGTCTGGTTTGGGACTCGTGTTAGAACGGAAGTTTGACGACACAGTATTTTCCATTTCTTGGGTTGTCCCTACTGACCGGGTGTTGGGGAAGGGTTAAGAAATCCGATTCTAGGTGGTCAAACCCTAATCCATACATACCTCCCATTTCTTCTCTTAATTAAAAAATTATCACTCGCAGGCCTGCAGTTTGTAGCGTGCATCTATGCTCCTTATTATATTGTGAATGTTTACGCTTAGATTAGTTGCACAACCAAGGCTTGGCAGTCCTTTCTACTCTATTATCTAATCCATAGATAGAGGGATTCATACATTTTGCTAAGGGTATTAGTTAAAGTGATGCAGTTGATTTAACGTGGGGGGGGGGGGTAATCCAGCTCTCCCCAAAAGGGGATCTCTGAATGATGTTGCCCCGGATGCAGTGAAGTCTTTTTATTTTAAAAAATTTGTTTAAAACTTATACAGGAAAAGAAATAAAATAAAATGAGTTATTCCCCTTGCTGATTTTCATTTTTCTGTGATTATTTAAAAACGATAGATATTATTAGTCATCTAGGACGAACTAAGTTATTTAAACAATAAATTGGGTACTGGTGCAGCTTTTGAAACCAAACAAAACCGACTTTTTGTTCGGCTTTTTCCGACTGTTTACAGAAATAGCAGGAAGATGCCAAAGTTCTTATCCGAGCAGAAGGTGAGAAAAGTAGACGAGTTAATTTTCAAATTGGAGAGGTAAATAAACAGTGTAAATCCGGATCAGTTCACAACAGTCTGACTCGAAAAATCTGAATAAACCTGTGAGATTTAAAAAAAAAAAAAAAATTTTTTTTTTTTTCTGTCTACTATTCTCATTTTGGTTGTTAGATTCAGATTGTAACCTCCGACCTTCTTCAGGTGTATCTAGTCGAACTGTATGTAGAACTGGCTTGCTATGAGGACAAGTGGTGATACAACTTATTTTATTGCGTTTATAAGGAGATTTATTTTGATTTTGTTCTGAACAAGTCGGTTGACTTTTTAGTCTGAAGATGATCCTCTCAAGGACTTTTATTGCTGACATTTTTATTTTCTTCCATAAACATCTATTTATTTATTTCTATTTTTTATTATATCATGTGTAAGCATGCATGCTATCTAATCACAACAATAAATGCCTTTTCTTTTCCTATGCGGTTACTAATTTGCAATTTATGTAACTAGCAGGGATACCCGGTGTTGCCAGGGACAAAAGTGTAACATTTTTCTATTTAAACTTATATCTCTTTACCCCTCTCTGCCTCGCTATCTTTTTCTCGTTTTCCATCCCTCACTTTCCCCACCCCCATTCTTTCTCCCCTCCCTGAACACACACACACACACCTACTAGACACTTTCCTTGAGTGTCTATAGTCTCTCTGTACAGAAGTTTGTCAGGACAACCTGACACGAGGATACTTCCTCCTACAGGTAAACCCTGACCAAATATTCAAAATAACATAGTATTCGAAGCCCAAATAAGATCCCCCCTCGGTATGGCTACTCACACTGGTTTATATGAAGAAGAGTTCACCGTTTTCAAGTGATGTTACCTCAAGTAACAACACTTAGCTGGATACGCCACCAGACTAGATGAATTCTTGTCCTGGAATCCGGTAAGACCAAGAGACCACAAGAAAGATATACTATAACATAGTTAACTGGTCAATTGAAGAGAAGAAAATTAATGTTAACTTTTTTACTAACTCAAAGTTTGAGAGGTAAAGGAGAACTTTAATGGAATATTCGAATATCTATGTGTCTCATACAGGGATCAAGTGTCAGCCGCAGAGAGGGGTCCCTTGATTTCTGAGAACTTCGTCTGAAGTAAAATGAAACAAAAAAAAAAACTTAGACAATTCTCCTTTATATAGATTCCTTAAGGAATAAGTCGGCATAAGGGAAGTAATTCCTTTAGTTAGTAAATGAAATGTCTGGAAAACTGACACCCCCAAATGCCAATAGTCTGACTCTTCGACAGATCTCGTTTGTTCCTTTATAGCATGACGTCATTTTCCAGCGCTCTGGGCTCCTTTACTTACGATGGCCGTGGTACAGGGCAGTATATTTTCATTTTCTCTTCAATCACAACAAAAAAATGAATTTCACCAAACCAAATCTTGTGATGTAAATAGTTGTTTGGATGTAAAATAAATTTTGTAATATAAAAACGTGTAATGTTAGTTTAAAAGACAGTCTTAGATCTGATGACCTTAGAGGAAGATTAAATCTGGACAGTATAGGGAGATGCAGTCGAAACATAAATGGATGATAAACTATTTTCTGGACATCAACAATATAAATGATTTAATTAACAATTTTACAACTGAAAGAATTACTCAGAATGAGGGAGTATTAATTGTCTGTCAATTTAGATAGCATCCTCCATTTTTAAATTTCTTTCTGTTCGTCCGGTCTATGCAAGGGCAGATAATCCTGCCTCAGCTTGTCTTGCTAAGGGCAGATCAATCATGCTTCAAAATGTCTCTTGGCAAGAGTGATAATTTTAGTGTACGAAAAGTTATCTCCATTTAAATAGATTTTCTAGATGGATTTATTTAGTTATCTAACAATTATATCAATACATTATTTTCATGTACACTTCAGCTTTGTATGAAATATAATAAAAAAAAAAAAAAATATATATATATATTTTTTCATGGTAAACAACTGATGATCCCTTAATGTTAGAAGCAAACTAATATAATAACTGTAAAAATTAAATTGACTTACATGAGTGATTTTCCACTGAACGACTTGGGACTTAAGGTTTTTAAAATTTTTTATTTATTTATTTTTTTTATAGTTTTAATGGTTGAGAAACTTCCGAGACTATATATATATATATATATATATATATCTTTTGTAATATAGTAGGAAAAATCCCAGCAGAGTGCTCAATTAATTAAGAATCAAAATTAAGAGCGTTATATTTATTTTTTGGTACAGAAAAATTAGTAAAACATAAGTACCGTCGGTTTCAAGCTCAGAAGGACTTAGCCATCCGACTCTCTTCAGCTTATGTTGTCCCCTGTTTCAGAGATGTGAAGTCATGTATCACTCTCATTGGTATACGTTATTTGTTTAAAAATTAGTGTAAGGGAGGTTTAATAAAGTTTGAAAAAAGGAGGGGGGATGTAACAGTTGATTTAAAATTGGAAAAAAAAAAAAAAAAAAATTCTATATGAGTCCCGTGAGTCAATGTTTATAAGTAGCGTATATTTGGCCGTTACTCTTTTGAGGGTTAATTATGTGTATTCTACAGAATGTTAAGGAGAGAAAATTTGTTTAAGGATTATACTTATGAAAAAATAAAAAGGTTAAAAAACACATTAAATTCAAATTCAAGGCCTGGATTAAAGGACTTTAAATCAATCCAAAAGGAATTTAAACTAAGATTTACCCGGATCCGGTCTTGGCAGCTTGTCAATCGGTCTAAGGGCAGTAACTCTGCAGGGTTCTTGAATGATTCTGTATTCGGGACATTATTAACTAGAGTGAAGGCTTATGGGAGTAATAATATTGGGATACTGCATATTAATTTTGATTTTCTTTTTTCTTTTCCTCGTGGCAGTGGGTCGGTTCAATCGATCGCGTAAGCAATGACGACGCTCATTTAAACATGATTGTAAGCGGTTCGACACTTCAGGAGCAGAATGAAGAGATTTCCACAAAGTTGGCCGATAGCCTTAAAGGGGAAAAACTTGACGCCATTTTCTGCGTGGCTGGAGGTTGGGCAGGTGGCAATGCCAAGTCAAAAGGTAAGTTTAAAGACTCCATTCGCTCTCTAACTCCACCCCTATTTTCATTTCATACCACTTAAGTCCCACTCCCAATTAGAGAATGCCCAAACAGAAAATGGTAGATCCTCTATTAGGAAAGGGCTGTGAAGGTCATACTAACCTGATCCTGATTTTATTTGTTTTTTTTGTTTTATTCCCAATCTTTTTTCAATGAAATTATAAATAACATTTTTTTTTTTTTTTTTTTTTAACTGTTGAGACTATTTTAAATAGTAGTCCATGGAGTAAATGTGGTATTGTGGTGATTGCTGAAGTGAAAGTGATGGACAAATGAGGAAAGAACGAAGTAACAGTGCTTGGACGAATGGGTCAAAATACGTTTAAGAGTGGCAGTGGAGGACTACCTCCCCAACTCTTTGCACACTATTGATAGCCTTGAGCCTAATTTGTTACAATTTGTTTAGGAGGAGGAAAATTAAATCTGGACAATATAGAGAGATGTGTGCAGAACAGGAGACTTCGATAGTATGGCCATGTTGAAAAAAATTATGAGTTCTTAGGTTAGTAGATGTAGAACAGTTGAGGTAGCAGGTTCAGTTCACAGAGGAAAGCCGAGGAAAACCTGGGATTAAGTGATAAAAATGAACTTGAGATAAAGACCTGGTCAGAATTACGTTAGTTTGGAACTTAATTTCTTAAAGCCATCCAGCATGTAAAACAGACGTTAAACTGAATATGATGGTATTAACCCCGAGGGGGTCGAATCATGGTAGAGGCAGAAAAGCACATTAAGTTGTCAATTTCCATAGACCGGACTCTTCTTATCCTAACGTCTTTTACAACTTGACGAGCTATTCTGCCTCTACCGTGATTCGACCCCTCGGGGTTAATACCATCAAAATGAGGAAGAAGAAAAGAAAGAAAGAAAAAAAAAAATTATAACAGTCCCGCCTGATAAAGTTGTTTTATAACGAAAGCTTGAAAAAATCATTTGATTTTTTTTTTTTTTTTTTTTTTTTTTTTTTTAAATTTCAAATTGCACCATGTGTTCATTTTCAAACATACTTAAATATATATATATATATATATATATTATATATAATGTATATATAGGTTGCATGTGCCAATTCTGAGGCCCTGGAGATTATTCAGATGTTGTGCTGTGGACGGTTTGATTTGGCTTGATTTTGGGGGGGGGGGGCCTATATTGATATTGACCTAAGGATATGTATTCTGCCGGATGTAAGGTATTCCCTCTTCCTTTCTCTCCTTTTTTTTTTTTTCTTTCTTTTGGATTGCACCGGACTTGATTCTTGTGGGGGCGCATCACACCTACCACATATTACCGAGTTGTTTGAACTGTCTTTTGAACTGGTTTTCCTTTTCTTTTTTTTTCCTCAAGTGATTTCAACTAGGTCAATCTCCTGTGGGGTATTGTCAGTTGTTGAGGTCAATATCTTAGGTTTGTATCTCCCCTGATGGACTGCCTAGCAAACACCTTGTTAGGTAGCGAAACACGTGTAGGGAACTATAGCTTTACAAAATATATAAATAATAAAATAAAAGATTTTTTGTTGTGATGAATCTTCTCTGGGGAAAAAGATATCTTGGTAAACTCTCCAAAAGTATATATATATATATATTAGTCTTCAGAGCTCAATGTACTTATTAACAGAGCAGGATTAAATTTAAAGGAAATAAACTAAACTCTCCAAAAATATATATATATATATATAATATACTTTTTAGTTACATTCCAATGATATATATATATATATATATATATATATATATCATTGGAATGTAACTAAAAAGTATATTATATATATATATATATTTTTGGAGAGTTTAGTTTATTTCCTTTAAATTTAATCCTGCTCTGTTAATAAGTACATTGAGCTCTGAAGACTAATATATATATATATATATTTTTTTTTTCGGGGGGGGGGGGGCTATATTGAGGTTGACCTAAAGATATGTATTCCACCGGATGGGGGGGGGGCCCTTCCTTTTTTCCTCTTTTTTTCGTTTTTTTCCCCCCTTTTCCAGACTTGATTTTTGTGGGTACGCATCACAGCTACCACATATTACCGAGTTGTTTGAGCTGTCTTTTCAACTTGTTTACCTTTTATTTCCTTCTTAAGTGATTTCAACTAAATCAATCCCCTATGGGGTATTGTCAGTTGTTGAGGTCAATATCTTAGGTTTTGTATCTCCCCCCGATGAACTGCTTAGCAAGCATCTTGCTAGGTAACGAAACACGTGTAGGTTACTAACTTTACAAAATAAATAATAAAATAAAAGATTTTTCGTTGTGATGAAAATCTTGAAAAAATATCTTGGTAAACTCTCCAAATATACGTATGTATATATATATATATATATATATATATATATATATATATATATATAAATAAATAATTGGTTGTGTTGTACAAACTCTTGTGCTTTTAGGTCAATGGATATTCCACTTTTTTATCCAAATATTTTGTGACCTCAAAGCAATAAATCGATTTAGATTCCTACACAGCTAAACAATTATGCCAGGCCAAACTGTTTAATATTTTAACAGCCGTTTCATCATTAGAAGATATACAGTCAAAAAAATCTTCAAGACTAAGAAAAAAAACAGACTCGTATTCACACACACAAGTTATAATTCGCAATACGCATGCTGACGGTCGGTAAGATTGTTTTACACGTCGGACGTTTTGATTTAGATACTGCACTACTTAGTCTTTGGGCTAGGATCAAAGTGTAGTATGTGTCAAGAGTAGGACGAGACTGACGTCAAAATATTAGTATACTAGTTTATACCGGCTCCTTGAGCGTTGTTGGTGCAGTATCTGGGTAAGTCAATTTCCATCTTTACCAAGTTTTTATCGCTTTTGTATGAAAAAATTTTTTTTAAAATTTCATGGAAATAATTAGTATTTGCATGAGAGTAAGTAACTATGATGAATGTATTTACGTATTTTTATTGGCAAAAACATTAGAAATTATATTTTTAAGCCCAAATAATTCACTTTGAACTAATGCCAAATACCCGTTGTCCACTTTTTTTTTTGTTTTGCGGATTAAAAAAAAAATTGTTTTTATATTATTTTAATATAATTTCTTTAATAAAACACAGATCCAGTTTAAAAAAAAAAAAAATCATTTAGACTAAAGATTTTTACTCGGATGTTGACATTGTAAAACGACTGCCTTAGTAATGTCTACTCTGCCTATTCCTTTTTAGTCAACCAATCACAAACTCCACAGAATTATACTTCTTTTTAATATTATATAAATGTTAATGTTTTTGTCCTTTTTCAGAATTCCTCAAGAGTGCCGATGATATGTGGAAGCAGAGCGTTTGGTCTTCCGTGATCGCCTCTAACCTGGCTACCAAACACCTGAAGGAAGGTGGACTCCTAACTCTGCCAGGAGCAGCACCGGCTACCGATGGAACTCCAGGTGAGCTCCGACTGTCGGAATCGGAAACATACCTTTTTTTTTTTTTTTTTTTTTTTTTTTTTTTGTGTGTGTGTGTGTGTGTGTGTCTTCACTCATCACTTTATTAATTATTACCTGAAGAAAAGTTTGATCGTTAAGGGGAATCGGCATAATTGTTTAAGGGTAGTGAACCTGGCAGGCGTATCGTGATCTGTAGTTGCTGGTTGAGGCTTAGAGTAGAAGTCTTAAATCTTTTTTGGCGGAAGTGACGTAGTCAGATGTATTGTAGGGAGCGTCTGTTATATTTTCTGTGCAACTTATGCTACTGTGTGGTGAGGTGAAGGCATATTTAACGTAAATAATAAGTTGTAAATTGTGTGAAATTATCCGTTGTGTATTTGTTCCCGGTGTAGACTGGTAGCGTGGGAGGAGTAAAATGTTAGAGAGAAATGTTCTTGCTACTACCTGTATGGTGTCTGGTTTGGGGAGAGTGACTGAGTGAGGAACGAAAGTAATAATTTGCCCGAGGTGGATGTAATAGTCTATAGTTTGCTAAGAACACGCTCGAGCGAATAAGTTTGATGGTGTAGTGATTGTAGTAACCTATTGAGTTCGAGGTTATTTTCCTATTCGACGCGAAGGTACAGGGGGAAAAAACGTCTTTACTTTATATATAAGATAAAGTTTTACATGAAAAAGATTTTGCCTTTTTAAAAATTATGACCGGAGAGATTGCGGCTTGTTGTTGTGAATTCAAAATAGCGGCACGCTGACTGAGAGTCGAATGTTTTTTTTTTTTTGAGTGCCAGCATGTGTACACAGTGTGATGTATGGAAGTGAAACTTGGCCAATGAGGGTTGAGGACATGCGTTGCATGGAAAGAAATGATATTAGAATGTGTAATAGAAGTGTTGATCATAGGCCTAGATCTAATGAGCTCGGAAGAGGATTAAATCTGGACAGTATATAGCTGTGTGCAGAACAGGGGACTTTAGTGGTATTTTATTTATTTCCTCTCCAGGAGGTTAGGCACAAGGTCAGATGTGGTTTGTTTTTGATGAAAGTGTTTCTGTGGAGCGAACTGGATTTGAACCCGACACATTCAGGTCCTCAGTCGTGGAAATTGCAATTGTATGGCCACATTGAAAGTATTGATGAGAGTTCTTGGGTTAGTAGATGTAGAACAGTTGAGGTAGCAGGTTCAGTTTACAGGGGAAGGTTAAAGAAAACATGGGAAGAAGTGATAAGGATGAACTCGAGAGAAAGGAAGATAAAGGTCTAGCGAGAGATAGGTATGTTTTGAAGTCAATTTCTAAAAGCCGTCCAATGTATGCCAGCAAGACGTTAACCTGAATATGATGAGACAAATTGTGTTACAGGAAGTCAAAAATCTGAGGAATATGAGTCTGACTTGTGAAAGAATATTTATTTGGGACATGGTCGGCACAAAATGTAAGAAATAAAAAAAACGTAAGATATTTAACGTGAAAACTGAAAACAAACTTCCATAAGCATTTCTAAAGAAAACCAATAATTTTATTTTTATTTTTAATTAAAAAGAATTTATCTCTTTTTCATATTGCGTTCGTTCTAGCAATGTGGCCGTTTTGAAAAGGACGGTGTTGAAGTTGAAAAGTCCCTCTCGTTGTGAAAGCTGAATGTCCTGTTTGTTGATTAATATCAGCCAGGCAAGCAAAGGGGAATAACTCTCACACATTTACAGTGTTGCTGTCAGTAGGTGGAGAGATTCTACCGCGATTCTTCGAAGTTGATAATTAAAGGGAGGTAATTCAGTATTAAGAAATTGAAGAAAATCACAAGTTTTGTCTGCAGAAATCTCTGAATAATCCTAAATAATATAAAAAAAAAATTTTTTAATTTTGTTTAAAAAATTTTTTTTTAATTCTTTTTTTTCTAAATTCTTTTTTTTCTAAATTCTTTTTTTAAATTCTTTTTTTTTTATTTTAATTAAAATGTTTTTAATTAAAAAATTTTTAATTTCTTTTTTCTTTATTTTTATTTTTTAAGGAATGATCGGTTACGGGATGGCTAAAGCAGCCGTTCACCAGTTGACCAAGAGTTTAGCTGGGAAAAACAGCGGACTTCCAGCAAATGCTGTTGCATTTGCCACTTTGCCGTAAGTACATTTTCGATACTATATATATATATATATAATACATATATAATATATATGTGTTAGATATGTTTATATATATATATATATATATATATGTGTTAGATATGTTTATATATATATATATATATGTGTGTGTGTTAGATATGTTTATATATGTGTGTGTGTGTGTTAGATATGTTTATATATATGTGTGTGTGTGTGTGTGTTAGATATGTTTATATATGTGTGTGTGTGTTAGATATGTTTATATATATGTGTGTGTGTTAGATATGTTTATATATATGTGTGTGTTAGATGTTTATATATGTGTGTGTGTTAGATATGTTTATATATGTGTGTGTGTTAGATATGTTTATATATATGTGTGTGTGTTAGATATGTTTATATATATGTGTGTGTGTGTGTGTGTTAGATATGTTTATATATGTGTGTGTGTGTTAGATATGTTTATATATATGTGTGTGTGTTAGATATGTTTATATATATGTGTGTGTTAGATGTTTATATATGTGTGTGTGTTAGATATGTTTATATATGTGTGTGTGTTAGATATGTTTATATATATGTGTGTGTGTTAGATATGTTTATATATATGTGTGTGTGTGTTAGATATGTTTATATATATATATGTGTGTGTGTGTGTTAGATATGTTTATATATATATATGTGTGTGTGTTAGATATGTTTATATATATGTGTGTGTGTTAGATATGTTTATATATATGTGTGTGTGTTAGATATGTTTATATATATGTGTGTGTGTTAGATATGTTTATATATATGTGTGTGTGTTAGATATGTTTATATATATGTGTGTGTGTTAGATATGTTTATATATATGTGTGTGTGTTAGATATGTTTATATATATGTGTGTGTGTGTTAGATATGTTTATATATATATATGTGTGTGTGTGTGTTAGATATGTTTATATATATATATGTGTGTGTGTTAGATATGTTTATATATATATATGTGTGTGTGTGTTAGATATGTTTATATATATATATGTGTGTGTGTGTTAGATATGTTTATGTTTATATATATATATATATATATGTGTGTGTGTGTGTTAGATATGTTTATATATATATGTGTGTGTGTTAGATATGTTTATATATATATGTGTGTGTGTTAGATATGTTTATATATGTGTGTGTGTGTGTGTTAGATATGTTTATATATATATATATGTGTGTGTGTGTTAGATATGTTTATATATATATGTGTGTGTGTGTTAGATATGTTTATATATATATGTGTGTGTGTGTTAGATATGTTTATATATATGTGTGTGTGTTAGATATGTTTATATATATATGTGTGTGTGTGTTAGATATGTTTATATATATATATGTGTGTGTGTTAGATATGTTTATATATATATATGTGTGTGTGTTAGATATGTTTATATATATATATGTGTGTGTGTTAGATATGTTTATATATATGTGTGTGTGTGTTAGATATGTTTATATATATGTGTGTGTGTGTTAGATATGTTTATATATATGTGTGTGTGTGTGTTAGATATGTTTATATATATATATGTGTGTGTGTGTTAGATATGTTTATATATATATATGTGTGTGTGTGTTAGATATGTTTATATATATATATATGTGTGTGTTAGATATGTTTATATATATATATATGTGTGTGTGTGTTAGATATGTTTATATATATATGTGTGTGTGTTAGATATGTTTATATATATATATGTGTGTGTGTTAGATATGTTTATATATATATGTGTGTGTGTTAGATATGTTTATATATATATATATGTGTGTGTGTTAGATATGTTTATATATATATATGTGTGTGTGTTAGATATGTTTATATATATATATGTGTGTGTGTGTTAGATATGTTTATATATATATATATATGTGTGTGTTAGATATGTTTATATATATATATATATGTGTGTGTTAGATATGTTTATATATATATATGTGTGTGTTAGATATGTTTATATATATATATATGTGTGTGTTAGATATGTTTATATATATATATATGTGTGTGTGTGTTAGATATGTTTATATATATATGTGTGTGTGTTAGATATGTTTATATATATATGTGTGTGTGTTAGATATGTTTATATATATATATATATGTGTGTGTGTTAGATATGTTTATATATATATATATATGTGTGTGTGTTAGATATGTTTATATATATATATATATATATGTGTGTGTTAGATATGTTTATATATATATATATATATGTGTGTGTTAGATATGTTTATATATATATATGTGTGTGTGTTAGATATGTTTATATATATATATGTGTGTGTGTTAGATATGTTTATATATATATATATGTGTGTGTGTTAGATATGTTTATATATATATATGTGTGTGTTAGATATGTTTATATATATATATATGTGTGTGTGTGTTAGATATGTTTATATATATATATATGTGTGTGTTAGATATGTTTATATATATATATATATGTGTGTGTGTTAGATATGTTTATATATGTGTGTGTGTTAGATATGTTTATATATATATATGTGTGTGTGTTAGATATGTTTATATATATATATGTGTGTGTGTTAGATATGTTTATATATATATATGTGTGTGTGTGTTAGATATGTTTATATATATATGTGTGTGTGTGTTAGATATGTTTATATATATATATATGTGTGTGTGTTAGATATGTTTATATATATATATATATATGTGTGTGTGTTAGATATGTTTATATATATATATATATATGTGTGTGTGTTAGATATGTTTATATATTTGTATGTACAGGATTAGCTTCTGAATTAATTATGAATTTTAAAAAACAGCTGTGGGCTTTACATTTAGTTTAATTTGCAAAAACGATAAAAAGGGGAAACTGACAAAGAGCGGAGGACTGCTCGAAATATTAAAATATAATAATTACAAAAACATCGTTTTTTTTTTTTAATGGTTCATACACTGTTTTAAGGATGATTAGTTATGTGTGTGTATATATATATATAATAAAATAAAACGCTTAAAAAAAAAAAAAAAAAAAAAGAAAATTAACTCTGATACCGGTACTTTCTTCAAAAGGGACGCTTCAGCAAGGCACCGGTTAACAGTGAATTCAAACGTTATCTTCCTCCTGTTGTTTAGAATTTGGGATGCTGACTATTTCTTATGGTCGATAGACGCTTTTTTTTTTTTTTTTAAATTTAAAAAGCCAGTGTATCTGGATAAAAACGCGGTGCAACTCTGAAATATGTAACATAGTTTTTTAAATAAATTATTATTTATGGAAATCGCTCCAGACAAAGCATGAAGCCACTTGATGTAAGGAACTAAAAAAAAAAAAAAAAAAAACTACTTCATGGTCAAAACTCAGCTAACAATAAGTATTATATGGATAGATTCTGACGCAGAAGACAGCAATTCTTCCCCCTTTGTCAAAAACATTGCTCACAAAATGTGAGGACTAAAGCACAAAATAAGGAAAGCGAGAGTTACGAGACTGCCGAAAGTAAACCCAAGTTAGTCACTTTCTACTCTATCTATCTATCTATCTATCGCAAAGAAGTTAATTAATTAATTAAAAAATGGTAATTTTTCTGTCATTCAACTGCCCAAAAGCACGTCTTAACTATAGGACGCGACACCAGAGACTGAGAAAGAATTCTATCAATTCTCGACCATGTGTTGGTATTGATTTACTCCTCTCCAGGAGTTAGGCACAAGGCCAGTTTTTATCTTACTCCCACAAGTAAGATGTGACCCAAGGTCGGGTCGGGAAAGTGGGGTTTGAAAAGCCAGCACCCGAGAGGTGAGCACTCTGACCATTAACAATTGCCTGGGCAGCCCCGTCGGCAGACAGTAAGCAATAAACTTACTCCTCCCCAAAGAGGGGAGGCAAAGCCTGGGAGGGTGGACCTCCTAGAACTGCACAGGACGGACAATCCCCAATAGACCGCGTAAATCCAGACCCCAAGGCCTGGACGATACCGGTTTATTAGGCGGGGTAAAAAACCCTAACTAGATCCAAAGCGGAAAAACTCTAGCGTATAAAATAATTTCTCGAAGGGAGATAACTCCGGTCGTTACAGTTCTGTATACTAGATCGTCATCATCATCATCATCATGTGCCCTTTCTCGTTTCAGCATCACTCTTGATACTCCAAACAACAGGAAATGGATGGCTACTGCTGACCAGACAACATGGACTCCCATGGACTTTATCTCCGAGTAAGAAAAAAAATTAAATTTTGATATTTCTTCATTGCTTGTTTTTTTTTCATTTTTTTTTTTATTTCCATTTTTTTTTTTATGTCCATTTTTTTTTTTATTTCCTTTATTTTTTTTTTATTTCCATTTAAAAAAAAAAAAATTTTTTTAATTTATTTTATACAGTGGATTTTTTATTTTCTTTTTTTAATTAAATTTATTTTTTAATTTTAAATTAAAATTTTTTTTTTATACAGTGGATCCTCACAATTCGCGGTTTAACAAATTTGTGGATGTTCAACATAAGCATTGACTTGACATTTTCTTCATAAATTCGGTAGAAATATGATATTCATTTAAGTCCAACGAAGGCTGACATGACAAAAAAAAAAAAAAACGCTACTTATTCCGTAGGATTCATATTAAATGCCGCTCATACAAAAGCTTTCCAAATTTTTACGAACTTTATACGATACTGAAATATTTTTAAAAAATCAACCAAGCAGAAATGGCTAATCTACGCTAATTTGGTGGCTTTCGTGCAAAAAAACATGATGTACAAAAACATGACTTTTTTTTTTTTTTTAATGAACTTCCAGGTATCCAAATCTATTTGGGGGGTTGGTGTATGGAACGTAACCCCGCGAATAGCGGGAGCCTACTGTATTTTTGTGTTTATGAACTTTTCCTTTCCCCATTATTTTGTTTTCTTTTTGCACTTCTAGCATTTTCGAATCCTTTCAAAATATCTCATCTGAAATCTTCCAATAGTATCGATGGTCGTAGCATCAATAAGCAGGTTGTAACGTTAGGTGGGAATCCGTTTCATCCCCGTAATCTTCTCGTTGACAGGAACAGCTGTTTGTCTCCTTATGCTTAAATAGTTTGCTCAATGGGTAGTGGTGTCTCTCTCTCTCTCTCTCACTCTCTCACTCTCTCACTCTCTCACTCTCTCACCATCGTCATGGTCGGAGTGAAGCGGAAGTTTGTCTCCCTCTCGCTTTTTTTCTGTAGGAAGATAAAAAAAAAAAAAAAAAAAAAAATGCTGCCGATATTACACTTGCTCAGTGGCGGCATGTTTCTTTTATGTTTTATCTATTATATAAAGGATAAATTCTTTAACCCTAAACTGCTGCTGATTTCATCAGGGGGTGTTGGTTTTCCAGTCATTTTCATGTACTAACTAAAGAGAAGTAACTCTTAAAAAAAATTTTTTTTTTTCAAGGAGTTATTTCCCCTTACGCCGACTCGAGTAACTATTGAAAGTGTATGTCCAGAGAGAGAAATGGGCTTGACGGCGAAGGGAGGGAGAGAGGGTGGGAAGAGGAATGGGTGGGGGGGAAACCAGGGAAGAGAGAGAGAGAGAGAGAAGTTTTAATAAAAATGTTACACTTTTGGTCCTGGCAACGCCGGGTATCCCTGCTAGTTGTTCTAGAAATAATAAGAATGATACAATGATATTTAACTTCAGAGGAAGATTAAGTCTAGGAATATTTTAACCAACCCGATATTTATTTGCAGGATCTACACTGTCGGGTGTAGGTTGTCGAAAGTTAGAACAGCGTCAGCATGACGAAATTGAGCAAACCATTTCTAGCACACCCGTTCTGCGACAGCATTTTCCCAATACGTACATATTTGTGAAACTTGCTTTGGCAATTTAAAAAAAATATTCGGCCTTACACGCAGCAAAAATACTCTATTATCGTGCACTAGTACGTACCATCTTTGTTTACGGAGGTGATCTGCTAAGTTTTTGATCACATCTGTTTGCGTCGACTGGTCCCGCAACAGACAACTGGACAGAATCTCTAATGTTGAAGTTAAATATCATTGCGCCACAAATCCGGTTTCCAAGTTACTTGTAACTAGATACCCTCGTTGGGAAGGTCACGCCCTCCGATGCGAAGAAAATGAACTCGTGGCTTCCGAAACAATTACTTTTTGAAACAGAAATCAAAATTTGGGTTGTCAAACCAGACATTTTCTTATTTTCCATCATAGACATGTCGTCTGTACGCAACTGCAACTCCCACGAAACGCGCATCATTGCATATCTTTTACAGGCATTGGTTTCCCTAATTCTGTCTAGAATCAAGTACTCACAGGAGGGTCCATATAAAGGTTGCCAACATTCATAGTAAAAAAGGATGTTATGAAACCAACTGGATTTGAGCTTGGCACGTTCAGGTCGTTTAACCGCATCGTTAGCCACTTCCCGACAGTAACCTCCTGTTAAAAGTAATTTTGATTTAATGTTTCCTTACTGTTCCTTTTTATACGGACCCCCCCCCCCCCTCTTTCCCAACTCCGCTCCTGGATGTTTCCAACACCAGCGAGAGTTGGAGTTGTAAGAAGGCTAGTCCGAGTCAAATTTTTTAATTTCTTAAGAATCACCACTCTCATAAACCATGTGTGTCCCTCGCCAACGTTGTGGTGCCATGATTTTCTTCTCATCTTCATCCTTGTTCTTGCCGTGCCGTCTATTCCACTGACGAATCATCGAGGGCACAGCACTGATCTAAGAGTTTAGAAAAACGGAAAAAATGCAACTCACAAGATAAACACAAACTCAAATACATTGTGTTTTAAACAGTTGTTCTCTGGTTGTGTGTGATACCAAAAGAGACCCCCCCCCCCAAACGTTAATGTCCACATTTTAGTTGACTGAAATTAAATTATCTGTCGAGGCTATCCATGTCGTCGCTTGTCAGTTCCTCTCATCACTTGCTAAATCTTTGCCGAACTCTGCTTGCAATCTGTTAACCTCCGCTTTCTCCCTAGGTTGGCTTCGAACTTCACGTTTTCTCTCAGTCGCCAACTCGTCAACTGTCCCGTAAATTAACGTACTGTCTCGGTCACTGACAAGCCCTCGCCTCTGAACAATAGAAACTGGCGACTCACACTTTTGTGTGGGTTGATCCCCCCGACGCCCATAGTATCAGTCTGATGTTTTCGGGAATGCATGGAGTCTGACTCCTTCTGACTCTGCAACCCTGCTTCCAACAGGAAAATAGTACCACTCACTTCGAAGAATTTTTCATTTAGATCAAGTATTTTAAATTAAAATTATTTTTCATGATTACATTCAAATATTGATTTAAAAAAAAAATTTTTTTTTTTTTTTTTATAATCCATTTCTTCTAATTTCTTTCAGAATGTTTTACAAGTGGTGCCAGGGAGATGAACGTCCTGCAAACGGTAGTCTTGTTAAATTGGTTACCAAGGATGGTAAAACGGAATTAGTCCTTTTGTAAAATTAAATTGTTTTTTTTACTTCACGGCTGATCACACAGAAAAAGAAAAAACGCTGACCACCGACTGATTATCATTTAAAATTTGTTTTTGTTTTTACGAAGGTTAATGTTTTTTTTTTTAACAAGGTTAATGTTTTGTTTTTTTTACCAAGGTTAATTTTTTTTTTTTTTTTTTTTTTTTATATAGAAATACTAGTTCTGTGGGAGAATCTCTTATCCGATATGCCAAAATCAAACTGAGCATTTAAAAAAAATTTAATAGGATTTCGGTTAATATAAGAACTTTAGATTTCTAACATACTGAGAATATCCACACGATCTATGTACTTTGCATATTGATTTACAAAATGACATCTCATTAATTAAACCAGCTCCAGTATAGCAATAGATAACCTCAAAATGCAGTACTTACACTTCCTTCAAAACAAAAGTAACCAATCACAAGAAAGGATGTCCTTCGTATGCATCCATTCAGCAGATGGATCATTTGACAGACGGAGACTACCTGACCCTTGGCCTTTTGGTTCGGAGCCAAGTGTAGTATCTGTTCTGATACTACACTTCGTCTTTTCGGTCCTTGACCAGTGAAGGCGAAAATTCTTTTAGACTAAGGGAATTTTTATTTTTGTCCCAATCCAGAGTACCTTTTTTTTTTTTTTTTTTTTTATTATTAGAGGAGCTGGATTTACTCCACATTAAAAAAAAACCAAAAACAACCTTGTGGGGAGGCAAGTAAATAGACTTTTGGACATCTCTAAAACGCTCCCTACTCCCCACCGCATGTGACTGAAAAATCTCAAATGATTTCATGCATATTTCTGCTGAGTCTAGATTATAAACTTTGTCATTGGGTGCTCCAATTTCATGACCTTGCGCCAAACTTAGTTCACTAAATATTCATTTAGCATTGTAAATTTTGGGGGTTTCAAAACTATTTTTATTTTATCAAAAAAAAAAAAATGATTTTACACGCTAAGAAAAAATTTCTTGGTTCGACATATCACATTTTGCCCCTAATTTTGTCTTGATCACATTTTTTGCCAATTAAATTGAATGTTTAGTTGTTAAAAGGAAGATTTTTATTTTATTCACATTCAAATTTAATCAGGATTTTCAAACAATTTATTTTTTGATTTTATACCATTTAATTTTCTTTTTGTTTTTCTTTAAATGTAATTTTTTATCTTATTTTTCTACTTTTTCGTTTTTTGTTAACGATTTTAAACAGACTTAAGTCTAAATAACTGTATGTTCTGATGTTGATGGTAAATAAATATTTCATTTTTCAGTTAATTATGAATTACATAAAAACTTCTGATTAAATAAATTCAAATCCAAATTCATTTCTTTTTCTTTGTTTTTCGTTTTGTTTTTTTCTTTCTTTTTACTGCTTTTTGTTTTTTTTCTTTTCAAGTTTTATTTTTCATTTCTTAAAATATTTTATTTATTTACCTTTTTTATTATTTTTTTTCAAATAGTTTTAAAATGTTTTTAAAATTTTTTTTATTTTTTGTATTTGTTTATTAAAATCTTTTTGATTCCAAGTTTTATTTTTGAAATTTTTTAAAAATAGTTTTTATTTTTTTCTAAACAATAGTTTTAAAATGTTTTGTATTCCTAATTAAAGTTAAAAATCAAATTTTTTTTTTTTCATATCTAGCTTGAAAAAAAAATGTTGCTTATGATATTTTCATAATTAAATTTTCTGGGCCGAGAGGGAGGGGGTTTGTGTAATATCGAAATAATTAAAGGACTTAATTGCGATAAATATATTTTCATACTAAAAACTATTTAATGTATATAACGCTAATACGTAGTTTAAGCAAAATAAATTGTTTGGGACAAATTAAAAAAAATTCCAACGCTATTGATAATGTTTAACCATTCATTTATTTTTTTATCGCTTATTTTTGAATTCATGTTTTGAAACATGACGTAAATCATAAATCTACGACATCACACCAAAGCTATAAATATTTTGTTACGATATTGTTTTAAGATCTATTTATAAGAAAATCTAAGTAGCTAAGTTTGTAGAACATCAGACTGAAGGTCTCGAGGTTTCGGTTACGGTATCCACTTTATTTGTTGGGATCTTGTTATTCAGTATTGCTGCAATATTTTTCATCTCTAAAAGTTAAAAGATTTTGATATAGAAATGTATTTCTTACGTTTAAAAAAAAAAAGAAGAAAAAAGTGACACACACACGTTATCTTTTTTTTTGTTATTATTGTGTTAACTAACAGATTAAGTTGATTATTATTGTGTTAACTTAACACAATAATAATCAACTTAATCTGTTAACTTAACAGATTAAGTTGATTTTTATTGTGTTAACTTAACAGATTAAGTTGATTTTTATTGTGTTAACTTAACAGATTAAGTTGATTATTATTGTGTTAACTTAACAGATTAAGTTGATTATTATTGTGTTAACTTAACAGATTAAGTTGATTATTATTGTGTAACATTAACAGATCAAGTTGATTATTATTGTGTTAACAGATTAAGTTGATTATTATTGTGTTAACAGATTAAGTTGATTATTATTGTGTTAACAGATTAAGTTGATTATTATTGTGTTAACAGATTAAGTTGATTATTATTGTGTTAACAGATTAAGTTGATTATTATTGTGTTAACAGATTAAGTTGATTATTATTGTGTTAACAGATTAAGTTGATTATTATTGTGTTAACAGATTAAGTTGATTATTATTGTGTTAACAGATTAAGTTGATTATTATTGTGTTAACAGATTAAGTTGATTATTATTGTGTTAACAGATTAAGTTGATTATTATTGTGTTAACAGATTAAGTTGATTATTATTGTGTTAACAGATTAAGTTGATTATTATTGTGTTAACAGATTAAGTTGATTATTATTGTGTTAACAGATTAAGTTGATTATTATTGTGTTAACAGATTAAGTTGATTATTATTGTGTTAACAGATTAAGTTGATTATTATTGTGTTAACAGATTAAGTTGATTATTATTGTGTTAACAGATTAAGTTGATTATTATTGTGTTAACAGATTAAGTTGATTATTATTGTGTTAACAGATTAAGTTGATTATTATTGTGTTAACAGATTAAGTTGATTATTATTGTGTTAACAGATTAAGTTGATTATTATTGTGTTAACAGATTAAGTTGATTATTATTGTGTTAACTTAACAGATTAAGATTATTTATTCTATAAATTTTGGTCCTGGTGCTACCAGATCAGGCTGTCTTAAGAGACCAGCGTCCTGACCAAAAATACGCCAAACATTGATGTTATTTTTTTTTCCTTTCTTTTTGCAAAACTCAATCATGTTCTGCAAAGCCAAAAACAGAAACATTTTTTTTTTCTACAAAACAACCAAACTAAACACCATGAATACATATTTGAAGATATAAAGAACTTGAAGCATAAAAACTTTTACCAAAATGACCGGATTCGGCATTAAATAACCCGAAAAGGGTTGATATGCTGTAAAAAAAAAAAAAAAAAAAAAAAAAACAAGACTAAACCAAACCATAAATTTTGGCAATTTCGAATGAGGAATTTTTCCTGTGTATTTTTCTTTCTTTAAATTTAAATTAATTTTTTTTTATTTTTATTTAAAAAAAAAAAATTTTTTTTTTAAAGAATAGTTAGATGATTGTAAAATGTAAACATTGTTTTCTGTGTCTAAGATTACATTATGCCAAAAATATAAAAAAAGAAAGTGATTCATTATTAAAACACTCCCATGAAAAAAAAAAAAAAAAAAATGAATAGAATAACATGCGCGCGAAAAAAGAAGAAATCTGCAAAATTGTACCGATTCTAAAATGCTTTGAATTTGAAATTTTTTATTTCATTTTAAAACTTAATTCTGTTCGCATTAATCGGTATGTTAGATTTTAGAATCTTTTACAACAGTCAAAGTCCAAAAAGGGTAAAAGTTAAGAATGGTTAACACTGAAAAATAAACTTAGGTACGTTCGAAACAGATATTCCTATCACGGGCTGAATATATCCTATACCGAAAATCACGTAAATTAATCCAAGTAGCTTTTTAAAATTTTATATATATAGGGTGGGCAAAAATAAGGGTCCTATTTTTAAAAATTCATAACTTTTTTATTTATTGATTTTTTTTTTTTTTTTTTTTTTTTTTTTTTTTTTTTTTTCATAGAATAAGTAAAGGACCCCTTCCGAAGCAAGCATGAGCCGTATTAGCCCTAAGGAACGTACCCTCATTTAGAAAACATTATTTTTGCTTAAAAAACTCAAAACCGTGTAAAAAACAATACTTTAGTTTTTGTAAGTTTTAAGAAGTGTTTTTCGGCTAAAATTTGTTTTTATTTCAAAAAATCTCGGAAGGGTCAGTCTACACACACATAAAGTTTAGTGAGTTTAACTTTTATTTTGTGGAAGTTATTCAAATTCAAGTTATTCAAATTTAAAGATAGGACCCTTATTTTGGCCCACCCTGTATATATATATATATATATATATATATATATATATGAAAATCAAATTTTAACGAATAACGTGGAAATACGGCCGCCATTACGGCTTATGAATTTCGGTTATCTCTGTTGAATATCCCTTGAATTTCCACGGTATTCGTTAATCATTAGAATTTTCTTTACTTTTATAAAAAAAAAACAAAAAACTACTTAATTAATTTACGTGATTTTTTTTTTTGGTATAGGATTTATTCATTCTGTGACATCAAACAGATATTTCTCAGTTGGTTTTATTATTTATTTATCATTATTATTTTTTTTCGAATTTATTTGGATAAGCACCATTTTTTTTCTTTACTGTTAAAGAAAAAAAAATTGGGGGAAAAAGATTTTTGTTACTATTATTTTTTTCAATAATTGATTGTAATAATAATTTTAAAATGAGGTGAGGTAAATTATCTCCATTGATATGAAAAGTTGCCGTTTTAAAGTAAAAAAAAAAAAAAAAAAAAAAAAAAGGCGCAAAATCTGTCATGAATAAATCCTTTTTTTTAAATTTTTTTTTTTAAATTAGTTAAAAAAAAAAAAAAAATTATTTTAATATATTTAATTTTTTTGCTTTAAATTTGGTGTTTGTGTTTTTTTTTCAAGGGGAGATAACTTAGACTTTTTGTAATTATCCCCCCTTGAAATTGTTTAAAAACTGCAGGTTTTCAAGGGAAATAACTCTAGATGTCCGGATTCTTTTCTCCGAGTAATTTTATCTTTGTCCGTTTAAACTTAGATTCTAGCCAGAAATAACTTTCTATTAGTAATAATTGCCGCACTATTTTTCCTACAAAATGTCTCACGATGTGTCCGTGAGAAATTCGAACGCGATTTTGAAGGTGTTAAAATGTGAATTTCAAATTAAATTAAATTTTTACTTATTTAATTTTTTTTTTTTTAGACAAAAGTTGAATTTAATTTTTACTCCTAAACCAAAGATAAACAGTATTTTTTACAAGTTATCGAGTGTTAACTATTCTGTACTATTATCATTTAATTATTGACTCTTAGCTAAACTTGTTTCACTTTCCTTAGCTCGGAGTTCTTTCAAACAGCAACTGGCTATCTAACCACGCCCACTTTAAAAATTGACTATCTGGTCACATGACCAAACTTAACCAATCATATCAAGCCTTGCAACTACAACAACAACACGTGACTAATCTTCTAATCGTCACTCTTCTACCGATCCTAAAGTTAAGATGGCCGCTTTATAAATCAAATAGTTCTTTCAACCTTACGGTCGTTGATCTTAAGGTTGTGCTATTTTTCATACTGCGTCGGAGATACTTCTTCGACAATCAGCCCGACAGATTTGAGTCGATTTTGAACTAAGCGGGCCTTTTTTTTCTGTCGGACTAAGGTATGTTTCTGTTCAGCTCCCAGGCTTTACCATCTCTTGAGAAGGGGTTGGTTTATTGTTAATCGCCTGAGGCGCTCCTACCGGGGAGCACAGGCTTTTTCATTCAAACCCACCTCCCGACCTTGTGTCACATCTCTCTACGGGGGGGGGGGGGGGAGAAAAGTAAATACTAGTACCTCTTAAGTATGGGAGAAGGGGTTAGCTTTGACGTTGTTTATTATCCGTCTCCATGCAATGTGGATTACATTAGTGCCTCTTGTGTTTTCAGATTTTATTTTTTATTTTTTATTTTTTTCATGAAAAAAAACAAAACAAAAAACTATATAAATTAAATAAAAAAAAAAAAATAAAAAAAAAATGCCCCCCCCCCTTCCTCATGCGATCACTTCTACGCAAATAACATATAACCAAAGATCGCATGTTTTTGTGCAAAAACTAATGAGAATATTTTATGATAAAAAGAGAACGTACGTGTGTCCGACTCGCTTCAATAATCACGTACACAAATTTAATTTTTATGCGCAAAGAAGGGAAGGCTTAATAATCTTAACTGATCATAATAAAAAAAGGAAAGGAAAGAATAATCACGTATGAAAATTTAACTTTTACTGGCAAGTTGAGGCTTAGTCTTAATAATAACTGATAATAATAAAGAAATTATTTTATTATTATTAACTTATTTTTAATACATTAAAACGAAAGGGGAATGGCAGGGGTAGGGTGATAGAGAGAAGTTTTAAAAGAAAGAAGGTAAACATTTTTCAACTTCTAATTTTTTTTTTTTTTTTTTTTTTTTTTTTTTTTAAATTAAATTTTTTTTTTTTTAAATTATGGAATAGAAATCTTATTGTTTATATAGATCTAGTCAGCAGGGGTAAGGGGGGCACAAAGTTATCCACATTTAGGATTTAAAAAAAATTAAAATGATTTATATATGCATTTTAGTAATTCATAAAAGGGGCTCTTAAAACCACTAACAGATGTGCTCTCCATAAGGGGGCACACGGTTTGTAAATTGACCCATTATACAAAAAAACAAAAACAACAAAAGTATACTTTTATTTATTTATAAATTATTATAGAAAAAATACATATATATTCATTAATAGTTGAAATATATTTTGTGAACTGTTGTTTTTAAAAGTTGATAAAAAAGAGATATATATCTACATTGTGTGTTTTGTGAATTGGAAATAAACTAAACTATATGTGTGTTTGTTTGTTTTTTTTGTTGTTTTTTTAAAATTTTTTTTTAATGATTTTACAGAAGTTTAGAGCGTCTTCTGATATTGTGGTTTCGCGACTAAAAACGGAGTCTGGCGGAAATTTTTTTTTTAGTCGAGCTCCATTTTTTTTTAGTCGCGAAACCATATCACGAGACGATCTAAACTTCTTTAAAATCATTATATATATATATATATATATATAAATTAGTTTATTTTATTTTATGTAGGTAATTCGAATATTTTTTTTTTTTTTTCAGTTTTGTTTAAAATGCAAATTTTCGTTGTCTCATTAAATTTATTTGAATAAAATATTTCTGCAGAAAATTGTATTTTTTTTTTAATTAGTAAAAATAAAATTTTTTCTTCTTTATTTGAAAATTCAAAGAACACAAGTCAGTCATAAAACTGCATATCTGACAACGTAAGGATGGACCAAAGTCTTATCTGACTCTTACGATTGTACGAAGTATTCCCGAACTTATCCCATGTAAACGTTGACAACTCAAAGACTATTGAGCTGAAATTACTCATGGCGATTACTATCTTCAAAGCATGAGATTCATACTTAAAATTCGGAAAAAATCGGAAATTGAAATTCCATCAAAATTTCAACAGTGACCGAACTTTTCCAAATCAAGATTAGATAAGATGCAGGACTTCATTGGCGACAATATGGCCCGAAGTAGCGAGTCTCTACATTGAACAGAACCGAAGTTATTTCTGAAAGTATGACTTTTCACCTTTTCCATAACTTTGACCTAGATGTCTACCAAAAACAAAATGGTGCGTCTTCTTTCCATTGTTTGGAGGCTGAAATGAAGTATTCCATCAATAAAACAGCCGAGAAAAAAAAAAAATATATATATATATATACCAGCCGACAAGGTAAGCTGTTTCTTCGAAACAACAATATCTTCTGTTATCAGCTCGCTTCATAGTGAGTTTCTGCTACTGTTTCAGTAGCTAGTTTCATTCTATCTTCTAACATCGTGACAAACTCGACCAAAAACACAACGAAGGTAAAGACGATCAAAAAAAGTTGCTGCAACATTTCCTAAATCTACAGGGCGTCCCAGAAAACAGGATAAGCAATATTTTTTATTATACAGGTTGTCCAAGAAATTAATGAGGGATTTTTAACTTGAATAGATTCATCATTTTTGATAGTATCTTAATAGAATTTTAACATATAACAAAAACAATGGAGATTTGTTTGTAAAAAAACAAACAAAAAAAACAAAAAACAAAACAAAAATAAAATGAATTTATTTATGAAAAATAATATCCTTTAAATGGTTTCCATTTTCAGCTTCACAATTTCATGCCTTTTTCCAAAAGGCAGGTTGCAGGATCACTCGATTACGATTAAATTCACAGACTTCATTCCTAATGTTCTCTTTCAATTCCTGTAGACTTTCAGGTTTGTTGATGTAAACTTTTTCTTTGAGATACATCCACAAAAAATGTCAGGGCTAGTTAAGTCAATTTAAAAGATGTTATTTTTTATAAATAAATGCCTTTGTGTGTGCCGTGGTTTTCTTCTCGTCTTCATTGGTGTTCTAGCCGTGTCGACTTCTTGGCAATCGCCGAGCGCACAGCACTGGTTTAAAAGTTTAGAAAAAAAAACGCAACTCACAAGAAAAACACAAACTCACATACATTGTTTCAAACAGTTGTACTCTGGTTGGGTGTTATATCGAATGGGACTCTCAAATGTTAACGTCCACATTTTAGTTAACTGAGATTAAATGCTCGATTGATCAGTTCATCTCATCGTTTGCTCGTCTCGATCTGATTTCGCCTAAAGTTAACTCCAAACTGATCATCTTCTCTCCGAGTCGCCAACTTGTTGACTGTCCAAAACTCACGACTCATCATTTGCGGCAAACCGTCAATTGCCGCAAGCTAAGCCTTCACAAAACTCAGATTGTCGCAAAAAAAACTGTTGCAAAACAACTCTCACTCCCAACCAACTCAACTCAATCACATTTGATTAGGTCTGTGAGTACAAGGTCTTTTGTAAGCTCCAAGATCTTTTTCAGGAGTAGGCAGTGGTTTATAGTGTCATATGCGGCAGATAGATCAACAAAGATGGCTCCCAGTGAGACGGGGAGTTGCCAGCCAATTAGAGATCACAAAGGCTATCAGTGATGAACGCAATCTCCTACGTGGACGTGAAGCAACGGTCTAACAACTAAAGTCAAGAAGAAGCTTCCCCAGCCAAACCCCTAACAGCAACTCAGGAAGTGACTAGGCTAGAGCTGTGTACTAGACGGCTAGAGAATGACAATCTTCTACTGACATTAAAAAAACCCCTTTCTGAGGAACTCCCTCCTGGTTCATATGCACCCTGGCTCCAGTGGAAACGCACACTAAACCGCCTGAGAACGGGAATGGGGCGATCAAAACTTTCTATAAGTAGATGGGGCTACAAAACTGACCCAACCATCTGTGAATGCGGAGAGGCGGGTATACGCTGCAACACTGCGGGGGCTGCATTCTACTGCCCAACCGGTGCAGCTTGAAAGATTTTGCAGAGTGCAACAATAGATGCAAAGGACTGCATAAAAAAGTGGGAAACTGTCTACATGACCGCATGACACTTCAACGACACGCAAAGAAGATTATAAAGCCTAACCCTAACCTGAACAACCTGCATCTCCTCACTGGCATTACCCCTTCAGATGGGAGACAATTCTGATAATCTGTGAAGAAAAAAAATATTAAAGAAAGTTTAAGATTAAAATAAAAAAACAAAAATCTTGAATTAAAAAGGCTTCTAATGTAGGGCCGACGGGACAGTTATAAAAGTGTGTGTAGGGGGGTTGTCCTAAAAAGTGTGTGTGTGTGTGTGGGGGGGGGGCGGTTAAACACATGCATATAAACTTAATTATTGATGACCGTAAAGTGGGGGGGGGCCCATGGGGGGGGGGCCCAAGTTAAAAAGTGAGGGGGCTTGAGTCCCACTGCCCCCACCCCCCGGTGCCGCCGTTCATATAATGTTAAATTATTTTAATATATAAAATTTACAAATAAGGCACAAGGCCATTAAAAATGTGAGGAGTTAGAAGGGTGCGATTGTTATCTTCCGTCTATCATTCTGTTAATTCGATCCATTCTGACCCATTCGTCAAAGTATTGTTCCTTTCTTTCTGTCCATCATTTTCAGTTCAACAGTCACCAAAATACCACATTTACTCCATGAACTACTCTCCTTAATCTATCCGCAATAGTTTTAATTTGTTTATAAATAAATGATTCCATTTGTTAAAAGTTATGTTTAACCAAAGAAGAAAAAATGCAATAAATAGAAAAAAATAATCAAAGAAACCAGCATACCACTCAAAAAGATACATGATACCATCCAACGAACAATACCACCGTTGGAAATAACACAACCAAAAGTAAACTTGGAAATGAATAAATTTAATAAAACACGTCCTCTCAGTTTTCATGAAAAACTAAATGAAATCCTAGATTGTTATCCCAAATATACCGCTATCTTTACAGACAAATGTAAAGACAGCGGCAGATAATCCACAGGAAGTAACGACCAATAAATTAAAACATTTTAATAAATTAATTTCTTTAATAAAATATAGTTTGTGAAAGAAAACCATTGGGCACTTGTGCAGAATAGGGAATAGTGCGAATTTATTTTAGAAGAGCTCCAATAGTGTAAGGGGCAGACAACTCTCTTTTTAGTACCTGTTCGTTTTGAAAAAAAAAAAAAATACTGTTCTTGATTTTCCCAAATTCTATTTTCTTCAATAAATGTTCTATCAATATACTGTTGATTTTCACAAATTTTAATTTCTTCGATAATTTAATTTTTAAACTATAAAAAAATAAATAAATAAAAGATCTGTTAATCCAAAAAAGAGGACTGTTCGTTTTGAAATAGAAAAAAAATGTTTTAAACCAAAATGATTTCCCCAAATTCTATTTTGAAATGAATAAACTCAATAAAGTTATCACACATCCTCTCATTTTTCAAGAAAATCTTGATAAAATCATAGATTGTTATCCCAAATATATCGCTATATTTACAGACGGATCTAAGGACAAGAACACAACAGGATGTGCAGCTGTACATGAACACCAAACTATCCAACATCTTCCTAAAGTGCAGAATCCAATGCCAAAGATTTAGCACTCTCAGAGTATTGATTTACTCCTCTCCAGGAGTTAGGCACAAGGCCAGTTTTTATCTTACTCTCACAAGTAAGATGTGACCCAAGGTCGGGTCGCGAAAAGTGGGGTTTAAAAATTGCCTGGGCAGCCTCGTCGGCATTCCCTGGTAGGGGCGCCTCAGGCAGTAAGCAATAAACTTACTCCTCCCCAAAGAGGGGAGGCGAAGCCTGGGAGGGTGAACCTCCTAAAACTGCACAGGACAGACCCATAGACCAGCGTAAATCAAGACCCTAAGGCCAAGACAATACCAGTCTATGGGGTGCAGTATCCATCGGAACAGATACTACACTTTGATCTTAGCCAAAAGGCCAAGAACTAACAGAAACTGTCATGAAAAGGAAAGAAAAAAAAAAACGAAGATTGGAAAAAAATAAACATTTGATTAAAAACAGTTCGTTCGTTAAGAAAAAAAAATGCTTAAAAATAGTTGTTTTAACACATTGAAAAAAATGTAAAAAAACCCATTGAAATTTAAAAAAAAAACTTCGAAAAAAAAAAAAACACACAAAAAACCCCCCAGAAAAGTTTGCTTAAAATATCAAACAAAATCATCTTATATATTTAAAAACATTTCATTAATAATGTTTTCTTTCGACAAAAAAATAAATAATTAAATAAACATCTCATTAATAACAGTTGTTTAGCTATGATTTGTTATTATCGTCTGCCAGTCTCCAATTTAGCATTTGGCAGTTTTCGCCTCGTCAATTCTCGGGCGCTTCCGAGACCTGCCCGAACATTGACGACGCGAAGTCACGGAAACATGGCGCGTTCTAACATTTTTTTAAATAAAAAAATTAATTCCTTAAAACTTTAATTATAATAAAAAATAATTTACAATTTCGTAATTTTTATGGTAAAAAAAAATAAAAATAAAAATAAAATCTTTACAAGGGAAGTAACTCTTATATTAATTTGTAGAGTTACTTCCCTTTATAATTCTATAATCTTATATTAATAAAATGATGTGACGACTCGTATGTGTTTTATAATATGTGTGTTTCTCGCTTCTGCGTGACTTACGATTTATTATTATTTTATTTATTTAGTATTAATCGATTATTTATTGAAATAAAAAGAAATGCACTAAAACGAACTGAAAGAAAATCCTATTTAAAAATAAAATTAAATTACGAAATTAAATCCGCCGTAATGCATTTCCGTTTCTTCTAAAACGAGTCAGTCATTTAATATTTTCGTAAATAGTTGAAAATAAAATAAAATTACTTTGTGATGTCTTGAAATTTGAAAGGAATTTTGAAGCATTTAAACTGTCGAATATAAAATCATTTACACTGGCTTTACAATTATGGTGCTTATACAGATGAAGGGGCATATGAAAAACGCAATTCCAAATAAAAACTCTTGTTTATACTTACGTAGCAGGAAAATAATAAGACGCAGTAATGGCGAAACATATATATATATATATATATATATATATATATATATATATATATATATATATATATATATATATATATATATAATAAAAAAAGTTATTATAAATAAATATAGAAGTTGAATGCCTGTATGTTTCGCCGCCTTTAAATGTGTTAAAATTATCATTGTTTATAAGCTGTTCAGAACTGGCCTATCGGTTAGCGGCGTTGGATTGGGGTTGAAAAATACTTGTAATAATATATATATATATATATATATATATATATATATATATATATATATATATATATATATATATAGGTAGCATTTTTTCCGGTCAAGGAGGATGAGAATACCGAGGAGGGAGAGCACTAACCAGACCTCCACTGGAAGAGTACTGAGAGTACTGAGATGAGAAATTAATGGAAAGCGGCTGTTGCGATAACGCAAAGTCATTGGAAATCTGGGGAGGCTTGTTGTCATTCACACTCCAGTGGAGAGAAGATAAATAGATTGTACCAAGCACAGTTAAGATGTATAACCATTAGCCCCAGAAACTGATGCTGGAATATTGATAGCCGCCATTCTTCAAGAGATATCAAGACTACCTAGATTGCCTGAAGTTCTTTGTAACAAACAGACAATGCGTCTCTTGTAGAGACTTTAAAGTCATCAACTCAATCATGAGTGACCGGTGTTTGAGAGTTGATGTGGCCAGAGTTAAGGAAATGATGGTGAATGGGGAAATCCAAACTGAATGAATCAGAGGGAGAAAGCAAGTCGCAGATTGTTTGACGAAGATGGGCGCTTCTTCGGAACTTCTCAGACTGCAATGATGACTTGTTTTATTTTCGTTTTACTTTTGTTATTTTTGTAACTGTAGTCGTCACAAGAAAACATTAGTAACGTTAAGTTATCTCCCTTGTATTGAGATGTAAGAGTTATGTTCCTTGGATGTAAGTTTATGTAGTTTGATATAGAATTATTTCTCGTAGTAAAGTCCCCGGATGACCTAGTGAAACTAACCTACACCAGCCAATCTCCTCTAATCATTTTGACTGGATACCTCCCACTCTGTCATAAGGACTCTGACAAACATATGCACGGACTCAGAGTTTATATTGCGAACACTCTCCCTTTTGGCCAAGATCAAAGTGTAGTATCTGTTCCGATGGATACTGAACCACATAGACTGGTATTGTCTTGGCCTTCGGGTCTTGATTTACGCCGGTCTATGGGTATGCCCTGTGCAGTTCTAGGAGGTCCACCCTCCCAGGCTTCGCCTCCCCTCTTTGGGGAGGAGTAAGTTTATTGCTTACTGCCTGAGGCGCCCTACCTGGGAATGCCGACGGGGGCTGCCCAGGCAATTTTTAAACCCCACTTTTCGCGACCCGACCTTGGGTCACATCTTACTTGTGGGAGTAAGATAAAAACTGGCCTTGTGCCTAACTCCTGGAGAGGAGTAAATCAATACTCGGAATGCAGTTCAGTCATTTTACTTTTTCATTTTTATTTGTTTTTACACATTTTTAAACTGGAGGTAGACAACTATTATATTTTTCAATTTAAAAAGAGTTACCCCCTTGATGATTTTTATTTTTAGGTGATTATTTAAAAATGGTTCATATCAGCAGTCGTCTGCATAGGACTGACATTTGAAATGAAATAATTACACTATAAAATTAAACAATATTTGCGTGTGGGTGTGTATGTACCTACCTGGTGTTGCCCGGGATGCAATTACATCATTTAAGTTTTTAACTTTTGTTGGTTTGCCTATGAGGTAGATAACCGTTATTTTATTCTTCAATCTAAAATGAATTACCCCCCTTGCTGATTTTTTTAATGTGATTATTTACCGGGGAATGCCGACGGGCTGCCCAGTCAATTTTTAATGGCCAGAGTGCTCACTTTCTCGGGCGCTGGCTTTTCAAACCCCACTTTCCCGACCCGATCTTGGGTCACATCTTACTTGTGGGAGTAAGATAAAACTGGCCTTGTGCCGAACTCCTGGGGAGGAGTAAATAAAACCCTCCCTGTGACCAGAGAACTTAGTCTAGAATCAGCTAAAAAGACCTACATGTGCTTTAGATTAACCTTACAACACAGCGTTAGTTACTTATATTTAATCTATCGTTCTCCTTCGACCCAGGACTGTATCCTGCTCGACTTTGTCTCTGATAGTATAGATGCAACATTCTCTTTAGATCCGAGCGTCCAAATACATGTATTTGGGGATTTTAATGTCCACTACAGAGATTGGTTTGGTTTCTCGAGCTATACAGACACAGCTGTTTGCAGCACACATAGCTTCTCCATTGCACATCCCCTTTCACAGACTGTCACTTTCCCGACCCGCCTTCCAGATCGTGAGGATCAGCAAGCCTTACGTGTAAACCTATTCTTGACTACATTGCTCAAGGCTTGTGTGATGGATGTCCATAGCATACTTGGGAACGCTGATCACATTGTGATAATGGTTGATATCACCCTAAATTTTCGGCGCTCTTGTATAAGCAGTAACCGATCTGAGGGAGACAACTCTATTTTTCTTAGTCGCCGCTATTCCGAATTCGCTTATACTTTGGCAAGGGATCACTTTGTTTATCGGAGCATGAAAGAAAATAACTTTTCTTTTTATGTTTATATAAAGTGTATACAATTTGTGGCATGTAAATAAAAGTGCTTAAAAGTTATTTTGAACGGGTTAAGGTTAGGGTTAAGGTTAGGGTTTAGGGTTTTTAACGCATTTCAAAACCGTAACATGTTTTTTTTTTCTATTAATAAACAAAGTTATCTCCCTTGTATAAGTATAAGCGAATTCGGAATAGCGGCGGCTAAGAAAAATAGAGTTATCTCCCTCAGATCGGTTACTGCTTATACAAGAGCGCCAAACTTTCAGCTCCAAGCCGAAGAACCGTTACTCAAAATGACAAAATACTACAAACCGGCTGATTAGGAATCCATCAGAGATCACATCAGAGTAAAACCATTTCTGTCCCCGCTGAACAGTGCGCAAATAAGGTAACTGAATGGGTCATACCAGCACATCCCCCAACGCAGAATTTCTTTAGCAAATCCCACTCTCCTCAATGTGTTGGATAATGGCCCTGTGGGGCCGGACGTATGTTGAAGTGGGCGTATGTGTGAGGTATCGTTTGTTTTGGTTTGCGCGATTTAGTGTGGGTGGACCCGTACAGTCGAGTGCAAAATAAACTGGTTCTCACAGTCGGAGCTCACAAACGTTGACAGGGCCACCACGTTGACGAGACCTCAGGTCAAGGGTCAGGGTGCACCTGCGCATAGGGGTTCTGTGACGTCACAGGCTTTTGTGTGGGAAACGGAGTTTTGCTAGTCTGGGGTTTGGAAGCAAGCCGAACAGACGATTTCTCTATGTAGTCTTCAATGATTAGGGGAATTAAATTCCCTAAGAGAATACAGGCATGAGATTCCTTCTTCCCACCCCTCCTCGAATGGCTAAGGATGCTAGGAATTAACTACGATAGAGTAGTAATTTGGTCTCTCCCTTAACGTTGGTGAAACATCTCCAGGATCGGTGGTAGACTGACGCCTGAATAAAACAAAATCAAAGTAAAAGATTGTTGTCTCGTGAATTTTGTTGGGAAGCTTTTTGGTTGCAGACACCGCGGACGGCGATGTTAACGGCAGTACAGAAATGAAGAAAGAATCCAACCACTAGACGACATCGAGACGGCCCACCCCCTCCACGCGACGAGGAAGAAAGGGTACGATAATTTAAAGACTATGCAACAGAAGCAACCTGAATGGGGAGTTGGGCAGCGAGATGTTGTTCACATTACGTTCAAATTTCTGCATGTTCGTACTATGCAAACATTCTTTTCGAGTTATTTCATACCGAATCCTGTCATTTTCGTAAAAACATTTTACGCTTCAAGTTTTTTATATCTTCAAATATTTATTCATGGTGTTTGGTTTGGTTGTTTTCTTCTACGGCATATCAACCCTTTTCGGGTTGTTTTGTAGAGGAAAGATATTTTTATTTTTGCCTCTGCAAAACATGATTGAGTTTTGCAAAGGGGGAAAGGAAAAAAACAATAACATCAATGTTTGGTGCATTTTCGGCCAAGAAGTTGGTATCTTCAGACAGCCTGATCTGGTAGCACCAGTATTGGTTTGTCGGTCATTATTGAAAAATGTCACCATTGCAAACTAATTCCGAGTGGGCTATAATTTTATTTGACCAAAACTGAAAAGAAATACATTTTTGTGTATTATTTCGATTATTCAGACTATTGTTTTCATCTTGAGTGTTATTCTCACAACGTTTCGGCCGATGTAACCTCCGACCTTCTTCAGGTCTATCTTGTCGAACTCTGTAATCTGTACGTAATTTTGAACAGAAACCTTTATTTAATTATCAGAGGTAGCATGCTCTCGTTCAATCAGCCACGACGCAAGGAACCATGGCGTAGTGGATAAAGTACTAAGTAACATTCAGTGACAGTCATCTGAAGGTTGAAGGTTCAATCCTCAGTGTGGGCGATACGAAGAATTGCGAATTACTGAACATTTCTACCCGGTCATGGCTGACGGAACGAGAGCATGCCACTTTTTTTGTTGTTAAGAACATGGGCCAAGTTTCAACAAAGGAAACATAAGAATCAAAATAAAATATTTAGGTATTAGAGATGGTCTCTCGATATAAACGCTGGTCCCTATCACCTCACTGGGGTGGCACCAGGAAGGGCATCGGACGAATACATATCTTGCCTTTGTGACACTATGGATGCCGCAAAGGTCGGGGCCCGGTCAGGAATAGGAAATGACTCATGAACGCACACAAAAGAAAAGACAGGATATGAAGTGACTAATCGACAGAGACAAAAGAAATACGGGAGTGGTCAATTTCAATTGTTCAGGACAGGTTACTCATAAAAATACCGGACACGACATTTGGGAGTGACTGTGTTTTGCGACAGTGGGGTAGGTTAGTTTTACGACAGTTTGACGACAGTGGTGTAGGTTTGGTTGACGACAGTAAAGTTTATGACAAAAAAGTTGACGAGTTTAGGTTTCGGAGAGAAGACGAACAGTTAGGATCGAACTTCCCGAGAGTTAAGATCGAACCTGGACAGAGAGCGGATCGGGACAGATCGGACCGACAACTGACCAGAGAGATAGCGACGACCACGACTGGGGTACCTATTTTCGCGCGGACTGAGAAAAAGCACACCTCCCAGACTCAATCAAGATATACAAACATTTGTCTTGTGCTGGTTTATTTTAGCGTGAACCTAGGCGATCACATCTGGCCACACCTTGATTAAGTAAATGACTCTCCCAAAAAACCTGATAAGTTTGGAAGTCAATTTCTAAAAGTCGTCCAACACATGCCAACATATAAAACGGATGTTAAACCGATGATGATGGGATCTCTGCGTTTTGTAAAATTGTCGACAGCTGCCCAAAGACTCTCCAGTCGTCTTATAGTTACGTCACTTTGCCAACTGGAATGAATTGTGTCACCTAGGTAGATGAATTTATTGCTACCCAAGCGTATTATTTCCGTCATTTTTGACGGGGTGTGGGTTAGGGTTTAAGGTAAAAACATGATATACAAATTGATACTTTTGCTCGATGATGGTTAACGAAGCGAGAATAATTTACCAGTTTGAAATTCCTTATAGGTTAACGCTTTTAAATAAGAGGTTCCCAACTTTGAAAAGATGCACCTGAAGAAGGGTGGAGGTTACATCGGCCGAAACGTTGGGAAAATAACCATCAAGATGAGAATAGTAGTCCGAATAATTCAAATAATACAAAGATTTCTTGTTTTGTAGAGTTGATGAAAATCTAGTAAAAACAGATAAAAGTCTCCCTCTCTTTTTTTTCTTTTTTCTCTCTTTCTTTCTTTCTTTCTTTCTTTCTTTCTTTCTTTCTTTCTTTCTTTCTCCTTCTCTCTTTCTTTCTTTCTTTCTCCTTCTCTCTTTCGTTCTTTCGTTCTTTCTTTCTTTCTTTCTTTTTCTCTTTCTTTCTTTCTTTCTTTTTCTCTCTTTTTCTCTCTCCTTCTTTCTTTCTTTCTTTCTTTCTTTCTTTCTATCTTTCTCCTTCTTTCTTTCTTTCTTTCTTTCGTTCTTTCGTTCTTTCTTTCTTTCTTTCTTTCTTTCTTTTTCTCTTTCTTTCTTTCTTTCTTTTTCTCTCTTTTCTCTCTCTTTCTATCTTTCTTTCTTTTTTTCTCCTTCTTTCTTTCTTTCTTTCTCCTTCTCTCTTTCGTTCTTTCGTTCTTTCTTTCTTTTTCTCTTTCTATCTTTCTTTTTTCTCTTTTTCTCCTTCTTTCTTTCTTTCTTTCTCCTTCTCTCTTTCGTTCGTTCTTTCTTTCTTTCTTTCTTTTTATCTTTCTTTATTTCTTTCTTTCTTTTTCTCTTTCGTTCTTTCTTTTTTTCTCTCTTTCTTTCTTTTACTCTTTCTTTCTTTCTTTCTTTCTTTTTCTCTCTCCTTTTTTCTTTTTCTTTCACTCATGCTGTCTTTCTTATTCCTTATAGGCCAACGATTTTGACTAAAAGGTTCCCAACTTTGAAAAGATGAACCTGAAGAAGGTCGGAGTTTACTTCGGCCGAAACGTTGGGAAAATAACAAGCAATAGTAGTCTAAATGATTCAGACAATACACAATTTCTTGTTTCGTAGAGTTGACGAAAATCAGATAAACGTCTCCCTCTCTCTCTTTTTCTCTCTTTTCTCTTTTTCTCTCTTTTCCCTCTCTTTCTTTCTCTCTTTTTCCTTCTCTCTTTTTCTCTTTTTTCTTTCTTTTTTTCTTTCTTTCTTTCTTTATTTATTTCTCATTCTTTCTCTCTTTCTGTTTTTTTGTCATTCTCTTTTTTCCCTCTCGTTCTCTAGTTCTCTATCACTTCTTCCTCTTCACTCTCTCTTTCTCTTTCACTCGCTTGTCCACTCTCTTTCTCTCACTTTCTCTCACCCTTTTTCTCTTTCTTTCTCTTTTTTCTACCCCTCTTCCACCCTCTCTCTCTCATTTTACTCTATTTTTTTCTTTTTTTCTTTCTTTCATTTCATTTTTCTATCCCTAACTCTCTCTTTCTCTTTTTCTCCCTCTTTCTCTCTCCTTCGTTCTCTTTCTCTTCCTCCCCCTCCCTCTCTCTCCCCCTCTCTATCATTTATGCTTTTATCATCTGTTAATTCAAAACTGATTTCAAAACTGATTTCAAAACTGATTTCAAAACTGATTTCCGACAAGTCAGCATCATCTCGGATTCGTTATTGAAATCCATGATTCATTTAAGATGCCACAAATAATAATCATTTTCTTCACAATTCCAAGTTGTGCTCAGAGCGAATCTATCACTAATTTACTACCGGCCCTGACGTCAACACTTGTTGGTCGGGGATGAATGTGACACGACGGTCGTCGCTACAAGTTAATTATCTAATTAGTCGCTTGTTATCTAATAGTTCGGTCAATTCATGTTAAAGGCCGAAGGTTATTTTCCCGCTAATTGTTCATCTGTTTCGGATTTGGACCGTCGCTTCTAAGTACCGTCTGGTTTGGATAATTAAGAATTTAATTACTTCGCTATTTAATCTATTGCACAAAGGAGAAACTGTATTTAACGACCGTTGGTAATCGTTAATAAAATTCATAGTGTTTTTATTTTTTTTATAGAATCACTCCCGTCTCTAAGTCGGGCTTCAAGCGGTTTTTCCCCTTTTAGGTTACGGTTAGGGTCAGGGTTACGTAGGACAAAACCGGTTTGGAGACGGGAGTGATTCTATAAAAATACCCCCACACCCGCAATTAGAGACGGGAGTGATTCTATAAAAATACCATCTTTTCTGTTCATCTGTTTCGGATTTCAACCGCTGCTTCTAAGTACCGTCTGGTTTGGATAATTCGTTAGTTAATCTATAACACAAAGGAGAAACTGTATTTAACGACCGTTGGCAATCGTTAATAAAATTCATAGTCCTTCTAGTGTTTTTATTTTTTATAGAATCACTCCCTTTAGGTTAGGGTCCGGGTTACGTAGGACAAAACCGGTTTGGAGACGGGAGTGATTCTATAAAAATACCCCCACACCCGCAATTAGAGACGGGAGGGCTTCTATAAAAATACCATCTTTTCTGTTCATCTGTTTCGGATTTCAACCGCCGCTTCTAAGTACCGTTTGGTTTGGATAATTAAGAATTTAATTACTTCGCTATTTAATCTATTGCACAAAGGAGAAACTGTATTTAACGACCGTTGGTAATCGTTAATAAAATTCATAGTGTTTTTATTTTTTAATAGAATCACTCCCGTCTCTAAGTCGGGCTTCAAGCGTTTTTTTTCCCTTTTGGGTTAGGGTTAGGGTCAGGGTTACGTAGGACAAAACCGGTTTGGAGACGGGAGTGATTCTATAAAAATACCTCCACACCCGCAATTAGAGACGGGAGTGATTCTATAAAAATACCATCTTTTCTGTTCATCTGTTTCGGATTTCAACCGCTGCTTCTAAGTACCGTTTGGTTTGGATAATTAAGAATTTAATTACTTCGCTATTTAATCTATTACACAAAGGAGAAACTGTATTTAACGACCGTTGGTAATCGTTAATAAAATTCATAGTGTTTTAATTTTTTTATAGAATCACTCCCGTCTCTAAGTCGGGCTTCAAGCGGTTTTTTTCCCTTTTAGGTTACGGTTAGGGTCAGGGTTACGTAGGACAAACCGGTTTGGAGACGGGAGTGATTCTATAAAAATACCCCTACACCCGCAATTAGAGACGGGAGTGATTCTATAAAAATACCATCTTTTCTGTTCATCTGTTTCGGATTTGGACCGTCGCTTCTAAGTACCGTCTGGTTTGGATAATTAAGAATTTAATTACTTCGCTATTTAATCTATTACACAAAGGAGAAACTGTATTTAACGACCGTTGGTAATCGTTAATAAAATTCATAGTGTTTTTATTTTTTTATAGAATCACTCCCGTCTCTAAGTCGGGCTTCAAGCGGGTTTTTTCCCTTTTAGGTTACGGTTAGGGTCAGGGTTACGTAGGACAAAACCGGTTTGGAGACGGGAGTGATTCTATAAAAATACCCCACACCCGCAATTAGAGACGGGAGTGATTCTATAAAAATACCATCTTTTCTGTTCATCTGTTTCGGATTTCAACCGCTGCTTCTAAGTACCGTTTGGTTTGGATAATTAAGAATTTAATTACTTCGCTATTTAATCTATTACACAAAGGAGAAACTGTATTTAACGACCGTTGGTAATCGTTAATAAAATTCATAGTGTTTTTATTATTTTATAGAATCATTCCCGTCTCTAAGTCGGGCTTCAAGCGGTTTTTTCCCCTTTTAGGTTACGGTTAGGGTCAGGGTTACGTAGGACAAAACCGGTTTGGAGACGGGAGTAATTCTATAAAAATACCCCCACCCTCGCAATTAGAGACGGGAGTGATTCTATAAAAATACCATCTTTTCTGTTCATCTGTTTCGGATTTCAACCGTTGCTTCTAAGTACCGTCTGGTTTGGATAATTCGTTAGTTAATCTATAACACAAAGGAGAAACTGTATTTAACGACCGTTGGCAATCGTTAATAAAATTCATAATCCTTCTAGTGTTTTTATTTTTTTATAGAATCACTCCCTTTAGGTTAGGGTCCCGGTTACGTAGGACAAAACCGGTTTGGAACTCGGTTTGGAGACGGGAGTTATTCTTATAAAATACCCCCCCCCAACCGATTAGAGACGGAATTAGGTTAGGGTTAGTGTCAGGATTACATAAGAAAAAAACTGCTTTGGTACCGAGTTTGTAGACGGGAGTTATTCTATAAAATTACCATTCTTTCTGTTCATCTTTTTCGGATTTGAACCGTTCCGTCTGGTTTGGGTAATTACTTCTGCCAAGGATGTTATGTTTTCGGTCGAGTTTTTAACTGTGTTTTATTGTTTTACAGCACATTTCCCACATCGCTTGACCAATCGTAACCAAACTTGGGGTCAAAATATCGGCCATGGTCCAACTGATTTAATTTTTTGGGGATATTTAGGTCAAAGATCAAATTCACGGAAAAGGTGTATAAACCTTTATACACCCGTGTCGCCGCCGTAAACCCAGGTTGTTGATCGTCTGTAGATAAAAGAAATGATTATTTCAAAAGAGAGACGGTCTCATAAAACATCAGAGAGCGATAAAAAGAGCTAGGCAGATAGATAGACAGATAGATCACATGTCTCGTTATATTTAGCTCGATTGTACGCAACCGCCCCACCCTCGCTGGGGTTCCTCGGGGAACTGTCACGTTTCGCGTCCGCTTGCTTCAGTTTTCATCCAAATAGACAAAACACCCCGAATGGAAGTCATATAGTTTCATCAAATTCCTCATAGAGATCGTCTCTGTCCTTTAGGGTGTCAGTCAAACTCTTTCATCCAAACACGGCCTTAGAAAACCAACTTTGATGAGAAAGAGCAAAATAGCTAAAATCGTCACTGGTAAACCAATAAAATTTAAATGCGAGCTAATCTCTAACGTTACATTTAAAGGAATGACTTTTGAAATTCAAAATGCTCATAATGAACAACTCAAACAATGTCTTTAGTACGGACTGGATGTAAAAATTTCAATTATGTAATAGCAAAATAGTTAAAAGCGTCATTGGTTAACAAATAAAATTTAAAGGCGAGCTAATCTCTAACGTTACATTAAAAGGAAAGACTTTGAAATTCAGAATTTCGTAATGAACAAATAAAACAATCTCTTTAGTACGGACTGGATGTAAAAATTTCAATTATGTAATATGTCCATAAACTCTTTCTGTCAAAATACTGAAAATTAAATGCCGAAGCAGGACAAAGAAAGAAAACAAATAGGTAACAAATAAATGTTACCAAAGGCAAGATAAGATACTCTACTACCTTCCTGGCTAAGCTTTTTTTTTGTGTTTTAACTTATTTTAAAGGCTCTTTTACTTCGGTCAAAAGTTAGTATCGAAGAAGTCATGTTAGAATGAAAAAAATTGCCATTGCTGACTAGTCAAGCTTTCGATAATCGCCCCAAAATCTGAAATTAAACAAAATGCAGCTAATAAAATAGATAGTTCGATTGAACATACAATTTTCGCCCGATTGGTTTCAGTTATTAGTTGTAGTTTTTGTTTAATTTCCGATTTTTGAACGATTATCGAGGCTTCGACTGGTCAGCGGCAGCCATTTTGTATTTTCTCCATTCTAACGTGACTTCTTCCACACTAACTATTGACAGAAGTTAAAAGATGCTTTAAAAAAAGTTAAAACACAAGAAACCTTGCCATGTAGGTAGAAGAGTAACTTATCTTGCCTTTGGTAACATTTATTTGTTGCCTATTTGTTTTTTACACTCATTTTTTTTAACTGTTGGACACAATAGCAAAAACCCGGTTTGTCTGTCTGTCTGCCTGTACGTGAATTTCATCGCTAAATGAGAAGTTTGAATGGACGTATCTTAAAGTGTCCGTCTTCTACTTTCACTTTCACTTTTAAAAGTTTTGATTGAATTTGAAATGATGTCGATTTCATTGTGTGATAAGCACGTGTTTCGGCAGGTGACCTTTAGAGATTAAATGGGCAAAAAGAATGATAGAGGGATGTGTGTGAGAGAGAGAGAGAGAGAGAGAGAGAGAGAGAGAGAGAGAGAGGAGGAAAGAGCAGAAAAGTAAGATAGGAACAGAAAGAGAGGGGAGTGAGAAAGGAGAAGAAAAACCAGAAAAATAAAAAATATAAGAAAAATTATAATTATAAGAAAAAAGAAAGGAAAAAGAAAAGAAAAGTTAAGAAGAAGAAAAAGAAAAAAAAGAAAAAAAAGAAAGAAGAAAAAGTTAATTAGAAAAAAGGCGAAGAAAAATAATAATAACAATAATAATAATAATAATAATAATAATAATAATAATGATAATGATAATAATAATGATAATAATAATAATAATAATGATGATGATAATAATAATAATAATAATGATAATAATAATAATGATAATAATAATAATAATAATGATGATGATAATAATAATAATAATAATGATAATAATAATAATGATAATAATAATAATAATAATGATGATGATAATAATAATAATGATAATAATAATAATAATAATGATAATAATAATAATAAAATGATAATAATAATAATAATAATAATAATAATAATAATAATAACAAGAAGAAGAAGAAGAAAAAATGAAAAGAAAAAAGTAAATAAGAAAAGAAACAAACCAAGAAGTAGAAGAAGAGAAAAGAGAAAAAGAACTATGATAATCAAAGTAAGAAAAGAAGGAAGAAAAACGGTAATAAAAAGAAAAAGAAGAAAAAATAAAGAAGAAAAAGTTAATAAAAAAGAAAAAGAAGAAAAAATAAAGAAGAAAAAGTTAATAAAAAATAAAAATAAAAAAAAATAAAGAAGAAAAAGTTAATAAAAAAGAAAATAAAAAAAAATAAAGAAGAAAAACGGTAATAAAAAAGAAAAAGAAGAAAAAATAAAGAAGAAAAAGTTAATAAAAATAAAAATAAAAAAAATAAAGAAGAAAAAGTTAATAAAAAAGAAAAAGAAGAAAAAATAAAGAAGAAAACGTTAATAAAAAAATAAAAAAAAAAATAAAGAAGAAAAAGTTAATAAAAAAGAAAAAGAAGAAAAAATAAATAAGAAAACGTTAATAAAAAGAAAAAGAAGAAAAAATAAAGAAGAAAACGTTAATAAAAAAAATAATAAAAATAAAGAAGAAAAAGTTAATAAAAAGAAAAAGAAGAAAAAATAAAGAAGAAAAAGTTAATAAAGAAGAAAAAGACGAAAAAATAAAGAAGAAAAAGTTAATAAAAAATAAAAAGAAAAAAATGACAAAAATATAAAAAATAAAAAAAAAAATCGTGTTTTGATATTAGAATTTATTTCCGACCATTATGTCATGTATAAAGCTGCCATTTTTTTAACCCCCAATTTATTTAGTCCGCGGGAACTCAAGAAACAAAGGATTTGGGCTTTTTTCTAGATGTACTGGCTGGTTAGCCAAGTGGTCGAAGAAACCAACCCCGTGGTTCCATCTGCAAAATACGAATACACGCGGTCCTCATTTTAAAAGGTTTGGAGAAATACGACACATCTTAAACTTTACGCTAAAATAAAGACAACCAATGTTAGTAAATGTATGATAACTGTTGATGGGGATACGTCTACCCGTAGCTATTAGCTTGCACCCCTTGTTGAGAGAAAACATTTCAGACAAGGTTATAAAGTAGTTGAGGGATCGACTGTCTAAGTCGTGAGAACTGGAAGTCGATGAAGGCCAGTCATGACCGGCAGAAAACTTGTTTCCCCTGTGCGCCCCCCCCCCTCAACGTAAATACTCCCGACCAAATCGACAATCAGCAAAATCCCACCCCTTCACTGTAGAGATTCCCAGATACCGGGAAGCTTTCTAATCTAATAGCTTCTTTCCATGAACTGCTTGCCCTAGTAATTATCTTCCTGCTTCCTGTTTCCCCGACTGTACTAGCATGCATGAATGTAAATGTAATGTGAACAAACATCTAGCTGCAAAACTCCCCACTTAGAACGAACCGATAAGTCTCAGTGGTTAATATAAGGAAAAGAAAGTGTCAGTTTTTGTGGAGCTTTAATGAGACAAGACGAGGTTTCGAGATGGTCTTAAAACGGTTAATAATTAAGCTATGCGCTTAACCGATAAGTAACTCTCTCTCTCGTTTCTGTCTCTCTTTGACGAGCATCTGGGAATACATTCTTTATTCTTATAAGAATGTGTTGAATAATTATAATAAGAAAAGTCAGTTGACTTTTGATTGTAGTCTATTAAACGGCTGTCAGCGTGGAGGATGTTATCAAAATAAAAAATTGACACTTTATCTATTCAAAAGTAATATATATATATATATATATATATATATATATATATATATATATATATATATATATATATATATATATATATATATATGGGAAGAGAAGGATGAAAGTAATCCGACGTGATGGGAAAATGAAAAAGGAAAACCAAAAAATGGATGTTTTTATGTGTACATCAACGTTTCGTCTTTATTTATAAGACTTCATCAGGATGATAAAATAGAGAAAAAATGTCATGCAAGTGCAGATACATGTAGGGTAGACATATTGGGAGGAAAAATAGAATGAAATAGTGGCCAAACGCTGGGTGGACGTCCGTATTTGTTGGATTCATTTCTATTTCTCCAACAAATACGGACGTCCACCCAGCAGTGGCCACTATTTCATTCTATTTTTCCTCCCAATATGTCTACCCTACATGTATCTGCACTTGCATGACATTTTTTCTCTATTTTATCATCCTGATGAAGTCTTATAAATAAAGACGAAACGTTGATGTACACATAAAAAACATCCATTTTTTGGTTTTCCTTTTTCATTTTCCCATATATATATATATATATATATATATATATATATATATATATATATATATATATATATATATATATATGGTTAATATAACAAAAGATATAAGAGGCAACTAATATCTTTAATAAGTGAACATCCGGATAAAACTGAAGCTCAATATACTGGATAGAGCATTAATAGCAATAGATAAAGTGAAAGAATAAAATAAGGTGCGAATCAAATTTTATTACAATTCAAAGTTCAAGCAAAGTACTTTAAAGTCCTTAACTCATGAGTTTTCAAAGAAAATCTTCTCCTCAGAGGATCATTACCGCAATCACATTACTGCAGGTAATAAAAATTAAACTTTGAAAATATATAAAAAATATATATAAAATACATAAATGTATATAAAACATCAAATGTATCGGCATAAAACACTTTTTTGTTAAACTTATACAGTTCATCCAAGTCATAAAGTTCAAAAAATAAATAAATTGTCATCAAAATAAACATACGGTGAGTGTTTTTATTTCATTATCTTTTTCTATTGAAAATTCGTCTGGTTTTGATTTTGACGCCGGTTCGTTTTGTTCGGCCTTTTCCGGCTGTTTACGTAATTCTGCGGCAGCAAAAGTCGGTTTTATCTGATTCAAAAGCTCTACCAGTGCCTCATATTCTTTGTTTTGTCCCCAACTTTTCATTTCTTTCTTTCTTTCTTCGTCTTCTTTCTTTCCTGTTTCTTTCTTTCTTTCTTCTTTTTCTTTCTTTCTTTCTTTTTTCTTTTTTTCTTTCTTTCTTATTCTCTTTCTTTCTTTTTTCTTTCTTTTTTCTTTCTTTTTTCTTTTTTCTTTCTTTCTTTCTTTCTTTCCTTTCTTTTTTTTTCTTTCTTTCTTTCTTTTTTTCTTTTTTTCTTTCTTTCTTATTCTCTTTCTTTCTTTTTTCTTTCTTTTTTCTTTTTTTCTTTCTTATTCTCTTTCTTTCTTTTTTCTTTCTTTTTTCTTTCTTTTTTCTTTTTTCTTTTTTCTTTCTTTCTTTCTTTCTTTTTTCTTTTTTTTCTTTTTTTCTTTTTTAATCGCATTTTCTTTTTTCGTTTCCTTATCTTCTATTTCTTACTTCTTCTTCTTCTTCTTCTTCTTCTTCTTCTTCTTCTTCTTCTTCTTCTTCTTCTTCTTCTTCTTCTTCTTCTTCTTCTTCTTCTTCTTCTTCTTCTTCTTCTTCTTCCAACTTTAACTAAATATTCTTCGTCATAATCAAATTTCCATTAACCAAAGCGAAACTCTTCTGTTTCGTGACAAAGACCAAACTTCCCCAAAAACCCGCATCCACCCTTTTCAATTCCTCCACCCTTCCTCAACCCCAGATCGATAACACCCTCCACCCACATCAACCCTCCCTCCCCCCACGCACTGTCAACGCCACCACACTGCATCTCCGACAGATTCAAACTTTACATTCTTGAGGACATGCTTGGCCAATCAGAAATCTCTCCACATCAATAACGTCTGGACCACTTTAAGCCCCGGACATCTTTAGAACGACTCGAGCCGAATTAGCGTTAGGATTACACTATAAAACCATCTGCGCTAATGAAGGTCAAAACAAGATTCACTGACTTCTATGATTCTCCATTTTTGTTTGTTTATAAACAATGACTGACTGCCGCATCCCTCTCTTCCCAAACACACAGCATCCCGGGTTCAAATATTTGATCTTGGCCGCTTAAAACTGGCATCTTTATCTGAACTTCTTGAGTCGTTTTTTTTTTACGATAAGGAGCAATTTGGATTATTCGGACTACTGTTCTCATCTTAAGTCTTATTCTCACAACGTTTCGGCCGATGTAACCTCCGATCTTATGTTTCTGGATTTTTTAGATGAGGATTGATAATTTATATAATTTGGATTATTCGGACTACTGTTCTCATCTTGAGTGTTATTCTCACAACGTTTCGGCCGATGTAACCTCTGATCTTATGTTTCTGGATTTTTTAGATGAGGATTGATAATTTGGATTATTCGGACTACTGTTCTCATCTTAAGTGTTATTCTCACAACGTTTCGGCCGATGTAACCTCCGATCTTATGTTTCTGGATTTTTGAGATGAGGATTGATATTTTATTATTTAGATTATTCGGACTACTGTTCTCATCTTGGTTGTTATTATTTTCACAACGTTTCGGCCGATGTAACCCCGACATTCTTCAGGTGTCTCTTTTTGAACTTGGCGGATCTTTTTTTGTCGAACTGATGAATCTATACGGAATTTCGAACACGTGGCGCAACGGATAAACGCGTTGATTAATTAGGAAACGATATAGTTAAAAATAAAATAAAATAAACGAAACAAAATAAATAGAAAGAAATACCAGACATGCAACGAATAAACAAATAAGCCAACAAATAAAATAAAATAAAAAAATTTAGAAACTCGAGAAAAAAATACATAAAGGAACGTAACGCAGAATTAAGGCGTCTAACGATCGCGCTTGCGCGTGAAACCATGGTAAAACAAATTCGAACATCTTTTGAATGACTCGAATAGGAATTTCGTTAAATTATGAGATCAACTGCTGATTTTGTCTGAATTTTTTTATATGGAGAGCAATCATTATTTATATGTCCGAATTTCAAACTGAACTCATTATGTAATCCACGGGAATAGATTGTTCTTGTCTCGTCAGCCATAACCGGGTAGAAAGTAAGGCGTGTATCCAGTCTGTTGTTAAGTACTTGACTCCAGATGCAATCTTCTACCTACATAAGAGTCAAATGGGGAGGTACTTCTGCCACTCTTACTTGCCTTGATAGTCTCTCTCTGCTCGATCGACTGAGCTCCACTCTTACTTGCCTTTACAGACTGTTCTTGTTCCCTCAGCCATGACCGGTATCCAGTCTGTTGTTAAGGTCGCTTGAAAACCGGTTGGATCATTCCACTGCTCCAGAAAGTACCTAACTTCAGGTGCAATCTTCTACCTACGTAAGAGTCAAATGGGGAGGTACTGCTGTCACATCTAGAGAGGTGCCACATGGCAGACCACTCTTACTTGCCTTTACAGACTGCAAAATAAACTTTGAAATCTAGTGGGGATTGATCAATTCTCTTCCCTACAACCTCTTTATCACAGAATAGACTTGATAGTCTCTCTCTGCTCGATCGACTGAGCTCCTATCTTTGGTCCCCCTTTGCAAGTCATTTACACCAAAACCTCGTTTTATTACCTCAACAGAAAATGACTTTTTATTTCTCCATCGCTGTGCCTAACGCCAGGCAGAATTTCCATGGACACAGTTTCTTTGCTAAGGGAACACATTGCCGCGAGACAGCTCCCCTACTGATTACACCATCTAATGTCAACAACATCCAATGTCAACAACATCCAATGTTAACAACATCCAATGCCACCAAATCCAACGTCAACAACAGCCAATGTCAACAACATCTAATATCAACAACAGCCAATGTCAACAACATCCAATGCCACCAAATCCAATGTCAGCAACATCTAATGTCAACAACAGCCAATGTAAACAACATCCAATGTCAACAACATCCAATGTCAACAACATCTAATGTCAACAACATCCAATGTCAACAACATCCAATGTCAACAACATCCAATGTCAACAACATCCAATGTCACCAACATCCAATGTCAACAACATCTAATGCCAACAACATCTAATGTCAACAACATCCAACGGCAACAACATCCAATGTCAACAACATCCAATGTCAACAACATCCAATGTCAACAACATCCAATGTCACCAACATCCAATGTCAACAACATCTAATGCCAACAACATCTAATGTCAACAACATCCAACGGCAACAACATCTAATGTCAACAACATCCAATGTCAACAACATCCAATGTCAACAGCAGCCAATGTCAACAACATCCAATGTCAACAACATCCAATGTCAACAACATCCAATGCCACCAAAGCCAATGTCAGCAACATCTAATGTCAACAACAGCCAATGTCAACAACATCTAATGTCAACAACATCCAATGTCAACAACATCTAATGTCAACAACAGCCAATGTCAACAACATCCAATGTCAACAACATCCAATGTCAACAACATCTAATGTCAACAACATCCAATGTCAACAACATCCAATGTCAACAACATCCAATGCCACTAAATCCAATGTCAGCAACATCTAATGTCAACAACATCCAATGTCAACAACAGCCAATGTCAACAACATCCAATGTCAACAACATCCAATGTCAGCAACATCCAATGTCAACAACATCCAATGTCAACAGCAGCCAATGTCAACAACATCCAATGTCAACAACAGCCAATGTCAACAACATCTAATGTCAACAACATCCAATGTCAACAACATCCAATGTCAACAGCAGCCAATGTCAACAACATCCAATGTCAACAACAGCCAATGTCAACAACATCTAATGTCAACAACATCCAATGTCAACAACATCCAATGTCAACAGCAGCCAATGTCAACAACATCCAATGTCAACAACATCCAATGTCAACAACATCTAATGTCAACAACATCCAATGTCAACAACAGCCAATGTCAACAACATCCAATGTCAACAACATCCAACGGCAACAACAGCCAATGTCAACACCATCCAATGTCAGCAACATCCAATGTCAACAACATCTAATGTCAACAACATCTAATGTCAACAACAGCCAATGTCAACAACATCCAATGTCAACAACATCCAATATCAACAACATCCAATGCCACCAAATCCAATGTCAGCAACATCCAATGTCAACAACATCTAATGTCAACAACATCCAATGTCAACAACAGCCAATGTCAACAACATCCAATGTCAACAACATCCAATGTCAGCAACATCCAATGTCAACAACATCTAATGTCAACAACATCTAATGTCAACAACATCCAACGGCAACAACATCCAATGTCAACAACATCCAATGTCAACAACATCCAATGTCAACAACATCCAATGTCAACAACATCCAATGTCAACAACATCCAATGTCAGCAACATCCAATGTCAACAACATCTAATGTCAACAACATCTAATGTCAACAACATCCAACGGCAACAACATCCAATGTCAACAACATCCAATGTCAACAACATCCAATGTCAACAACATCCAATGTCAACAGCAGCCAATGTCAACAACATCCAATGTCAACAACATCCAATGTCAGCAACATCCAATGTCAACAACATCTAATGTCAACAACATCTAATGTCAACAACATCCAACGGCAACAACATCCAATGTCAACAACATCCAATGTCAACAACATCCAATGTCAACAACATCCAATGGCAACAACATCCAATGGCAACAAATTTTTGTCATAAACCACCCCATAACTAACGCAGTTTATATCATACTAAATATTCGAAATCATAACATAGTATTCGAAGCCCAAATAAGATCCCCTTTGTATAGCTATCCCACCCTATTTTATACGAGAAATGGTGCACCTTCTCCAAGTGATGTTGCCTCTGGTAACAGCACGTAGCTGGATACTCCACCAGACTAGACGAATTCTTGTCCTGGAATCCGGCAAGACCAAGATACCACAAGAAAGATACACTATCAAATAATAAACTGATCAATTGGGAGAGAGGAACATTTATGTCCTTAACTTCTCGGCGTTTGGGGTTAGAGTTGGGGTCGAGAACTTTAATGGAACATTGGAATATCTATGTATCTCATATGGAAGTCAAGTGTTAGCCCCAAGAAAAAGGGCCGCTTGATTCCTGAGAACTTCGATTGAAGTAAAATGAAACAAAAGAAAAGCACAATCTTTTAAATATACCACCGTGTTGTCTTATTTATTATCGGCCCTTAAAGGTCACAACAAAAACGAAATATGAAATCAATAGTTCGAAAACCAAGTAAAAGCATTGAAATACCGGATGACGCCCTCAGCAGCAAGTCCCGAGTATTGACGGAGAAAAGCGAAGTTATGCGTGGTATTGAAGCACCTCAATAGTTGTCGTTTCTAGAAATCGGGTTGATGTAACTCGACTCACGTTTTGACTAAGATCAAAATGTAGTATCTGTTCCGATGGATACTGCACCCCATACTGGTATCGTCTTGGCCTTCGGGGCTTGATTTACGCCGGTCTATGGGTCTGCTGTGCAGTTCTAGGAGGTGCACCCTCCCAGGCTTCGCCTCCCCTCTTTGGGGAGGAGTAAGTTTATTGCTTACTGCCTGAGGCGCCCCTACCGGGAATGTCGATGGGACTGCCCAGGCAATTTTTAAACCCCACTTTCCCGACCCGTCACATCTTACTTGTGGGAGTAAGATAAAAACTGGCCTTGTGCCTAACTCCTGGAGAGGAGTAAATCAAAACTCGAATATCAGTGTTACCATCTAATTTCCTTTGAGATTTAACTCCGAGCAGTGAGACGAGGGGTTGGGTGGAGATGGGCACAAATCCCATTGATTAAAACCCGAATTAAATGTTTTATTACACGACCTTATCAATTATCTGATCGCATTTGGTAATTTTATTGTTTTATATTTCCAGGGGAGGCTTTCCGGGATGATGGGGGGGGGGTCATTATTTTCTGGAAATAAATTGATCACTACAATCGATTTCAACTTATAATCGAACGACGAAAAGAGACGTGGCGAAGACGAGCGAAATCACACCAACCATCTCTGCTGTCGAATGAACACATTCTGAAGATGCGTCCATTCGATCTGCGCGTTTAGCGATGAATGGTACTTGTAATGAATGAGGACCCAAAAGAATTTCGGTACTTACGCAGCAAGTCCCGAGTATTGACGGAGATTCCCGAGTCAATACCGAGATATTTTTAAGATGCATCTATTCAATCTATTGCGTTTCGCGATGTAAATGCTATTTAAAACTTAAGCATGACAGACCAAGGAAAATGCTATTTTACAACAAAAAAACGTGACAGACCAACAGATATGCTACTTAAAACGTAAACGTTACGTACGCACAAAAATGCTTTTTCAAACTTAAGCGTGACAAATAAACGAAAATGCTATTTATAACTAAAGTGTGACAAACCAATGAAAATGCTATTTCAAACTTAAACGTGACGGACCGACGTACAAATCCCACAAGATGAGAACGCGTCTAAATTAAATGTTTAATTCTACAATAAAAATCCGGGCAGATGATGTTGCAAAAAATTCGAAATGGGATCAAAATAAAAGAAAAAAACAACTTTCTTTCATTTCTTATTAATTAGAGAGATAGAATCAGCTATGGGAGATCAAAAGGGCTAAAATTAATCAGTTAACTCTTGTTTTGAACGACATCATGAATTGCGCGTCACGAAGGTGTCAGTAGAACCATAATTATTAATTGTCAAGGACGAATCTCCATAGACAAAAATGGCAAATCGTACAAAGAATTGTGTTTATAAATTCTACTTAAAAACCGAATTTTAATGCTATTTTAAGAATGGCCGTTAGAATTCCCAGTCGGTTAAAGGTTCTATCCCGTCTCACGGCACCGTAAACAAGTTTTTGAATATCCGTTTCTTGGGTTACCGTAATGATAGGGATTTATGCAGGTGGCTGGCAGATAACACCTGGCCGGAAGAATAACATCCGGCTGTTACACGCAGAGACACCGCATGGACAGTTGAAGACACACCTGCAGAGATACAGGAGGAAATACATCAGTTCGCCAAATAAGCAATACATGAATTGCGCGACACGAAGGTGTTAGCATGACCATGATTATTCCATTGCGAATGACGAATAAACTAGAGATTGGACAAAATTATTAATCTTGCAAAGAACTAACAAAGAATTGTGTTATTAAATACTTCCCGAAAAAAGAACCTGTAATGCCATTCAAACATTGACCAAATGTAGACGAATCGTTACAGCTTTTATTCAGGCTTAGGACACCTTTGTTATACTTTTGAATATCTGTCTTTAGGGTACAGTATGGAAGAAAACACCTGGCAAATAACACCTGGCCGGAAGAATAACATCCGACTGTTGACGCAGAGACAACTACAAAGACATCTGTGGAGGGCATATACGAATTCGCTAAATAAAAAAAATACATGAATTGCGAAACACAGTATAACCATAATTATTCCATTGTCAGGGTGAATACCCAGAGAGTGAAAAAAAAAAAATGAAAATCTTGCAAATAATTGCGTTTTTAAAATTAGCTAAAGAACCCGAACATTTAATGCTGTTTAAAAAATGGCCGAGTATAGCTGAGCCGTTAGAATGATCATCCAGCATCTTTGGTAAGTTTTTTGAATGCTTGTCTCTTGGGTATCGTAATGACAAGGATGGATGACAGATAACAAGTGTCTGCAGCTTTTGATGCAGAGGCACACGCAAAGACACCTGCTGATGCACCTACGGACACGTCTGAAGAAAAACACCCTAACCCTAACCCTGACTATTCTCGAGCTCAGTGCTTCAGGGATTCGAAATCAAATACAAATCTGGCAAATAATTGTGTTTTTAAATATTACTTAACTTTTTTTACATTCCATTCCAATATTGTATCATGGCTCAACCTTTACAGATAAAGGACAGGGTAAGGATGAGATTGCAATCCGTATCGATCCTACTTGCACAGGCTTCTGCTGTCTCCAAAGTAGATTGTGGTCTCGACAAGAGATCAAACTCTCATCAAAAGTGAAAATATTTCAAGCACTGATACGCTGAATGAAATGGGGAAGAAAATAATTAAAAAAAAAAAAACGTAATTTAAAATTTAGAAAGTCACGTGGTCAGATTTGAGACCGTTGAGAACCAATCATAAAATGAAATAATATAAAATTTAAAAAAATTGAAAATATTTCAAGCACTGATACGCTGAATGAAATGGGGAAGAAAATAATAAAAAAACCCGAAATTTAAAATTTAGAAAGTCACGTGGTCAGATTTGAGATCGTTGAGAACCAATCATAAAATGAAATAACATAAAATTTAAAAAAATTGAAAATATTTCGAGCACTGATACGCTGAATGAAATGGGGAAGAAAATAATAAAAAAACCGAAATTTAAAATTTAGAAAGTCACGTGGTCAGATTTGAGATCGTTGAGAACCAATCATAAAATGAAATAACAAAAAAAAAAAATTGAAGATATTTCAAGCACAATAATGCTGTACGGTTGCGAGACCTGGCTCTTGCACTCGAGGGTTTTTACAAGTATTGCCTTCGGCCCATCCCATGCATCCATCTCTCAAACCATATCCCAAGATGCAGCACCACCAGCATTACGAAGACTCTTCTTTAAAAGAAAACTTGAGATAGAATATCAAAATTATTAAATTAATTTCTTTTTCTCTATCCTCAATGAATTTAATAATTTATATTTTTATATTCTATCTTATATTTCATTTTACTCAATTTAATTTTATTTTATTTCATTTTATATTTGATTCTCAATGATCTCAAATTGTATTCTTTAAAAACCAGAATGAGTATAAATGTATACGTAATAGGTAGAAATAACGTGATCCGATGTTCTCGAAAATCAGCGGAATTAGCGGGAGCGTCCATTAAATGTATGCGTAATGTTTTGTATTATACCAAATTCTACGATGAATTATTTAATTAATTCATTTTCCTTTTCTCTATCCTCAATCAATTTATATTTTTATATTCTATCTTATATTTCATTTTACTCCATTTCATTTTATTTTATTCCATTTTACATTCGATTCTCAACGGTCTCAAATCTAACCACGTGACTTTCCAAATTTTCAATTTCCTTTTTATTTATTTTTCTCTTCCATTTTATTCTTCCCAAATATGATCTAAAGTTAAGATCGGATTCTAACACTGCTTGATGAGATCTAAGTTTATAACAGCTGTTGATCGATAACATCGACATTCTAGTGTCGCAGATGTTGTACATAAATAAAAATAATCATATATATATATGTGTGAGAGGAGTATTAGAAAACTACCATAAGGAAAGAAATGGAAATATGTCGGCGTTGAGAAGTAAGACATAAAATAGTGACTTTATTTATATATATATATATATATATATATATATATATATATATATATATATATATATGTGTGTGTGTGTGTGTGTGTGTGAAAAGATGACACACGGAAAACAAGTCAAAATGCAAGAGAAAAACAAAAACAAGAGATTTTTTTGACCGGTTTCGTTCGTGGGGAACGTCTTCAGAAAATGAAGAATACAGAAAATAATTTTATTTTATATTGAAGGCACACACATGGGATGAGGGGGAAATGATCTGCTTGGATCATGTGAGGAGACATTAAGTGATGTCGGGACATGATAAGTCGGTGATACATTCTTCAAAGGCGGTGGGGGGAGGAAGGCGGCAGAGAACCTAGCTACGGTGAACAGAAAGGGTGGGGATAAAATTGACACATTGGAAAGTTAGCATCTAAAGATTAATAAGAAATAAACAAGGATGGGTAAAAAAATCTCTTGTTTTTGTTTTTCTCTTGCTTTCCGTCTGTCATCTTTTCACACATTTTGTCCATCACGACACTTCATTTTTCATGAACTATCGTGTACCTTACCCCATATATATATATATATATATATATATATATATATATATATATATATATATATATATATATATATATATATATATATATATATATTTAAAACATTTTTTGAATAACAAATCTTAAGTGATGAGGCAAGACTTCAACACTGATGTAATGCGTGTGACCGTGTTCCATAATATATTTCGAGGAAGACCTCTTTATCAAATTGTGGGTGTTTCAAATCTCTAAAACGCGTGTGAAATGACAATATTGCTTTTAACGCGGAATTCCATCACACACATTACACTACAGTGTTGAAGTCCTTCCTAATCAAGTAAGATTTGCTATAATATATATATATATATATATATATATATATATATATATATATATATATATATACACACACACACACACACACATATATATATATATATATATATATATATATGCACACACACCCACACATACATATATATATATATATATATATATATATATATATATATATATATATATATATATATATATATATTTGTCTTACTTCTCAACGCCGACATATTTCCATTTCTTGCATTGTGATAGCCTTCTAATACCCCTCTATATACATATTACACACCTCTCCTTATATATATATATATATATATATATATATATATATATATATATATATATATATATATATATATATATATATATATATATATATATGTAGTTAGGGTAGCAATGTATTTAATCTCCATCAATATTTATAATATTAAAAGCAAAACGAAACTGATAAACAATTCGTGATTTATTTGAACGACCTATATACGACAGAGGAGGGAATCGACCCGTGCACAGTGGACGTACGGCATTTCCAATATTGATTGTCTCTCGCTTGACAGGTTTCCGTCCATCGTCGTCTTTGCATTTACCCGACCGCAATCGACGACCCGAGTGCTCCTCGCATATTAATATATGGGTCGTCTCCCTTGGCGAGACAATATATGGGTTCATGTCTCCCTGACGAGACAATATCCGGCCGAGTTCCGTTGTTTGGCGCAGACTTTCGGACATCGGGGTGGACGGTGACGGGAGTGCGGGATGCCGAGAAAAATAATCAAAATGGCGCCTGGCTGCGCAGATCGGTAGATGAAAAATGCCCTTGGCGCATCTAATGAACTTTTAAGCCAATGTTGACGCTGAAAAAGATTCGCCAATCCTCGTTTCACGCCGGTGGACGTTGCATTTATTAAATAATCGCACAAATACACGTATTTACACATATATGCAGACATACATGCAGACACACGCACATACATGCATACCTACACACACATGTTTATTATTGCACTAAAGCTGAGTTTATATGTGTCAATAACGTTTTTATTGCTATAAATTTTAATCACACAAAATACTGCTAGAAATATTCCTATTGAGCTTACCAAGCCAATTTTTATTTATTATTGTAGTACCATGTTCTTTGCAATAACAAAAACGTTTTTGGCTTTAGTTTCTTAACCAAAATACTTATTCCGGACCAGAAGATTGGTAAATTCGAGACATTTTTTAATCATGACCTAAAGAGCAAAAAACAGTCACGTCATTAATACAAAAGTCTTCGTTGCTCTATCTATTTTAACTATCAGATGAAGATTATTTTTCACTAAATAATAGCCTATTCATTGTTCATAATCATTTGAATAACATGGCAGTAGGTATTTTTAAAATTTTAAAACAACTATTTAAACTGTTGTCTTACTGTAATGATGCAAGCGGCAGATACGTTATTTGTAAACCTATCTCTAAGCATATCTCAAGTAATGTAAAAGAGATCACTCCTATTTTAAGTTAGAGGGTACACATTTCCTATTAGTGGCGAGCATTACACGGAAAATATACCATCCTCCCAGGCATTACATCTTCATATGAGAGGGTAGTGTAGTATATGTTCGTTCGTCATGGTACTAGCCTCACCTGCACTACATCCTACTTTGAGGTGGTAGTGTAGTATCTGTTCCTTCCTCAAGATACTATCATCCCTCCATCTCTTCTTTGGGGCCAGTGTTGTGTATGTTTGTTCGTCATGATACCATCTTCCCAGGCATTACCTCTTACTTGTATTTGTTCTGTTGTCATGAGTACATCCTTCAATGCATTTCCTTCGTTATTGGGGGTATCTCGTTAGGGTTATTTAGATTTAGGGGTTAAGATTAGGGGTCTAGTAAAACATCTATTAGTGTCAGGCATCAAACTGAAAAGATCCTAAACTAAGAAAGGAGGGGATAATGTTGAAAGAAAGAGAGAGGATAAATAGATAGATAGATAGATAGAGAAAGAGAGAGAGAGAGAATAGATAGATTGATAGATAGAGGGGAAAAAGAGAGAAAATAGATAGATAAAGAGAGAGGGAGAATAGATATATATATATAGATATATAGAGAAAGAAAATAGATAGCTAGAGAGAGAGAAAGAGAGAGAATAGATAGAGAGAGAGAGAAAGAGAGAGAGAAAGAGAGAGAGAAAGGGATATATATATAGAGAGAGAGAGCGAGAGAGAGAGAGAATGGATAGATAGATAGATAGATAGAGAGAAAGAAAGATAGAAAGGGAATAGATAGATAAAGAGAGAGAGAGAAGAGAGAGAGAGAAGTGAGAGAATTGAGAGAAGAGAGAGAGAGACAGGGGTGAAAGAAAGAACGTGAGAGAGGAAAGAGAGAGAGAGAGAGAGAGTGATTGCCAGCCAGATTAAAAGAGAGAGGAATATATATATATACGAAACAATGGTTTATAATAATGTGTCTACTCCTATCTACGTATTCAAAAATGGCTTAACCGCGCCCAAGACACGGATTTTCTTCCTCAAAGTCAAGAACAACAGACTATGAAACGAAAGAAAAAAAAAAGAAAAAAACTCTCTGACGAGGAATATTTTATATTCGAAAGCTCAGTTTAAGATAAATAAATGTTATTTATTTATTTTCTACAAATTACATTGTTATGGTTTTTCAAAAAATGTTTATACCTTTACGAAACAATGGTTTATAATAATGTGTCTACTCCTATCTACGTATTCAAAAATGGCTTAACCGCGCCCAAGACACGGATTTTCTTCCTCAAAGTCAAGAACAACAGACTATGAAACGAAAGAAAAAAAAAAGAAAAAAACTCTCTGACGAGGAATATTTTATATTCGAAAGCTCAGTTTAAGATAAATAAATGTTATTTATTTATTTTCTACAAATTACATTGTTATGGTTTTTCAAAAAATGTTTATACCTTTACGAAACAATGGTTTATAATAATGTGTCTACTCCTATCTACGTATTCAAAAATGGCTTAACCGCGCCCAAGACACGGATTTTCTTCCTCAAAGTCAAGAACAACAGACTATGAAACGAAAGAAAAAAAAAAAGAAAAAAACTCTCTGACGAGGAATATTTTATATTCGAAAGCTCAGTTTAAGATAAATAAATGTTATTTATTTATTTTCTACAAATTACATTGTTATGGTTTTTCAAAAAATGTTTATACCTTTACGAAACAATGGTTTATAATAATGTGTCTACTCCTATCTACGTATTCAAAAATGGCTTAACCGCGCCCAAGACACGGATTTTCTTCCTCAAAGTCAAGAACAACAGACTATGAAACGAAAGAAAAAAAAAAGAAAAAAACTCTCTGACGAGGAATATTTTATATTCGAAAGCTCAGTTTAAGATAAATAAATGTTATTTATTTATTTTCTACAAATTACATTGTTATGGTTTTTCAAAAAATGTTTATACCTTTACGAAACAATGGTTTATAATAATGTGTCTACTCCTATCTACGTATTCAAAAATGGCTTAACCGCGCCCAAGACACGGATTTTCTTCCTCAAAGTCAAGAACAACAGACTATGAAACGAAAGAAAAAAAAAAAGAAAAAAACTCTCTGACGAGGAATATTTTATATTCGAAAGATCAGTTTAAGATAAATAAATGTTATTTATTTATTTTCTACAAATTACATTGTTATGGTTTTTCAAAAAATGTTTATACCTTTACGAAACAATGGTTTATAATAATGTGTCTACTCCTATCTACGTATTCAAAAATGGCTTAACCGCGCCCAAGACACGGATTTTCTTCCTCAAAGTCAAGAACAACAGACTATGAAACGAAAGAAAAAAAAAAGAAAAAAACTCTCTGACGAGGAATATTTTATATTCGAAAGCTCAGTTTAAGATAAATAAATGTTATTTATTTATTTTCTACAAATTACATTGTTATGGTTTTTCAAAAAATGTTTATACCTTTACGAAACAATGGTTTATAATAATGTGTCTACTCCTATCTACGTATTCAAAAATGGCTTAACCG
>OY744553.1:1829985-1832485 GCA_963556195.1 Sepiola atlantica
TAAATATCATTGTTATCGTTAACTATTAATACCCAGACAGAGAGGTTTGTTTACACAGGAAGTAAAACCCGAGACTATTAAAATAAATGAGACAATTGTGGTAAACGGAAGATAAGATACGTATTTTTTTTATTTCTTAAGGGGCTACTGAGAATTAGGGTTTAAGTTTAGGGGGTCATCCTAAATTTGGAGCTGTTCATCGAGATGCTTAATCACATTAGTTTTAAATTTCTGCATGTCCGTACAGTCGGCGAAACAGGGAAGAAGGAGGGAGTTCCAAAGGCCAGCAGCCCGAAGAAAAGAGCTATTGGAATAAACAGGCCCTTCGGTATCTAGGGATATCCACAGTTAATTGATGGGGTATAGCTGATCGTCGGGGTGGTCGAGTGTATTTACGCCGAGGAGAGGCACCAGAGCAGCAAGTCCATCGTAGCACATTGATTTGTTTTTGAAAATCGATGGCTAAAATACATTACAATATAATATAACGAACAGGTTCTCTGTCTGTCAGTCTGTCTGTCAGTCTGTCTGTCCGTCGGCGAGAATGTTTGTAAACATAAGAGAGGGGGGCGGGGGTAATTATAATTTAATTAATTAATTTTTCAAGTAAGCTTTCCTAATATTTGTATACCTTAGGAAACTATTAATCAATTAATTTAGATTAGATAACATTAAATAACATTAGATAACACATAAACAAAGAAGAACGAAATTTCAAGACGAGGCTGCGATTAGAACAGAACACGTGTAAAGGATCTTACATGAACTATTACTCTTTCAACTTCCTTAACTTCTTAACTCTTGGCCTTTTGGCTAAGATCAAAGTGTAGTATCTGGTGTTGTCTTGGCCTTCGGGTCTTGATTTACGCCGGTCAATGGGTCTGTCCTGTGCAGTTCTGGGATGTCCACCTTCCCAGGCTTTGCCTCCTCTCTTTGGTGAGGAGTAAGTTTATTGCTTACTGCCTGAGGCGCCCCTACCGGGGAATGCCGACGGGGCTGCCCAGGCAATTTTTAAACCCCACTTTCCCGACCCGACCTTGGGTCACATCTTACTTGTGGGAGTAAGATAAAAACTGGCCTTGTGCCTAACTCCTGGAGAGGAGTAAATCAATACTCTTTCCACTTCCTTATATACTGTTACAAAAACTTAGATAAGGGGATATAGAACAAAATCTGCATATCACATTATCTTAAATTGGAATTGAATATTATTATGACCTTGACAGAGACGTTTGTTTACATAGGAATTAGTATATATAAATAAAATTAGAATTAAATAAAAAAAATGTATATATATATATATATATATATATATATATATATATATATATATATTATACTTTCATCCAATTAAAAATCATCTAGGGATACCCACGTGAGAGATATTTCGGTTACTGACTGCGAAAATAAAAAAAAAGTTAGCAAAGTGTTAGTTTTAAATAAAATAGCTAATTTTATTTGTTATTAATTATATGAAAAATATTTATGATTAAATATAAAAATATTTAAAAAAATATTTGAAATAATACCGATAATCTTCTGAATATTATTATAGACGTTAGTTATTGTCGGGTTAAAAATAGATAAGTCTGTGCACTTCCGGTGACTCAGAAAACGGAAGTCACCTAATTTACGGATATAAACGGAAGTCACCTAATTTACGGATATAAACGGAAGTCACCTAATTTACGGATATAAACGGAAGTCACCTAATTTACGGATATAAACGGAAGCCACCTAATTTACGGATATAAACGGACGTCACCTAATTTACGGATATAAACGGACGTCACCTAATTTACGGATATAAACGGAAGTCACCTAATTTACGGATATAAACGGAAGTCACCGAATTTACGGATATAAACGGACGTCACCTAATTTACGGATATAAACGGACGTCACCTAATTTACGGATATAAACGGAAGTCACCTAATTTACGGATATAAACGGACGTCACCTAATTTACGGATATAAAAAAGTATAATGTAAGAAAGGGAATATAAAATAAGGAAAAATCGATGGCTAAAAAAAGAAAACAGAAATAATTTGACGAAACAACAAAAGACGTTTAGTGAAAGCATATATTTTAATTTAGGAGTATTAAGGTCAATATTTAAGCCGATGATGGATGATAAAAATACAAACAGCAAAAAGCATGTGTTGCGACGAGATCATAGTTATATTTGGGAAAAAAGAAAACGATGCTGATAATGAGTAGTGATTGTAATTAAGGATTTGCTTGCCTTGTTTTTCCTTTGTTTTTGTTTTGTTTTATTTTATTAGCACTGAAGATAGCCACACCAAGAAATAAATGCACTGGAGCATTTTACATATATCTTGGTGTAAGCTGAAACAATTTTTTTTTAACATGGTTCACCCCAAACAAGGCAGGCCGCCACTGTAGACGTAAGGGGCTACTGAGAAAAAAAGAAAAGGGGAGAAGGTAGGGGGGTCAACCTAAATTGGGATCTGCGCAGCGAGATGTCTGCTTACATT
>OY744553.1:1837485-1839985 GCA_963556195.1 Sepiola atlantica
TGCCCACATTACATGCCCTGTGGCCTAGAATACATATTCCATAATAAAAAAATATGGCATTTCAAAGTGTTGCATAGCCCCTCTTTGGCCGCGGCGGTTCTCATTTCGTATACTCGCCCCTGAAAGGGCCGTGGCAGTTCACATTTAATACTCGTCATTTTTAAAACATCATAAATCACATAGTTCATATATTGTTTGCATACCTTAGATTTCTCCCTCGCCGTGTAGAGGGTCGTGTCGTCTAGTGGATGAATTCTTTCTTCCTTTCTTCCCGCCGTGTCGTCTAGTGGTTGAATTCTTTCTTCCTTTCTTCCTGCCGTGTCGTCTAGTGGATGAATTCTTTCTTTCTTTCCTGCCGCGAACCACCCCGTCCGTTGTCTGCAACAAAAGCCCCATGATGCACTCCGAAGACAAACAATCCTATGAACTTTCAATTCTTTTTATTACAAGCGTTGTTATTTATCGGCCTGGGCCATTCAATAAATAATCTGTCCACGTTATATGCCCTGTTGTCTAGAATACATATTCGATCATTAAAAAAAATAGGGTATTTCAAAGAACCAAACATTTTAGGGGATTTGAAATCAGCAACCTTTTTATTTATACAGGGTGGGCAAAAATAAGGGTCCTATTTTTAAAAATTAATAACTTTTTTATTTATTGATTTATTTTTAAAATTTTTTTTAGAATAAGTAAAGGACCCCTTCCGAAGCAAGCATGAGCCGTATTAGCCCTAAGGAACGTACCCTCATTTAGAAAACATTATTTTTGCTTAAAAAACTCAAAACAGTGTAAAAAACAATACTTTAGTTTTTGTAAGTTTTAAGAAGTGTTTTTCGGCTAAAATTTGTTTTGTTTATTTCAAAAAATCTCGGAAGGGTCAGTCTACACACACCTAAAGTTTGGTGAGTTTAACTTTTATTTTGTGGAAGTTATTCAAATTCAAGTTATTCAAATTTAAAGATAAGACCCTTATTTTGGCCCACCCTATATATATATATATATATATATATATATATATATATATATATATATATATATATATATATATATATATAGTCTGATCAGATGTTCATATTGGAAAAGAATTAAAAGAAAGGAAAAAGGAAAGCCAAATTCAAAACCGGGAGGTCACATGGTCAAATTTTAATTTAACCTTTTTATTTTTTAAAACCTTTTTATTTATACAATCATAATTAAGGTCTTCCGGGTAACCATTTCCAGTTCGATGCTGGTTATATTGGGCGTACTTCCTTGCACTTGCAGACCCGCATAAACCAGCATGTTCCATCTAGGATTAGACAGGGGAGGGAAGGATCCCTTTGCCACCCTTCCTCTGTGACTTTGGACTCTACTATTGTGTCGGCAGAATGGGTTTGTGAAAGTGCTAACTCTTTTGGGGAACTTTAAACACAACACCCGTTTCTTTTTTATTCCACACTGTGCCCTTTTTAAACGACTATTCAATTAAATCTATTTTAATCACGTGTTAGTATTACATGTACACTTGAACTACCCCCTTAGCTCTTCAGTTTTGCTAATATTATTGATTGATTTATACTATCGATTTCTCCTGACGAGATGATAGTCGAAAGAGCTCTAGAGAGTTTTCCGCGAACGATGTTAAAAAGCATATATGAATTTTGTACCTCCAAACATTCGTTATATATATATTTTATTTTATTTTATATTTCATATTTTATATTTTATATTTTATATTTTATATTTTATATTTATTTTATATTTCATATTTTATATTTTATATTTTATATTTTATATTTTATATTTTATATTTTATATTAATATGTTATATTTTATATTTTATATTAATATTTTATATTTTATATTTTATATTTTATATTTTATATTTTATCTTTTATATATTTTATTTAATTTTATATTTCATATTTTATATTTTATATTTTATATTTTATATTTTATATTTTATATTTTATGTTTTATATTTTATATTTTATATTTTATATTTTATATTAATATTTTATATTTTATATTTTATATTTTATATTTTATCTTTTATATTTTATATTTTATATTTTATATTAATATTTTATATTTTATATTTTATATTTTATATTTTATATTTTATATTTTATATTTATATTTTATATTTTATATTTTATATTTTATATTTTATCTTTTATATTTTATATTTTATATTTTATATTAATATTTTATATTTTATATTTTATATTTTATATTAATATTTAATATTTTATATTTTATATTTTATATTTTATATTTTATATTAATATTTTATATTTCATATTAATATTTTATATTTTATATTTTATATTTTATATTTTATATTTTATATTTTATATTTTATATTAATATTTTATATTTTATATTTTATATTAATATTTTATATTTTATATTTTATATTTTATATTTTATATTTTATATTTTATATTTTATATTAATATTTTATATTTTATATTTTATCTTTTATATTTTATATTTTATATTTTATATTTTCTAT
>OY744553.1:1844985-1857485 GCA_963556195.1 Sepiola atlantica
ATTATTATTATTATTATTATTATTATTATTATTATTATTATTACTATTATTATTATTATTACTATTATTATTATTATTATTATTATTATTATTATTATTATTATTATTATTATTATCATCATCATCATCATCATTATTATGGTGACGGTGGTTAAGTGGATATCGACACGGACTGAAGACCTGGGTGTTCCAAGTTCGAATCCAGTTGGTTCCACAGTACTATTGTCACTTAGGGATGTTGGCAACCTTCTCGTGGTCCTTCCCGTAAGTACCCGATGTCTTTCCAGAAATATTTCTAACTAGAAAAACATCGGGGAAACTAATGCCAACACCAGAATCATCTGATTCACACGATAGAAGAAGTTCCAATGTTCCCTCCAACAATACCAAAAATAATTGTTACATTGGTTAAACCACTACTACACTTTCTCGAAGGCTCACATTACATCTGAAAAGAACATAACTTCCCTCATTCACAACTTTAGATACCGCTTAGTCAACTTATACATCACAATCAAAATGTAAAAAGACTAAAAATTCTTGAAGCACTGTATAAAAAAACAAGACACCCTACAATTGTCCTTCCTGTAAGTACCCAATGTTTTTCCAGAAAGATTTCTAACTAGAAAAACATCGGGGAAACTAATGCCAACACCAGAATCATCTGATTCACACGAAAGAAGAAGTTCCAATTTCCCCTGGAAGAATTTATCTCCAACAATACCAAAAATAATTGTTACATTGGTTAAACCACTACTACACTTTCTCGAAGGCTCACGTTACATCTGAAAAGAACATAACTTCCCTCATTCACAATTTTAGACACCGCTTAGTCAACTTATACATCACAATCAAAATGTAAAAAGACTAAAAATTCTTGAAGCACTGTATAAAAAAACAAGACACCCTACAATTGTCCTTCCTGTAAGTACCCAATGTTTTTCCAGAAAGATTTCTAACTATAAAAACATCGGGGAAACTAATGCAAACGCCAGAATCATCTGATTCACACGAAAGAAGAAGAAGGATAAAGATTTTATCTTTTTCCTCCGATTTTCCTAGCGTCAGGAGGAATTTCCATGAAGAAATCTTCTTCGAATAGGCTTCCCGTTCGCAGGATATTTCCTGGTCAATCATACCTTTTCCAGAGTGTAAAAAATAAACTTATCGGACACGACGAGACTTGAACCCGATCCGGCGCCACCACAGTACATATCGATTTTTCTTTTTTAAAATATATTTTTTAATAAATTTCTTTCAAGAAACGAGCGAACAATTATTTGTATGTTTCGGATTTTTCGGACTACTATTCTCATCTTAGATGTTTTTCTCACAACGTTTCGGCCGATGTAACCTCCGACCTTCTTCAGATTCATCTTTTAAAACTTAGAAATCTTCGGATTTTTCGAACTACTATTCTCATCTTAGATGTTATTCTCACAACGTTTCGGCCGATGTAACCTCCAACGTTCTTCAGGTGCGTCTTGTCGAATTTTTGAAATCTTTATGTCGAACTCGGGAATCTGTACGGAATTTCGAACTGAACCCATTTATTTAATTAACGGGGGTAGTTTGTTCTCGTTCCGTCAGCCATGATTGGGTAAAAGTCTTAAATAATTCGTGATTGTATTCTTAGTATTGCTCGTACTGAGAGTTGAACCATTAACCTCCAGAATACTGTCACATAGAACTGATTATCACCTAGCACTTTTATCCGTTACGCCACAGGTCCTTAGCCGACGGAACGAGAGCAAGCTACCCCTGTGGATTAAAATTCAAAATGGTAGGTAAAAAAAACAAACAAACAAACAAATAAATGCTTGTTCAGAATTATTTTTAGATGAGGATTTATAATTTGTATTATTTGGATTATTCGGACTACTATTCTCATCAACGATGTTATTCTTACAACGTTTCAGCCGATGTAACCTCCGACCTTCTTCAGGTTAGTTTCGTCGAACTCGGAAATCTGTACGGTATTTTGTCCGCCATAGGAGAGTAGAAAGTGGACCTTGGGTTTACTTCCGGCAGCCTCGTAACTGACAAAGGGGGAATAATTGCTGTTTTCTGGGTCGGAATCTATCCATCTAACACTTATCGTTGGCTAGTTTTTGACCTTGAAGCAGTATTTCTTTTTAGCTCCTTACATCAAGTGGCTTCATGCCTTGTCTGGAGCGATTTCCATAAAAAAAATCAATTATAAGTAACTGTCTTCTAGAGGGTGAAGGTTCAATCCTCAGTATGGGCACAATTACGTAAGAATAGAATTACGAATAACCTCCAGAATACTGCCACTTAGTACTTGTAACATAGCACTTTTATCCGTTACGCCACAGGTCCTTAGCTGCTCCCTGGTGATTAAATAAAAGGTTCCGTTCCAAATCGCATGGGAAACAATCAAATGCTTGTTCATATGTTTCAGAATTTTTTAGATGAGGATTGATAATTTGTATTATTTGGATTATTCGGACTACTGTTCTCATCTTACATAGAGCCGACACGTATAAAAGTGCTAATCAGTTCTAAGTGACAGTCTTCCGAAGGTTGAAGGTTCGATCCTTAGTGCGAGCGATACTAAGAATAATATTACGAATTACTTAAGACTTCTAGACAGTCATGGCTGACGGAACGAGAACAAGCTACCCCATGGATTAAATAAAAAGTTCAGTTTGAAATTCCGTCGTTCCAAATTCAGTATAAATTCCCGAGTTTGACATAAAGATTCCCGAGTTCGACATAAAGATTCCCGAGTTTGGCATAAAGATTCCCGAGTTCGACATAAAGATTCCCGAGTTTGGCATAAAGATTCCCGAGTTCGACATAAAGATTTCCGAGTTCAACATAAAGATTCCCGAGTTCGACATAAAGATTCCCGAGTTCGACATAAAGATTTCCGAGTTCGACATAAAGATTCCCGAGTTCAACATAAAGATTCCCGAGTTCGACATAAAGATTCCCGAGTTCGACATAAAGATTCCCGAGTTCGACATAAAGATTCCCGAGTTCAACATAAAGATTCCTTAGTTCGACATAAAGATTCCCGAGTTCGACATAAAGATTCCCGAGTTCAACATAAAGATTCCCGAGTTCAACAGAAAGATTCCCGAGTTCAACATAAAGATTCCCGAGTTCGACATAAAGATTCCCGAGTTCGACATAAAGATTTCCGAGTTCGACATAAAGATTCCCGAGTTCAACATAAAGATTTCCGAGTTCAACAGAAAGATTCCCGAGTTCAACATAAAGATTCCCGAGTTCGACATAAAGATTTCCGAGTTCGGTATAAAGATTCCCGAGTTCAACATAAAGATTCCCGAGTTCAGCATAAAGATTCCCGAGTTCGACATAAAAATTCCCGAGTTCGTGATAAAGATTTCCGAGTTCGACATAAAGATTCCCGAGTTCGACATAAAGATTCCCGAGTTCAACATAAAGATTCCCGAGTTCGACAAGATCCCCCTGATAAAGGTCTGACTTTACATTTACCGAAACGTTGTGAGAATAACACTCAAGATGGGAACAGTAGTTAAAATAATCGATATAACACAAATTATATGTTTGATTTTCCTGCGATTTTTTTCTTCTGCCATTAAAAAAAAATTCGATAAATATTCAGAATTATTTGAAGAATTCGATACAGATCAGAATTGTAAATAGAATTTATCGATTTCTTTTCAGTTTGGGACGCAAAACGCCAATTCCAACTTTGAAATGTTTTCAAAATGGAGAAAATAAAAATAAAATCGTTTTTTTTTTTCTTCTTCTTCTTCTTCTTCTTCTTCTTCTTCTTCTTCTTCTTCTTCTTCTTCTTCTTCTTCTTCACTTTTTTTCCTTTTGTTATTGAAGTCGCCATTTTGAATGTTTTGAGAAAACTGCAAAACAGATATCGCCATTTTGTTTCTTGTCTTTTTTTTGATTAGAAGAAAATTGTTTGGATTATTTCAGGCTTTTGTTCTGGATTATATTCTGCCTATCAGTCGATTTAGTAACTGCCAGTACCTCCGCTATCTCCCCATTCCCCATTTTTCTTCCCTCTCCCCCTCCCCTCTCTCGGAAGGTGGTGTATGATAAACACTGCTGGGGAGTCATGAGAAAAAATGTGGTTTTGTTTTGAAATCCTCTAAACAATTTTTCATGGTAAACAATTGATGATCCATGCGAGAACATTAACCCGGGAATCTGTACGGAATTTCGAACGGAACCCTTTATTTAATCCTCGGGGGTAGATAGATCTCGTCCTATTATTTGGTAGAAAGTCTTAAATAATTATTATGTCATGTGTATCGATTGTAGATTTCATATATATATATATGTAGTAAAGCTATGAAAATATGTTTATGGCAATTAAGCTAAATAGAGGCTTCCGCGTTTCATCCCCGGGGAATCTTTAGGCTAAAATGCATGGAGTTAGTTTTGCCGGGTGTTTTTATATACACGGCTAGCTAGTTAACCAATCAGATTCTTTGTTGTTCTCTCAGCTAATCGTTGGGCTTCCCGCGAACAAAGGTCTTGTTAGTGTTACTTCCTATATCCTGTTCTATTGTTCTGTTTTCTATAGATTGGCATATATTCTGTTTCCTTTGTTGTGTCAATATAATTCAAGGTAGTAAGAGATTTGTGTGTGTGTGTGTATGGTAGTAAATGGGTGGTTGTGTGTGCGGTCGTGTGTGTATATATGTGTGTGTGTAGTGGGGATGGTGTTAAAGAATAGAGTGTGTATATATATATATATATATATATGGAGACTAGCCAAAAATTTAATCAAAAGGTTTGTCAGTTTTGACAGTTTTGACACGCTTAACGCTCACTCCTTTCCAGTGAGACAGGATGTGGCCGAAAATTCTTTTTTTTGTAAAATATATTTTGTTTTCTTATACGCCAACAAATAGGAAATAATGTAAAATAAACAAATGACTTTCGAGACCACGTTTTGAAATGCATTTTTTATAAACATTCTTTCAATGTTATTTCTTTAAATTTTCTCTCTCTCTCTCTCTCTCTCTCTCTCTCTATATATATATATATATATATATATATATATATATATATATATATAAGGAACAGGAGAATAAAGATATGATGTATACCTTAAAAGCAAAACCTTATATAAACAAGTAAAAGATGAAGATAAAATAGTCTAAAACACAATAAGAGGAATTTTATTATTCTTTCCTTAAGCTATGGCTTTTCAAAGAACGATATCTCATCGTCAAAATGGATTTATTAATGACATTTAAACCCCTTGTTTCGAACAACTGATGCCTTAATAAATATAGTGGTTTGTAAATTTTTTTATTTTCGTCATTTATTTGTTTATATATATATATATATATATATATATATATATATATATATATATATATATATATATGGTAGTGTAGCAATAGTGCAGTTCTAACGAGAGAAAACTGTATATTTAAAGCGAGGCTACCAACATTTGTAAAAAAACTTTTTTCAACATTTGTTTGTTATTTTATTATTTTATATTTTTATAATTTCGTGATTTTAATATATATATATATATATATATATATATATATATATATATATATATATAATAGTAATACTCCAGGTAAAACATCCACAGGGTAGTAATCCAAAGAATTTCAACCGGGTTTATAAAAAGTGCTCAATATCAAATAGAGCTTTTATATATGATTATTTTTTATTTACACCGACATGTACAATATCTGCGACACTGGCATGTCGATGTTATCGATCAACAGTTCTTTCCAAAATATGATCTAATGTTAAGATTGGATTCTAACTCTGCCTGATGAGATCTCAGTTTATAATAACTGTTGATCGATCACATCGACATGCCAGTGTCGCAGATTTTGTACATGTCTGTGTAAATAAAAATAATCATATATATATATATATATATATATATATATATATATATATATATATATATATATATATATATATATATTAATCAAGGTAGGGTAAAAATCCACAGGGTAAAAATCCAAAGGGAATCAAACCGGGTTTATAAAAAGAGTGCTCAATAAAAAATATAGAGCTGTATTGTGAATGCTTTTATTCAAACATGTACAAGGTCTGCTACACTGGCATGTCGATGTTATCGATCTACAGCTCTCAAGAGCTGAGGTCTCATCAGGCAGAAAATTATATTTTGATCCAACCTGGTTTCAGCAACCAGGTTGGATCAAAATATAATTTTCTGCCTGATGAGACCTCAGCTCTTGAGAGCTGTAGATCGATAACATCGACATGCCAGTGTAGCAGACCTTGTACATGTTTGAATAAAAGCATTCACTATATATATATATATATATATATATATATATATATATATATATATATATATATACTGAAGACCTTGTTGCATGTGTCCGCGTTAATTTCACTAACGCCACCCACGCATTCTTTCGAATTCCTAATAGCATTTGTTCGTGTGCAGCGCCTGTTCAACAAGAATACCCCCGAATAATCGTGGCAATCCGGGCTTTGTGCAAATTCCTACTGAAGAATCACTCCTTGTCCGCACGAGCTGCCGTTAAGTCAAGCCGATACAGCCGAAAATTCAAATTATCATCCTATCGTGAAAAGGGACCGTCTCTCCTCCATTTCACCATTCTTTGCAACTACCCTTGCAAACAGACCGCCTTAACCAGCGCACACGCGGCAATCGCCAAACCCAACCTATTTAATCCGAACTATTCGCTTATCTTGACGTCGCCAGCAACCAGAACCACAACCCACGCTTCCTCGACATCGCTTCTGGTCGGGATCCGACGGTAATTAGATCAACGACGCCGATTGCATGCATAGATGCAGCCGGCTTGTTTTTTCTTGTTGTTGTTGTTGTTGTTGTTGTTATAGATGTTGTTGATGTTGATGTTGTTGTAAATGCTGTTGTAGATGTTTTTGTTGTTATATATGTTGTTGCTGTTGATGTTGTTGTAGATGTTGTTGTTGTTATAGATGTTGTTAATGTTGATGTTGAGGTTGTTGTAGATGTTTTTATTGTTGTAGATGTTGTTGTTATATATGTTGTTGGTGTTATAGATGTTGTTGATGTTAATGTTGTTGTATATGTTTTGTTGTTGTTGATGTCGTTGTAAATGTTGTTGTAGATGTTTTTGTTGTTGTAGATGTTGTTGTTATATATGTTGTTGCTGTTATAGATGTTGTTGATGTTAATGTTGTTGTAGATGTTTTTGTTTTTGTAGATGTTGTTGTTATATATGTTGTTGCTGTTATAGATGTTGTTGATGTTAATGTTGTTGTAGATGTTTTTGTTGTTGTAGATGTTGTTGTTATATATGTTGTTGCTGTTATAGATGTTGTTGATGTTAATGTTGTTGTAGATGTTTTTGTTGTTGTAGATGTTGTTGTTATATATGTTGTTGCTGTTATAGATGTTGTAGATGTTATTGTTGTTGCAGATGATTTTGTTGTAGATATTGTTGTTATATATGTTGTTGCTGTTATAGTTGTAGATGTTGTTGTAGATGTTTTTGTTGTTGTAGTTGTAGATGTTGTTGTTATAAATGTTGTTGTTATAGATGTTGTTGATGTTGATGTTGTTGTAGATGTTTTTATTGTTGTTGATGTTGTTCTAAATGTTGTTGTAGATGTTTTTATCTTTCAGTGGAGGTCTGATCGGTGCTTTCCCTCCTCGGTCTTTCCATCTTTCTTGGTCTTTCACAACAATTTTGTGTGTTGTATAAGTAAAAGCTGGTCCCACCGAATATGTGTGTTTTTATTTTCTTCCTCATTTCTATTGATCTGTGACTGGTAAGCGTTTGTTGGTTATGTGGGTTGGTTTCCGCATTCGACGATTTTCCTTAAGATTTCGGCTTTTATCATCATTGCCGTTCGTTGTATAATCTCAACCATCCCTTTGATTCCAATTTCTCCGAATATTTTTTATATGATTGTCAGATATGTTCTTAGCTCTTCTACTATTATTGGTATTATAGTGATGTTGTTGTTGTTGTTTTTGTTGCTGCTGTTATTGTTGTTGTTTTTCTTCTTCTTCTTTTTCTTCTTTTTCTTTTTTTTCTTCTTTTTACTTTTACTTTTTCTTCTTTTTCTTTTTCCCTTTTCCTTCTTCTTTTTTCTTCGTCTTCTTCTTCTTGGTATTATAGTGATGTTGTTGTTGCTGTTGTTGTTTTTGTTGCTGTTGTTGTTGTTGTTTTTCTTCTTCTTTTTCTTCTTTTTCTTTTTTTTCTTTTACTTTTTTTCTTTTTCTTTTCCCCCTTTTTTCTTCTTCTTTTTCTTTTTGTTCTTCTTTTTCTTTTACTATTTCTTTTGTTCTTTTTCCCCTTTTTCTTCTTTCTTTTCTTTTTCCCCTTTTTCTTCTTCTTTTTCTTCTTTTTCTTTTTTTTCTTCTTTTTTCTTCGTCTTCTTTTTCTATTTTCTTCTTCTTCTTCTTCTTCTTTTTCTTTTTTTCTTCTTTTTTCTTCGGCTTCTTTTTCTATTTTCTTCTTCGTCTTCTTCTTCTTCTTCTTCTTCTTCTTCTTTTTCATCTTTTTCTTCTTCTTTCTTATCTTCTTTTTCTTCTTCTTTTTTTTCTTTCTCTTTTTCTTTCTTTTCTTCTTTTTTCTTTTTCTTCTTCTTTTTCTTCTTTTCTTCTTTTTTCTTCTTTTTTCTTCTTCTGTTTCTTCTTTGTCTTTTTTTCTTCTTTCTTTTCTTCTTTTTCTTTTTCTTTTTCTTTTTTCTCTTATTTTTTTCTTTTTCTTTTTCTTTTTTCTCTTCTTTTTTCCTTTTTCTTCTCCTTTTTCGTCTTTTTTTCTTCTTCGTCTTCTTTTCTTCTTTCTTTTCTTCTTTTTCCTCTTCTTTTTCTTTTTTCTTCTTTTTTCTTCTTCTTTGTTTTTCTGTTTCTTCTTCGTCTTTTTTTCTTCTATTTCTTTTTTTCTTTTTTTTCTTTTTCTTCTTCTTTGTTGTTCTTCTTATTCTTTTTTCTTTTCTTTTTCTTCTTTACCTACTACGAGTTCAATAACTGATGCAAATTACTTTGCGCTCTTGCAACAGCCGTTTACCATTTATTTCTAGCTGATTGTTACATTTCGGGGGCGAAGAAATTAGTAGCAATAATCTTCCCCATGAATCCAGTACTCACAGTGCCCTTCCAGTTGATTTAAAGAACAGCAGATATCACCTATACTGGATTTGAAGTTAAAAAAAAAACTCTATTGGATATCAAATGGTGCTCCAAGCATGCCGTAAAACAGGATATCACATATAGTTACAGCTGTTGTGTGTTTCTTTTCGGTTCTTTGTGGGCGACCCACCGATGACACCGATGCCAACGACCGTGTAAAGAATAAAAATCGATGGTTTAAGGGTACAACGTTCTGGCGAACAAACTACGCATTTGTCACATTCATTCCACAGACGACGAAGGCATATTGCTCTCAATAAAGCTTCCAGAATGAATCAATTTCCATAATGAGTTATACCAGATGTGGTAAATTTATCACATAGTAAAATGTAAGAAATATTGGTCCAGGGGTCAGGGTTGCTAGATCGATATACTATTACGTGACTCGAGATATTAGAATAATCGGTTTTTCATTCTATAATAAAGAGCAATGTGCATTATATATATATATATATATATATATATATATATATATATATATATATATATATATATATATGCATATTTATATATATATATTAGTAAATTAATAAATGTAAAAAAAACAATAAAAAAACAATAAAAAAACAAAAAACAATAAAAAAAACAATAAAAAACAAGTACGGATATAACTAAGATGCGTCTATTTAACGAAAATGCTATTTCAACCGTTCAAAAAGGATTCTAATCGATTTCAACGATTCCATGCTATATCCGTCCATATTTAGCCGTCAATGAGAATAACTTCACGTTTACATCTCTACATCTGGGAAACTTAATGGAGTACTGTTGTCATATTTGTGCTATTTAAGACTTCTTGATAAGTTTCATAGTTTCATTTGGTTAAACCACAGCTTTTCTTCTTCTTTGAACCCCTTCTCTCTCTCTCTCTCTCTCTCTCTCTCTCTCTCTCTATATATATATATATATATATATATATATATATATATATATATATATATATATATATATATATAATATATACGTCCGCGTGTTTAAGCACTCTTTGATCTAAGAACATTTTAATCCTGCCGCTGGCTTTAAATGTATCTTAATTCTACTAATGTCTGTGGCGATTTCCGTTGGCCTAATGGATTATGGCGTAGGATCGTGATTATCTGACCGCCTGAACCCACCACTTCTTGCACTGATGAGGACGTAAGTCCGAAACAACGTTGTCTGTAGGTAAATACACTTTAGTAGTTAATAAAACATATTCATAGTATATATATATATATATATATATATATATATATATATATATATATATATATATATATATATATGGCTAGGTTTCCTTCCTCTTATCTATTTGCCTTTCTGGTACCAAAGGTACTAAGCGCTTTTTTTTTTTTAATTTTTTTTTTTTTTTAATGCAACCTTAATTCCTATATAATTTTATTTCTAGCTACCATATCGCAGAATGGTTCGTAGGTGTAGTGTTTAGATAGTATTTTATTATTATTTTTATTATTATTATTATTACTAGTATTACTATTGTTATAAAGAATTTTATTTGATATGCAAATTACCATATCACACGGTAGTTTTAAGGTAGTATATTATTATTATTAGTTTTATTTTATTATTTATTTATGTATATATAAGTAACATTTAAAGCTGAATTATTTCGACACTTGATTATTGGGGAAATGGTAGTTTTATCTGTACCATTGGAGAGCCATGCATATAACTGTCCTGTTTTTAAATCTCCGAAACAGTTTCATGGTAAACAGCTGAAGATCCCCGTGTTAATATTAGATGCTTACGTTAAGGTCTCCTGCTTTTGTTTCACTGTTAGATACTAAATCCCCCTTTTTATTTTATTTACTTACTATTATATATTATTTATTTATGAATTTTCCAACAAATGTTAAGTCTACACTATTTTGGATTTAGTTAGTTTCTCTGGGAATTTAAACTGCATTTTCCTTTTTTTTTGTCTTTTTGTTTAAAATAACTCAAAGCTTCTTTAGACTATATATATATATATATATATATATATATATATATATATATATATATATATATATATATATATATATATATAATAATCCAGGTAAAACATCCACAGGGTAGTAATCCAAAGAATTTCAACCGGTTTTTTTTGACACATTATGTTGCATGTATGTTCCCTGAATCAACAGACGATTTCATTTTTTTTCTATCTATCTATCTATCTATCTATCTATCTATCTATCTATCTATCTATCTCGTTTCATATCTATCTATCTATCTATCTATCTATCTATCTATCGTTTCATATCTATCTATCTATCTATCTATCTATCTATCTATCTATCTATCTATCTATCTATCTATATCGTTTCATATCTATCTATCTATCTATCTATCTATCTATCTATCTATCTATGTTAATATCTATCTATCTATCTATCTATCTATCTATCTATCTTTATTCTACCCTTTTTATTATATCTCTCTCTTTTTACTTTATTTTATTATATTTTATATTTTTATATTTTATATTTTGATTTTAATTTTTTGATTCTTACAGGTCCCAAACCACGTGACTTCCTAAATTTTGAAATTTGAAATTTGAAATTTCTTTTCTTCTTCCTCTTTTTTTCTCCATTTCATTCTTTCCAAATATGATCATACGATCTAACACTGCCTTGTCTGCCCTCTACTGGCCAACCGGTGCAGCTTGTTTTTATAGTGTTTTCACTCTGTGGATTATTGTAAAAGATACCCGCTTTGTCTGTCCATCCGTCCGTCGGTTCGTCTGTCACGCTTCTGCTTGAATTACGACGGTCTGTTGAAAAACATTATACGTTTTGAGATCCCAGTTGTAGAGTATAACAATAATGCAAAAGACTGCATAAAAAGACACGCAGAGAAGAGGAGGAAGAAGAGGATGGTAAAGCAGATTAGAAACAAGGCTATCCCTATAACAGGCCTGGCGATCGTGTAACTGGGATCTCAAAACGTATAATGTTTTTCAACAGACCGTCGTAATTCAAGCAGAAGCGTGACAGACGAACCGACGGACGGACGGACAGACAAAGCGGGTATCTTTTACAATAATCCACAGAGTGAAAACACTATAAAAACAAATATACAACAAATAAAAGTAACTGTAGCCGATAAAAGTTATTTTCCAACTTATCTGTGACATTTGTTTGTATTTTTAAGCCGTTTCAACTGCTATTTATTAGAAATCAATATCGGGGGTATCGTAACGAGGTAAGGCCATTTTGTTTTAGTAAAAATACGTGCAAAAAATAACAAGAATTTTTTTTTTACATCTAATAAAACCCATTTATAGTACGTAAAAATAAAAATTTCATAGGTAAGTAGGAAAATATCTATTCTCGACGTGTTGCATTTTTTTTTTACCCCGTTCTCGTTCGTTTTTTGGATC
>OY744553.1:1862485-1864985 GCA_963556195.1 Sepiola atlantica
ACATTTCTTTGTTAAACACATCTCGTTAAGCGCATTTCTTTTTAAAAACATTTCTTTTTAAAAATATTTTTTTAAACATATCTCTTTTTAAATTCTTTTCTCGTTAACACATCTTTTCTTTCTAAACATTTCTTTTCATGCATTGTTCTCTTTTTAACATGGTACACTTTTTCTTTCTCTTTTTAACACGTAACAGACTATCTTTTCACCTTCGAATTAGGGTCCGAAAATGTTATACACAAAAAGTTACCTTACAGTTTTTTTCTTCGTCTACTTGTTGTGATCGCTATCTGTGCCGTGGATTTCGCTGCGTCTCTGGCCGTGATCGATTCTGTGGACAAACTTTATTTTCGGCAGGAGACAAAACTAGGAGGCAGTTTTTCTTCAGAGAGACATTCGATTCTTTTATTCGATGTCTTGGTCGTGGAGGGGTTCCCATCCACTTGTCTCTGCCATGCGTCTCATTCATGCCTCTTGTGTGGGTGCGACAGATGCACGGGGATATATGTCGAATCTCATTCGAGATCCAGACCATAAGTCTTTAGCCCATTTTCCCATGGGTCCCTTGCTTTCAGGACGAGCGGTAATTAAGATTTAATTAATTAAGCTTTTCAAGTAGGCGTTCATAATATTTGTATACCTGTAGAATTAGGAAACTATTATTAATTAATTAAATTTACATTAGATAACATTAAATAACATTATTAGATTGGAGAAGAACGAAATTTCAAGACGAGGAAGCGATTAGAAGTGAAAACGTGGCAAGAATCATACTAAAATTAATAGATTTCAACGGCCTTATATACCCTTAATAAACGTCGTTTAGACATTAGACGGGCTTCCTCATTTACATAATACATTCCTTTTAACCTTCCATTAAATTCAGATTTACAAATATACACTTATAACTGCTATTATCAAGTTTCCATATGTATTCACAATACGTTCCGATAAGGGGATATTAATAAAAATTATTAATACTATTAATTACAGCCATTTTCTTCATCAACCAGCGTGTTTTCCCAACCATACTTCCAATGGCGATTATTGTTAAAATTTCAAGTCTTTCTCGGCCTTTTGGCTAAGATCAAAGTGTAGTATCTGTTCCGATGAATACTGAACCACATAGACTGGGACTTAACGCTGCGAGCTCCCAAAACGTTCTCTCTCGAAAAAACGAATGATGCAACAAACACTTCCTTGCGTCGGCCAATCAGACACGACATTCACAATCGTACCATATCTGCCCTTCTCTGACCCGAGGTTCCCTGTGTCGGCGCCGAATTTGTAACTTTGTTATGGTCTGACAAAAATGATTAACTCATAACAATCCCATCCAGTGCATGTCAGCTTAACCCGCACTTATTGTCTCAACTAACCCCAGCCATAACTCATACTTGCTAACTTAATCGTTTCCAAAAATATGGGACCCCCTCCATAATATAACATATCTATATATCTATCTATCTATCTATTATTATTATTATTATTATTATTATTATTATTATTATTATTATTATTATTATTATTTACTAAGAATTTTCACATAAGTTTATTATAGGAAACAACGCTCAAAAGTATTAAGCATAACGAATTTTAATTGCTAACCACTAGTGTTTCTTTCTCTCTCTCATATATATATATATATATATATATATATATATATATATATATATATATATATATATATATATATATTCATATATATATTCATTTATTTATTTTATTTATATTTATTTTATACGTACATAAAAGTAATCCATGGACACGTGTTTCTGGCTCACAGCCGTCATCAGCATGGCTGACTTACACAGAGATCGAACCTTCGATATTAATGTCCATAGTCCAGCGTTTTACCATCGGACCAAGACGCTCTGTTTAGAAATACGTACGATTTTTATCACCTAAATATTTAATGTATTTGTATGTAATTATGTAATCACCAATAAAAATAATTACATAAAAATACATTATATATATATATATATATATATATATATATATATATATATATATATATATATATATATATATATATATATATATATAATGTATTTTTATGTAATTATACATTATGGTATTTTTATGTAATTATACATTATGGAAGCCATATATATCAAGTCAATCAAACCTTCCCTTTGTAAGCAAAAGGAATGGCTTTTAGGACTTAATGTGATCAACTTATGACTCTCCTCCCCATATATATATATATTTCTTTTTTCTCCTAAACTTGTCACTAGTTTTCATTACAAATATTTTTTTAGGTTTTAGTCGTATTCAATCACTTCCACGTTTTACTCTGATGAGTGTGGACGAAAACCGGTTCAGTACATTAATTAATTTCTTTTTAATCGTTTTCTCTCGTTTTTATATTTGTTTAATCTCATTCTACCCTCCCAAAAATGTCCCAAACGTCCGTATTCCTCGCCGTTATCAAATTTTGTACCACGAAAAATTTATTTAAATATATATATATATATATATATATATATATAATGTA
>OY744553.1:1872485-1914985 GCA_963556195.1 Sepiola atlantica
GATCCACTATTTCTAACGTTGATTGATCCACTATTTCTAACGTTGGTTGATCCACTATTTCTAACGGTGGTTGATCCACTATTTCTACCGTTGGTTGATCCACTATTTCTAACAGTGGTTGATCCACTATTTCTAACGTTGGTTGATCCACTATTTCTAACGGTGGTTGATCCACTATTTCTAACGGTGGTTGACCCACTATTTCTAACGTTGGTTGATCCACTATTTCTAACGGTGGTTGATCCACTATTTCTAACGTTGGTTGATCCACTATTTCTAACGTTGGTTGATCCACTATTTCTAACGTTGGTTGACCCACTGTTTCTAACGTTGGTTGATCCACTATTTCTAACGTTGGTTGATCCACTATTTCTAACGTTGGTTGATCCACTATTCCTAACGGTGGTTGATCCACTATTTCTAACGTTGGTTGATCCACTATTTCTAACGTTGGTTGACCCATTGTTTCTAACGTTGGTTGATCCACTATTTCTAACGTTGGTTGATCCACTATTTCTAACGTTGGTTGATCCACTATTTCAAATGTTGGTTGATCCACTATTTCTCACATTGGTTGATCCACTATTTCTAACGTTTGTTGATCCACTATTTCTAACGGTGGTTGATCCACTATTTCTCACATTGGTTGATCCACTATTTCTAACGTTGGTTGATCCACTATTTCTAACGTTGGTTGATCCACTATTTATAACGGTGGTTGATCCACTATTTCTAACGTTGGTTGATCCACTATTTCTAACGTTGGTTGATCCACTATTTCTAACGGTGGTTGATCCACTATTTCTAACGTTTGTTGATCCACTATTTCTAACGGTGGTTGATCCACTATTTCAAATGTTGGTTGATCCACTATTTCTAACGTTGGTTGATCCACCATTTCTAACGTTGATTGATCCACTATTTCTAACGTTGGTTGATCCACTATTTCTAACGGTGGTTGATCCACTATTTCTACCGTTGGTTGATCCACTATTTCTAACGGTGGTTGATCCACTATTTCTAACGTTGGTTGACCCACTATTTCTAACGTTGGTTGATCCACTATTTCAAATGTTGGTTGATCCACTATTTCTAACGTTGGTTGATCCACTATTTCTAACGTTGGTTGATCCACTATTTCTAACGTTGGTTGATCCACTATTTCTAACGGTGGTTGATCCACTATTTCTAACGGTGGTTGATCCACTATTTCTAACGTTGGTTGACCCACTATTTCTAACGTTGGTTGATCCAGTATTTCAAATGTTGGTTGATCCACTATTTCTAACGTTGGTTGATCCACTATTTCTAACGTTGGTTGATCCACTATTTCTAACGTTGGTTGATCCACTATTTCTAACGGTGGTTGATCCACTATTTCTAACGTTGGTTGATCCACTATTTCTAACGGTGGTTGATCCACTATTTCTAACGGTGGTTGCCCACTATTTCTAACGTTGGTTGATCCACTATTTCTAACGGTGGTTGATCCACTATTTCTAACGTTGGTTGATCCACTATTTCTAACGTTGGTTGATCCACTATTTCTAACGGTGGTTGATCCACTATTTCTAACGTTGGTTCATCCACTATTTCTAACGGTGGTTGACCCACTGTTTCTAGCGTTGGTTGATCCACTATTTCTAACGTTGGTTGATCCACTATTTCAAATGTTGGTTGATCCACTATTTCTCACATTGGTTGATCCACTATTTCTAACGTTGGTTGATCCACTATTTCTAACGTTGGTTGACCCACTGTTTCTAACGTTGGTTGATCCACTATTTCTTACGTTGGTTGATCCACTATTTCTAACGTTGGTTGATCCACTATTCCTAACGGTGGTTGATCCACTATTTCTAACGTTGGTTGATCCATTATTTCTAACGTTGGTTGACCCACTGTTTCTAACGTTGGTTGATCCACTATTTCTAACGTTGGTTGATCCACTATTTCTAACGTTGGTTGATCCACTATTTCAAATGTTGGTTGATCCACTATTTCTCACATTGGTTGATCCACTATTTCTAACGTTTGTTGATCCACTATTTCTAACGGTGGTTGATCCACTATTTCTCACATTGGTTGATCCACTATTTCTAACGTTGGTTGATCCACTATTTCTAACGTTGGTTGATCCACTATTTCTAACGTTGGTTGATCCACTATTTCTAACGTTGGTTGATCCACTATTTCTAACGTTGGTTGATCCACTATTTCAAATGTCGGTTGATCCACTATTTCTAACGGTGGTTGATCCACTATTTCTAACGTTGGTTGATCCACTATTTCTAACGTTGATTGATCCACTATTTCTAACGTTGATTGATCCACTATTTCTAATGTTTATTTAATTAAGAATTTAAAAAAAAAAACGCAAGGAAGGGCCTCTAGGTTAATTAATGAACAGGCAGTCTCAATTTGCGTAAGCGATATTCCGATGTCTGTAGTTGAGTACTTTCTGACTGCTTGCTGTATCTGTCCGCTTAATCTAACATGATATAGAGCATGAAGTCCCTATCATTCCCGTACTGATGAATGGTGGCCTAAGGGTAGGATATCAGGCTGCAAAGTCAATGGTGACTTTGTTAACTGGGTTCGAATCCTTCGACCGGTAGTGGTTAGGACCTCTTAGACTGATGATTGCATTAATCATGAAACACAAAATATTTATTTAAAAATTTTATATTTATATATATATATATATATATATATATATATATGAGTTCATACCTTTTTTTAAAGCATCCAAATAAATTTTAAAAGCAAGGGGTAAGGTAAATCAAAATACCTTTTAAAGCATGTTAAGATGCGATGATGTTTTATTAAAAAAGAAAAACTGAAACCGATTTTTTTTTTATAAACTTTCATTTTTTTTTTAGTTTACATTACAGATATATTTCGCCGAATAAAATCGGCCTCTTCGGTGTAGTTAGATCCGATGCTAATGGTCTGCCGGTCTCAGATGGTGTAGTGTAAAATACATATCCACGTGCTGGCGTGATTTCATACGAGAAAAAAAAACACCTCATGAGCCGACTACAGCTTGGTTGATATGTAGTCATATACGTAGCCCTGCTGTGCTCGCATACCCTTAATGACAATAAAAGTGTAAACATTTGAGAATTTCCTTGCTTTTGTACATTTAGTGTATATGAATTTTCATCTTAACCCTATTAAGGGCCTGGTGATACCAGATCAGGCTGCCCTGTGGCTCCCTGAGACGAAATTCACCTACATTGACGTTTTTTTTTTTTTTTGTAAAACTTAATTATGTTCTACAAAACCAAAAACTAAAAACAACAGCCCCTCTCCCTTTCTCCCTCCCCTTTTTTATTTTTATTTTTCCTACCCTACTCCCGGTCCTGGATATGACCTTAAACTACATCCGATGGTGAGATCCGGCTTACGGACTTTGGGGAATGTGGAGCCTCCTCTTAATTACCATTGCTCCCAGGTCCACCCTGACCCGGAGTGGTAGTACCTGTTAGGGTCCCAACTATGGGTTAAATAGAAACATATATTAAAAGGGGAAAGAAACAAAAAAGAGAAGAAAACAAGACCAGATTCGGCATTAAATAACCAAAAAGGGTTGATATGCCGTAAAACAAAACTACCATACCAAACTACCTATTAAGGGCACATGATTTCAGTATACTGGTATTTATCATGGAATGTCACTACTTTTGTAAAGGCTATGCCTCAATACAATGATCATTTTAAAGGTTTTTTGAATTTTCTGTAAAACTAAGGTATATGGTCAACTGAAATTAAAATGCCATCAACTAGACCCTAGAACCTCTATCTCTGCCAAATATCAGCTGAATCCATCAAATAGTTGATGAGATACAGGGTGGCACACACGTACGCACGTACACACGGATAACACAAAATCACTCCTGACCTTTCTGGATCTCTGGGTTGCCTTGACTAATGATGCTGAAATTCGACACACTTATAGAACCTATCAACTAACAATTTTGTGCAAAGTTTAAAATAATTTGGTTTATTGGTTTTTGAGTTATGATTGATCAAAGAAATGAGATTTCCAGCATAGGTCGTTTTTGAAGTCTATTAAGGGATAGAGCGCTATCGCGCCTCCCTTGATATAGATAGATAGATATAGATAGAAATAGATAGAAACACACACACACACACACACACACACACACACACACACACACACACACACACATATATATATATAATCATATATATATATATATGTATATATATATATAATTATATATATATATATGTATATATATATAATTATATATATATATGTATATAGATAGATAGATAGGTAAGTAGGTAGATAGATAGATAAATAGAGAGAAATAGATAGATAGATATGTAGATAGATAGATAAATATATATAGATAGAAATAGATCGATCGATCGATAGATAGATACATACATGGATATGTAGATATGCATATAGGTAGATAGACAGACAGACAGACAGACAGATAGACAGACAGACAGACAGACATACATACAGACAGACAGACAGACAGATAGATAGACAGACAGACAGACAGACAGACAAACAGACAGACATACATACAGACAGACAGACAGACAAACAGACATACAGACAGACAGACAGACAGACAGATAGATAGATAGATCGATAGATTCTTTTGAGTGAACGACCCTTCCATAAATGTGACGTCACCATTCTGGATGGACAGCGTTTTTGTGACACGGTAATACCCAACTGAATAAGCCGATTAACGAAATACCAACTGGCGCTTCTGATTGACTTCGGGCCATTCACGGCGGACTTGCGCGGCTTTTGTGCCTTTTAAACCCGATCAGTCTATCGTCATACACGCAAACAAAACACACAAAGACTCTTTGGAATCGTAGAGCCGGACAAGGTGAGGGCCGAACGTGAAACCCATTACAATTAACCTTACTTTCCTTCTCCCACCTTCGTCTTCGTTGTCTTTGTCGTATTGCAGTGAGAAATCGATCGCCCTCTACACCCGTCCCACGCCCTGAGCTGTCCGGAATCAACAACGCAATTCCGTTTTCCTTGTCCAGCACCGTAATAAGACATAGAAACGGAGAAACTAGGTTCATCACCGAATAAACAATTGTATCATTGAATTAAAACCGCGACGAGAAAGCCGGGCCATTAACGCGACTGAAGCACGGAAAGGCGCGATCAAGGCCCTAATTATAGCAAAAGTCGATCCGCGATTCGACACGTTTCGAGCTCTCCGCTGGCGTGGAACCAACCCGTTGGCCGAAACGCGAGCTTTCAACGGGGGAGCGCGAGGGGGTACATAATAAATACGTAGCCGTATCTGATAACAGAGCGCGGTCTTCCCGCCCATCTTCCGCACGGTCGGTGTTGTCAGATTCGATGCTTTTCTCACGTGACAATCGTGATAGAAGTCAGGTAGGAACACGGAGCCTAATTGGTTAATATCTTGAGCTTTGCGATAAAGAGACCTTATGAAGACACAGGGACATTCATTGGAACTACCGTAACATTTACACAGTCGGTGGCACCCCCACACACACATACACCCACCCATATATATATATATATATATATATATATATATATATATATATATATATATATATATATATATATATATATATATATATATATGGGAAATGGAAAAGGAAAAACCAAAAAGGATGTTTTTTTTTATGTATTCATCAACGTTTCGTCTTTATTTGTAAGACTTCTTCAGGATGATAATATTAAGAAAAATGTCATGCAAGTACGTGAAAATATTGGGTTAACATGATGGGTGTATGGGAAGAAAGTAGTAGCCACTACTGAAGCAGTAGGACCGAGGTCCGGAGAAAAAAACCCATCCTTTTTGGTGTTTCCTTTTTCATTTCCCTTTACGTCGGATTATTTTCACCCTTCCTTTCTCATATATATATATATAGTCTCGGAAGTTTCTCAACCATTGAAACTATATATATAAAAAAAAAAATATAAAAAAACAAAACAAAAAAAAAAAAACTTATAGTCTCAAGTCTTCCAGTGGAAAATCACTCATGTAAGTCAATTTATTTTTTACAGTTATTATATTAGTTAGTTTCTAACACTATTTGAAGGGATCATCAGTTGTTTACCATGAAAAACTGTTTCGGGAATTTATATATATACTTCTTTGTAATATAGTAGGAAAAATCCCACCATAGTGCTCAATTAATGAGAAATTAAAGTTAAAAATTAAACATTAAGAGCGTAATATTTATTTATATTGATACAGAAAAATTAGTACAACATTCGTACCGTCAGTTTCAAACACGGAAGGACTTAGCCATCCGGCTCTCTCTCTCTCTCTCTCTCTCTCTCTCTCTCTCTCTCTCTCTCTATATATATATATATATATATATATATATATATATATATATATATATATTACTATTTCATGTATCCACATAAAATTTTATAAAGAGATATAATATTTTATGTATCAGTTTTCAGTATTTAAATCAACAGTGCTCGATACGTAAATAGAGCTAGGTAGTAAGTTATGAAAATATATTTATGACAATGAAGCTGTTCTATTTTAGTATTTTGTTATTGTGTGTCTTAATCATCATCAAAATACTAAAATAGAACAACTTCATTGGAAGAAAAAATAACAAATTACATAAAAAAGTGAAAAATATAGCAAAAAATAACACTAAGAAGAACAAAAATATAAAAAATACAAATAGAAATAAACAAAACACTAATAATATTCACCCGAATAGAAATTAAAAAGTTAGCAATGACGAGAAAAGATGTAACTGCATAAATCGTACACTTTGTCCACTACAAAATAAATGCCTAACCAAAAGTATTGTTTATCAATCCATAATATTTACCAAGGAAAGACCGAAGAACAAGAAGTACTACGTGGGTATGACCTCCCTAGATTTTAATACCAGATATTATGACCACAAAATCACATTTAAAAACAGAGAACGTCAAATTAAAAAAGCACTAGCAAACCACTATTGGGAGCTCAAAGAAAATGGACGCTCACCAATAATTGAATGGAAAATAATATGACAGGCAAGTACATGTAGAAATTTAGACGACCCGTGTAGATTATGTCTGAATGAGACATTTGAAATCCTAAACTTTAAAGACCCTCAACATGTATTAAACTGTATAAGTGAGATAGCAAACAGCTGCCTGCACAGAATAAAAGTTATCTTAGGCTAACAATACATAAATAAAAAAACAAATAAGTAAAAAAAAAAACTAAACTTAGCTAAAACGTAACAACTTAAAAAACTAAAACCTAAAATAGAAATACGAGGAACCACGTGTTAAAATAAGTTCACCCATCATATTGACGCAACAAAGAAACAGGATATATGCCACTCTATAGAAAACGGAACAATAGAACAGGCAATAGGAAGTAAAACTAACTGTCCGTGAGAAGCCCAACGATTGGCTAAGAGAACAACAAAGAATCTGATTCCTTTACTAGCTAGCCGTGTATATAAAAACACCCGGCAAAACTAACTCCATGCACGGGGATGAAACGCGGGAGTGTCTGTGTAGCTTAATTGCCATAAATATATTTTCATAACTTACTATATATATATAATTATTAATGACAATATATGTATTAGCATGTACTATCAGTGCAGTCTCCTTAAAATATTCAGCTCAATGGTTGTCAATTAGTGACAACAGTGAAAATATAAGAACTTTTTACTCTTTGTGAATTTTTCTGATGGTTTTGTAATGTTGCAAAGACGATATTAACGTAAAAATGTTGTTTGGCACAAGACAAATAGAACGGACCGTATAAAATATATCTCACAGAAATGTTATTTTTTTTGGAAATGTAAAAAAATAAAAATAAAAATAATAAAAATAAATAAAAATATGGTTATTGGAATATAATATGAACTTGACTATATATATATATATATATATATATATATATATATATATATATATATATATATATATATGAAGCAATCCAACAAAAGATATAAGCGTCAACTAATATCTTATAATTAGTGAAACATCCGGATAAAAAACTGTAGTAGTATAACTGCGGTAATGGTCCTCTGAAGAATTATCTTTGAAAACTCATGACTTAAGGATGCTTTGCATGAACTTTGAATTCTAATAAGATTTGATTGACACCTTATTTTATTAATTCATTTTATATTATAATATATATATATATATATATATATATATATATATATATATATGATAATATAATTAACGATAAGTGAAGTATCGTAAAGTGATCTATCTTGATAAAGTAAAGCTCAATACGTTGAGTAGAGCAATCAATTTGAAAGAAGGAAAGATGAAGATAAAAAATTGCATATATATATATATATATATACACACACACACACACACACACACACACACACACACACACACACATATATATATATATATATATATATATATATATATATATATATATATATATATAGTCTAAAGAAGCTTTGAGTTATTTTAAACAAAAAGACAAAAAAAAGGAAAATGCAGTTTAAATTCCCAGAGAAACTAACTAAATCCAAAATAGTGTAGACTTAACATTTGTTGGAAAATTCATAAATAAATAATATATAATAGTAAGTAAATAAAATAAAATGGGTGATTAAGTATCTAACAGTGAAACAAGAACAGGAGACCTTAACGTAAGCATCTAATATTTAACACGGGGATCATCAGCTGTTTACCATGTAACTGTTTCGGAGATTTAAAAACAGGACAGTTATATGCATGGCTCTCCAATGGTACAGATCAAACTACCATTTCCCTAATCAAGTGTCGAAATAATTCAGCTTAAAATGTTACTTATATATAAATAATAATAATAATAATAATCAAAATAATAATAATATACTACCCTTAAGATTACCGTGCGATATGGTAATTTGCATATCAAATAAAATTCTTTATAACAATAGTAATAATAATAGTAATAATAATAATAATAATAATAATAATAATAATAATAATAATAATAATAATAATAATAAAATACTATCTAAACACTACACCTACGAACCATTCTGCGATATGGTAGCTAGAAATAAAATTATATAGGAATTAAGGTTGCATTAAAAAAAAAAAAGCTTTAGTACCTTAGGTACCAGAAAGGCAAATAGATAAGAGGAAAGAAACCTAGCCATACAGATCTAAATACCCAATATATATATATATATATATATATATATATATATATATATATATATATATATATATATATATATATATATATATATAGATATATATATAGAGAAAGAGATCTCCAGTTATGCAAAAGTTTTAAAAAAAAATCCAGAGAAACCATTTCAAGTGTTTAAAAGGAATGAAGAAAGCAAACAGCAAGTTCGACAAATCCTCAGCGTCTAAAATAAATCGGGAAAGAAATCCTTCACTTTATATCTATGAAGAGACATTTTCCTTTTTCTTTACCAATTGATGTTTTTCTTTCTTTTCTTTTCTAAAAACTTTCTGGTCAATTGGGGAGAGGAAAATTAATGCTCTGAACGTTTGAGAGGTAAAGGAGAACTTTAATGGAATAGTCAAATATCTATATATCTCATATAGAGATCAAGTGTTAGGCTTAGGTAGGGGGCTGTTGATTTCTGAGAACTTCGACTGAAGTAAAATGGAACAATATATATATATATATACTATTAATTATTCACTGGTGATGGGAGGGGGAAATGTTTGGAAGTAAAATAAAAAAGTTGCATATTGTATATATATATATATATATATATATATATATATATATATATATATATATATATATACATGCCGAGGATGTGCGTGCACACACTAATCCACGTTTCAAAATAGTCTATTCGCTTGATCGTTACTAACAACCAGGTTGACAGCGGTTAAGGTTTCGTTAGGCAACACATCACGTTTTCATTTGCGGAAGGGCATTAACTCTGTCTAACCTAAAGTCTTAGGTGACTGGAAAAACAGGAGAAAAAGATAAAAAAAAACAACAACAAATAAATGACTTTTGACATTCCCTAAAAGAAACGTGCCGAAAGTGTATCGAACATGGAATCTATATAAAGTCTAAACAGACATAGATTTATACGAGAAATCAAGTGATATATATATATATATATATATATATATATATATATATATATATATATATAAATATAGAGGCTAACAAGCCTTCAAAAACCATGTATTAGATGCGAGTAATTAAATCAAAAGAAAAATAAAAATATTTCGAAACATTTAATAAAATATTTCGAAATACCTTCCGTTTTTTTTTTTTTTCTTCATCTTGATTTTTTTTTTTTGGCTAATATTTCGCTTGACAAAAACAAGCTTCATCAGAGCCAAGACAAACAAAGGTATAACCTTTTTTTTTTTCCATAATTTACTTCCTGGTGTTGGTGAAGTGTCACGTCCGGTGTTGTGGACTATTGTTGAAAATGTCTTGTTTTAAATAGAATAGAACTTGAATGCGCATGGTCGCTGCGAGTAATAAATTAGGAAAGTTCATTTTATAAAGCATCTTATGTAAGTTAATATAAATATAGAGGCTAACAAGCCTTCAAAAACCATGTATTAGATGCGAGTAATTAATATATATATATATATATATATATATATATATATATATATATATATATATATATATATATATATATATATATGTATTTTCAATTTTCAATCTCCCGTTAAAGTGAAGTTAAAACTTATGCCATTTGAATTCCATCGCCAGCCCGATGAGTTGGTCGCTATTTGCACCAATGAAACAAAACTTGTTTTGTCGCAACTAATGGAATAAAATCAAAAAATATATATTTTGCTCTGAATTTTCATTGAGCACTCTCATAAACCCGGTTTCAACTTCCTTCGGATTCATACCCCCTGGATATTTGTAACAAGTTAATTATATATATATATATATATATATATATATATATATATATATATATATATATATATATATATATATATATATATATATATACACGGGGGCCGTATACAGTTTCAGGTTGTATACGAAAAGAAATCAAATAAAGTGCTCGATCATATAAGAGAGCTAATATAATTTATTTAGATACTGTATATTACATATTTCAGCAATGTACCGCGGTTTCATCCAAAAGGGCAGATTTAGACATCTTTAGTAAATCTTCGTGCCCAGTGGAATCATCGGCAAGCTGAAAGGATTGTAGGCACGCCTGACAGGGAATGGCGTCAACAATCTGCCCTTTTGGATGAAACCGCGGTACATTGCTGAAATATGTAATATACAGCATCTAAATAATATATATATATATATATATATATATATATATATATATATATATATATATATATATATATATATATGATTATTTTTATTTACACAGAAATGTATAAAATCTGCGACACTGGCATGTCGATGTTATCGATTAACAACTATTATAAACTAAGATCTCACAAGGCAGAGTTAGTATCCGATCTTAATCTTTTTCACTTACAACCATCCACAGTATCCCTGCTCACCACCACCCTTCCACTTTTTTCACTCAGTTTCTTCAACATTTATTTTCATTTCTTTGCAACTGACTTCACCAGGTCCGGACGTCGGTCCCTACTGTTTTCCAGTAGTGGCTACTATTTCCTCCCTTCAACCCACCATGTCAACCCTATATGTCCACGTACTTGCATGACATTTTTCTTTATATTATCATCCTGAAGAAATCTTACAAATAAAGACGAAACGTTGATGAACACATAAAAACTTCCTGTTTGGTTTTTCCTTTTTCATTTCCTATATATATATATATATATATATATATATATATATATATATATATATATATATATATATATAACTTCTTTGTAATATATCAGGAAAAATCCCAGCAGAATGCTCGATTAATTAAGAATTAAAGTTAAAAAATAAAAAATTAAGAGCGTAATATTTATTTATTTTGGTACAGAAAAATTAGCACAACATTCGTACCGTCGGTTTCAAACACGGAAGGACTTAGCCATCCGGTCCTCTTCAGCTTCTGTTGTCAGCTTCTGTTGTCATCATGACAACAGAAGCTGAAGAGATCCGGATGGCTAAGTCCTTCCGTGTTTGAAACCGACGGTACGAATGATGTACACCTTATGTCTAGAACCCTTATTCTAATTCTGATAAAAAGCCATAGCATGATTTTGATTCTGGAAAATGTCTCAACTTTGAGGCTTATACGTAAGGAGTCTTAAGAAGAAATTGAAATTAAAGGAATCTTGCTTAACTGGTGTCTAACAAACTGTAGAGCAAATTCAATTCGAATCTGATCAATTTTTTTTTTTTTTTGGGGGGGGGGATTGCTCCTGACAAACATGACGCCACTTGATGTAAGGAGCTAAAACAATACTACTTCAAGGTCAAAAACTAGCCAATGACAACATTTAGGTGAATAGATTCCGACACAGAAAACAGCAATTCTCCCCCCTTTGTCAGAAACATCGCTCATAGAATGTCATGACTAGATATATATGTAATTAACTTATACATTTTAATATTTTACCTAAATACGACGTCGTTTCGAGCTTTCGGCTCTAATCAGTGCAAAGGAAATTGCAATCTTAGACAGTTGTAGGGCACGAATCAGTGGCGATTGCGATCGGAGTTCGCGCACGCCGACCGTCGGGAATTAGCTTCTTGAACTGAAGATTGCGTAAGCATGAAACATCGGTGTCTGTAGGTAATAAATAATTAATATTTATTTATAAATATTATTCTATGCATATATATATATATATATATATATATATATATATATATATATATATATATATATATAAATGTTATGCTTGATGGTTGATGGTTTAAAGGCAAGAACGGAGAGAAGGTAAGTTTGAACAAGTGTAATTATATCACTACAGATACATATCTGTAGTGATATAATTACACTTGTTCAAACTGACCTTCTGTAAAGAACAGATTTAGCTAAACATTATTAACATTTTATTCTTAAGTTCATTTAAAAACTTAACCTCTAAATTTATTGGTTACAATAAAACCTACTAAACAACCATTATTTATGAGATTAAGTTTGTACTTATCAAAGGATACTTTTAAGGTTACTTATCGTGGATTTACTAGGTTATTACTATACTTATTCAGTGTGAACTGTTTGAAGTGCCTACAATTAAATCCTATCTCATCTCTCTGGTTCAACAATCAAAGAACATAACAATAGGCAATTTCTAACTAAGACAAAGTAAACAGGTGGGGTTGTGTAGTGTAAGCGTTGAAGCCTTTTTTTAAAATGCTCCATTTTAATACTGGTACTATATTCTTTTCTTTTTAAAGATAGTATGTAGTTAGATAATGAGATGCCCGTTTTACTATATGGGTTATTAATTTATATTTTGTGGTTTCTGTATCTAGCCTTAAAATCAGTATTTGTAGCACCTATGTATTTTTTTTATAGTTTGGATTGTTTACTGGAAACACAGTTCCCAGATATACTATACTTTTAGTTAAACACTTTTCCTGCAACGTGCATTCACTCTTATTTCAACAGCTACATTTATTATTATTATTATTATTATTATTATTATTATTATTATTATTATTATTATTATTATTATTATTATTATTATTATTATTATTATTATTATTATTATTGTTGTTGTTGTTAATATTATTATAATAATCATTATTTTTATTATTACTATTATTTTTATTATTGTTATTATTATTATTGTTAATATTATTATTATTTTTATTATGATTATTATTGTTGTTATTATTATTATAATTATTATTATTATTGTTATCATTATTATCATTATTATTTTTATTATGATTATTATTATTATTATTATTATTATTATTGTTGTTGTTATTATTATTATTTTTATTATTGTTATTATTATCTTGTATGTATTTAATTCTATTGTTATCGTTATTATTAATATCTAGTATCACTCTTATTTATTTTTCTAAAGTATTTGTACAACTATAACTAAGTTTAATTGTGTTTTTATTAAATATTTCATGCAACGGGTTATTTGTTTGGAAATGTCGATTTAAAAGATAAAGAAGAATAACTAAATATTAAGAAAATTGAAAAGAATCGGAATCAGTAATTGTATCGGAATTGGGAATTTAGTACAGAATCGGTAATTGTATCGGAATCGGGAATTTATAATAGAATCGGTAATTGTATCGGAATCGGGAATTTAAAACAGAATCGGTAATTGTATCGGAATCGGGAATTTAGAACAGAATCGGGATTTGTACCAGAATCGGGAATTTAGAACAGAATTGGTAATTGTATCGGAATCGGGAATTTAGAACAGAATCGGTAATTGTATCGGAATCGGGAATTTTGAACAGAATCGGTAATTGTATCGGAATCGGGATTTAGAACAGAATCGGTAATTGTATCGGAATCGGGAATTTAGAACAGAATCGGTAATTGTATCGGAATCGGGAATTAAGAACAGAATCGTAAATTGTACCGGAATCGGGAATTTAGAACAGAATCGATAATTGTATCGAAATCGGGAATTTAGAACAGAATTTAGAACAGTATCGAACCAGGAAATTTTTTTGGAATCGTCCCATTACTACTGGTTACCAGGATACTCGATTGCACTTGTTTGAAATAGCGTTTTCATCGCTGAACGCGTAAAACGTGTAGATCGAATGGACGCATCTTAAGAACGTAAAATCTGTTTGACTGGTCACATTTCGTCTGCAACATCTTGCAGAAAGTAACGCAAACGGAACCAAATGAAGCGAACCAAAGAATATATGTGAATGAAATATGGCGAATTAATATGGCGACTGCGGCCCTCCGTAGAAATGTGAAAATCGTGGACACAACACGACAGCTGTCAGCGAATGAATCTCTGCTGCTTTTGGTGAGACTTCTCGCGATGAAGCAACGGCACCAGGAATTTGGTTTTGGAATGCGTTTTTTTTTTACAGCTAAGGTTTAAGTCACGTAGAAGCGGGAAATACACACACACACACCCATGTTTTTTTTCCTACGACGACAGAGTTAAACGCAAGGTCGGTTTTTAATGTTGAGAACATCCCGCTCTCCAAGAAGAGACATTCTGGATTGGGATAGAAATAAAAATTGCCATCATCTCGTCAGAAGAAACTCGATAGTTCAGATAAATAAATAATATTGGCGAGAGTAAAGCGCACAAAGGGGAATCGAACGTGCCAATGCACTATTAAAATAAATGTAATTCAAAGTCGTTAAAACGATTAAAAAGGCACAGCGTGGGATTTTAAAAAAGCGGGAGTCTAAGTTCACTAAAGAGATTCAATGTTTTAACGAATTCATTCTGCCGGCACAAGGAAGGTTTACGAATGGCGATAGAGACAGATTCCAAATTTATCAATGTTTTTTTTTTGGAATCTGTTCTATGCAAGACCTCAAAAACTCCATTTTATAGCTCTTGGCACAGCAAGGAATTTAAGCCAAATGCTGACCAACAGCAGAGTCCTAAGTCGCAGAGGAAGGGTGACACAGGAAACGTACTCTTCCCTATCGAATTTTGAATGGAACGTGCTGGCTTATGCAGGTCTGCAAATATTAGGAAGTACGCCCTATATAGCCAACATATATATATATATATATATATATATATATATATATATATATATATATAGAGAGAGAGAGAGAGAGAGAGAGATTGAGAGAGAGTGAGAGAGAGAGAGAGAGAGAAAGAGTGAGACATAGAGATAATACTTTAAAGATATAAATAATATCTTTAAACAGTAGACTATCAGGATAAAAACAAAGCTCAATATAGTGTATAGAGCAATAATATTAATCGAATGACATAATAAAATGAGAAACCAATCTAATTTTTATTAAAGTTCAAAAACAAGGTGTGATACTGCGTCCTTAACTCATGAGTTTTCAAAGAAAATCTTCTCCTTATATATATATATATATATATATATATATATATATATATATATATATATATATATATATATTGATATATATATATATATATACATCAATATATATATATTTATAAATTTTATTAGACAGACGAACAACACAGGTAAGGGAATTTTTTTTTTTAAATAACTGATATAAGTTAGCAAAACATTTATATGGAACAAAACGTAGATTTAGTATAAGGAACGTTTATGTTTTTGTCTTTTAAGGGAAGTGGAGTCTGATCAACTCTGCTGGGAAGCCATGAAATTAAATACTGTCTTGTTTTTAAATTCCCGAAACAGTTTTTCATGGTAAACAACTGATTATCCCTTAAAATAGTGTTAGAAACAAACTCATATAATAACTGTAAAAAATAAATTGACTTACATGAGTGATTTTCCACTGAAAGACTTGGGACTAAAATTTTTTTTGTTTTTTAAAATATAGTTTTAATGGTTGAGAAACTTCCGAGACTATATATATATATATATATATATATATATATATATATATATATATATATATAGAGAGAGAGAGAGAGAGAGAGAGGTTATCTGATTAAAACCATTCCCCTGAAGATGGACCCAGATGGGTCTGAAAGTACTTGGGAGACAGATCTAAACTATGGCAAATTCATCAGCCAATTCCCCTCCAAAACTAAGATCCTGATTCGGACTATTGAAAGGATCTACCAAAAGATATATATATATATATATATATATATATATATATATATATATATATATATATATGTGTGTGTGTGTGTGTGTGTGTGTGTCTGTGTGTGTAAAGGATTCTAAAAAATAATAGAAAGAGATGAACAGACTTAGATTGTTCACCCATAAAAACAGATCAGATAAGATACTTGTGTGAAAATATACTAAAAACGCCGAAGATAATGATTTTGACAAATTGCTGTCACAAAGAATAAGATTAGATTTTATCACAATCGTGCGATAACAATGAGTTGAGAAATCACCCCCCCCACACACACATATATATATATATATATATATATATATATATATATATATATATATATGATAATTTTATTTACACAGACATGTACAAAATCTGCGACACTGGCATGTCGATGTTATCGATCAACAGTTACTATAAACTGAGCTCTCATCAGGCAGAGTTAGAATCCGATGTTAACCTCAGATCATATTTGGAGAGAACATATATATATATATATATATATATATATATATATATATATATATATATATATATATATATATATATATATATATATATATATATGTGTGTGTGTGTGTGTGTGTGTGTCTGTGTGTGTAAAGGATTCTAAAAAATAATAGAAAGAGATGAACAGACTTAGATTGTTCACCCATAAAAACAGATCAGATAAGATACTTGTGTGAAAATATACTAAAAACGCCGAAGATAATGATTTTGACAAATTGCTGTCACAAAGAATAAGATTAGATTTTATCACAATCGTGCGATAACAATGAGTTGAGAAATCACCCCCCCCACACACACATATATATATATATATATATATATATATATATATATATATATATATATGATAATTTTATTTACACAGACATGTACAAAATCTGCGACACTGGCATGTCGATGTTATCGATCAACAGTTACTATAAACTGAGCTCTCATCAGGCAGAGTTAGAATCCGATGTTAACCTCAGATCATATTTGGAGAGAACATATATATATATATATATATATATATATATATATATATATATATATATATATATATATATATATATATATATATATATATAATGTATTTTTATGTAATTATATATATATATATATATATATATATATATATATATATATATATATATATATATGTATATGTATAATTAGTTTCCACAATCAGACAACGCTGCAGCCCACACCCCATGAAAGCCACACACCGGATGTACACAGATTAAGCAAACTGCGGCAAAGGGTTTAGTCATCCAACTACTTAAAACCTAGGCCGATGTCACACAAATAGGAGTGTATACTCGCTAGAACGATATCATCCCAAAAATTAACCAAGCGAGCAAATAATTTGTTTTTTGAATTTGAGATGATATATATAATTATATATATATATATATATCATATATATAGATCATATTTGGTTTCTCTCCAAATATGATCTGACGTTAAGATCGGATTCTCACTCTGCTTGATGAGATCTTAGTTTATAGTAACTGTTGATCGATAACATCGACATGCCAGTGTCGCAGATTTTGTACATGTCTGTGTAAATAAAATTATCATATATAAAGCTCTATTGAATATTGAGCACTTTTTATAAACCCGGTTAAAATTCTCTGGATTACCACCCTGTGGATATTTTTCACCTGGATTATTACCATTATATATATATATATATATATATATATATATATATATATATATATATATATATATATATATATTAAGTAATTTGGTATTGTTTTTAGAAAAAGGTGCGATTCATATAAAAGGCATAAATGCTTTTGTGTTTTTGTTGTTGGCATGATTGAAAATATAAAAGGAAGTATTCGCAAATAAAACATATATAAATGGATATATGAGTTACTTTATATATATATATATATATACATAGATGAATTAATATTATATAAATATATATATATATATATATATATATATATATATATATATATATATATATATATGTATATATGAATGATAGTGAAAAGAATAAAATAGATGGGGCTTAAAGGTTATAGGTTTTAGAAAAAAAAGGATAAACAATAAATAAATAAATAAATAAAATAGCAAAAAATAATAAAGGAAAAAAATATGTGCATAAATATACACATAGTGATGGATAGATGGATTAATATATATATATATATATATATATATATATATATATATATATATATATATATATCTATATAGTAGGCCTTCGTCGGTCGTGTCCGGCCATGAATGACACTTACAGATTTAGCCGTTTCAGTATTTACAAAGTCTTGCCAGTAATGCCAATGCCCCAAGGGTCATATTGACTTAACCTAGGCATTCCTTACTGTGGCTGAGAAGGCCTATGCGGGCCTTGCAGTCTCTGTCACAGATGAAGGATGAGGATGGATGAGGAAGCTTACTTGCTTTTTCCATTTCTTTCCCCCTTGCTCGTTTTTCAGCGGCTTTCGTCTTCCACTTTGCTTTACCGATGTCAAGTTGTCGTTTGAGGGTTTCTTTTCCATTCATCCCTGTCAGAGGCAAGGCTTTCCCAAGATGACGGATCGATGCCAAGGACTTTCATGTCTCTCTTGGACACATCCCTGTATCTTAGTCTGTCTCTCCTTCTTTTAACTCTCCATGAAAGTGATCTTTGGGAATCTCCAAACACACACACACACACATACACCCCCCCCACACACACACATATATTTGTAGCTCCTCGTTAAAAAGTAGAGCACCGTAAAATGGTAGTAGTAACACAGCGTAGCGTCACTTACTTTAAATGCATCGTTCCTTCACTTATAGAAGTTTGAATGCCTCTTCGCTTCGCCGCCGTTAACGTGTTAAAATTATCATTGTTTATAAGCTGTTCAGAACTGGCCTAGCGGTTAGCGACGTTGGACGGGAGTTGGAAAATACTTGTAGTCCAGGGTTTCGAATCGTGTGACCGGTGATGAATAGTCGTACTTCTATGCTGATGAGTCTTGATTGAAAAAAGACGAAACGTATACGTCCATAGATATAAACAATAACAAATATATATATATATATATATATATATATATATATATATATATATATATATATATATATATATATAACATACATTTTTTGAGACACAGACGAACAACACAGGTAAGGAGGACATTTTCTAATAACAAAAGAAGTTAGCAAAACATTAAGCTGGAACGAAACTTAGATCTAATATACGGAACGTTTTTGTTCTTGTTTTTTTAAGGGAAGTGGGGTCTGATCAACTCTGCTGGGAAGCCATGAGATGAAGTACTAATATAGTGACTGTAAAAAGTAACTTGACTTACAAGAAAAGTGATTTTCCACCGAAAGACTTGGGACTAAAAGTGTTTTTTTCTCCATATACTTTTAATGGTTGAAAAACTTTCGAGACTATATATATATATATATATATATATATATATATATATATATATATATATATATATATATATATAGTCTCAAAGGTTTCTCAACCATTAAACCTATATTAAAAAAAAACAAAAAAACTTTTAGTCCCAAGTCTTTCAGTGGAAAATCACTCATGTAAGTCAATTTATTTTTTACAGTTATTATATTAGTTTGTTTCTAACACTATTTTAAGGGATCATCAGTTGTTTACCATGAAAAACTGTTTCGGGAATTTAAAAACAAGACGGTATTAAATTTCATGGCTTCCCAGCAGAGTTGATCAGACCCCACTTCCCTTAAAAGACAAAAACATAAACGTTCCTTATACTAAATCTACGTTTTGTTCCATATAAAGGTTTTGCTAACTTATATTAGTTATTTAGAAAATTTTTTTTTCCCTTACCTGTGTTGTTCGTCTGTCTAATAAAATTCATCCGTTACTTACAAAAATGTTGCTGCATTTTAAAGTGTTTGGACGAATCCATTACACTATTATTTAGGTGATTAATATATTATTTTTAGTTTTATAATATAAATATAAAAAATATCAACACATCAAAAAATAAAAAATAAAAAATAAATAAATATGTATATATATATATATATATACATACATACATATATACACATACATACATATATATACTTTTAGTCCCTCCTTCTCTCCCTCCTCCTCCTTTGTTGTCCATCTCCCCGTTGTCGTCAACCTCAAATAAATACTAATCTTCCTTGTTCACTTACAGTTTTTCTAATCTGCGTTCACAAGCCAACTGTCGATTTTTTCTTTTTCGCAGTGTTTCAAATCGGCGTTTATATATATATATATATATATATATATATATATATATATATATATTAAAATAAATATTTATTATTACCTACTTACACAGGTGTTTCATGCTTATGCAATCGTCGGTGTAGGAGATAATAATTACTGTCAGCTGAAGGATTCGAAACCAGTTGTGAAGTCACTTTTGTCTCTACAGCCTTATATTTAACCCCCAGGCCACCACAAATTACCATGGCAATGAAGAGAATTGAAATGTCGAATCAGCAGACAAATCCAGAAAGCTTGGTCGTATAGTTTTCGACGGCAGAGCTCGGAATATCGCTTTACGCCTAGTGTGACTGCTGATCGAAATTTATATCTATATGTTTTATTTGCGAATACTTACTTTTACATTTTCAATCCTTGTGCTTGTTTTACAAATACTTCAATGGATTGTGCTCAGATGAACTAGCTGCTCCGGTGGCCCCCTGACGTAAATACACTAGAACAACCCGACAATCAGCTAAATCCCGTCCATTCACTGTGGAGGTCCCCAGATGCCGGTGAGCCTACTACTCCAATAGCTTCTTTCCTCGTTCTGTCGGCCTCTGGAACTCCCTCCATGCGCCCTGTTTCCCCGACTGTATCGACATGCAGAAGTTTAAAACTAATATAAACAGACATCTCGCTGCATAGTTCCCAACTTAGGATAGCATCCAAAACCTGCACACTAATTCTAAGTAGCTTCTTACGCCTACAGTGGCGGCCTGCCTTGTTTCGGATGAAATAAGCGGAAGACCTAAAAAGCTCAACGTTTCGCCCAAACGGGCTTTGTCAAGAGCGAACGAAAAAAGGCAAAAGATGACAAAAGACGAGGAAGTTTGTAATAAATCAACACGCCGACTAATTGAATCTGCACTCATTGCCCTTTCCACAAATAAAATTAAACAGAGAATGGGCTTCTACTTTATCTCCCCTAACCTATCAAAAGCAATTATTCATGAAAACAAAATATATCTAGACACCGGTTGATTCCCTGAGTTTTTAATTAGTCTTCCTTTGAACCCCCTTTCTAATCTTTATTCTTTTCTTTTATTTCCAGTTACAATTAAAAATTTTTTTTTTACATATCTTCCCTCTCTACATGAACCCTACCACTATATATATTTCTCATAATTTATAGACGTTAAGCTTTTTAGGTCTTCCGCTTATTCCATTTTGGTTTCATATATATATATATATATATATATATATATATATATATATATATATATATATATATATATATATATATATATATATATATAATAAATAAATAGTAAATTATTAATACCTACAGACGCTAGCGTTTCAAGCTTATTGCTCTCATCAGTGTAGGAAAGTAACAATTTCAGACAGTCGGGAGGCGCGAACCCGGTTCACAGAGTCAGCCTTGAGTCTGCAAGCGGTCGCCATATCCAACGGAAACTGTCACGTAATTAAGGGAAATTAAGATCTATATGTACCTAGAAGCGGCCACAGATAGAAGACTAGTCAAGAGTGTTCTACGAACGTATTCGGAACTTTGCATTAGAGCTTTTTAACAGTCTATTTTTAATATCACCGAGAGTGCTCAACTTTAATTTCTTAAAGGGGCTTAGAGGGATAGATGATGAACAAAAGAAGAACTAAAAGCGCCAAAAAGAAAGAAAAATAGACAAAAAATTAATAATATTTAAAATTTTTGTAGAATTGGTTTCGGAATGTATGATTTTAGGGTTATTAACTAGAATCTGTCTTAAATTAGAGGGAGGGCTAATGACTAAATTATCGTAGTGAAGTTTAAAACAAAGAAAAGAAGGAAAGAAAAGAAAAGATAACGATAAAGAATACAGAGAAGAAAGAAAGAAAGAAAGAAAGAAAAAAGAGGAGGAGAAGTAAAGGGGGACAAGTAGAAGAAGACTGATAATAATAATAATTATTATTATTATTATTATGATGATGATGATGATGATGTGATGATGAGGATGAGGATGAGGAGAAGGAGGATGAGGAGGATGAGGGTAATAATAAAATTAATAATTATTATTTTGATGATGATGTGATGATGATGATGATGAGGAGAAGGAGGATGAGGAGAATGAGGGTAATAATAATAATAATAATAATTATTATTATGATGATGATGTGATGATGATGATGATGATTATGATGAGGAGAAGGAGGATGAGGGTAATAATAATAATAATAATAATAATTATTATTATTATGATGATGATGTGATGATGATGATGATTATGATGAGGAGAAGGAGGATCAGGAGGATGAGGGTAATAATAATAATAATTATTATTATTATGAAGATGATGATTATGATGATGTGATGATGATGATGAGGAGAAGGAGGATGAGGAGGATGAGGAGGATGAGGGTAATAATAATAATAATAATAATAATAATAATAATAATAATAATAATTATTATTATTATTATGAAGATGATGATTATCATGATGTGATTATGATGATGAGGAGAAGGAGGATGAGGAGGATGAGGGTAATAATAATAATAATAATAATAATTATGATGATGATGATGAGGATGAGGAGGATGAGGAGGATTATGAGGAGGAGAAAACGAAAGAAACAGAAAATCTTCGTGAAAATTAAATCGACAAAAAGAAGAAAAAAAGAAACGCAAAAAAATAAAAATAAAAACGAGAAAAAATCCAAATAAAGTTAAAAGAAAGAAATAAAAGGGAAAAATTAAGTAAAAAATAAAAATAAAACAAAAACAATAACTAAATAAAGATAAGGTTGATATTTTGGCGCGGAAGCCAAATTAAGACGTACATGAAGTTATCTGTTTGAATAAAAAAAGAGAGAGATACCCGACAGAAATGCACTCTCCTGTTTTAGGAGTCGAAAAATCCACCTCTACAAAAAAAACAACAAAAAAACAACAACAGAAAACAAAGATACAAAAAAAAACATGGACGATATACGAAAACCAATTTCTGCAGATAATAGATATAATTTTTCTCATCGTTCCTCACGCGAAATAAAGACAAGATGTGCAAATAAAACGAAACCCGAATTGCGGAGAAATAAACGCACAACGATTGACGGTAAACAGTTGTATTCCCGATGCCAAAAAGACAAACAAACGGATGCCTTCAGATGAACACAACATGAAACTCGGGTTCTGGAGATTTTTCTTTTTTTAACTTCCGTTGATTTTTTATTTGCGCAACCAAAATGGCGGTTTGCAAAGGTTCCGAATGCGGAATAGTTTCGTATTTCCAATTTTCTAGTTAGCATAAACAAACTTTCTATTTTAAAGTCGGGGGAAAAGCTTTTATCGACAGGGACGGAGTGGAATAGTTGAAACCGGTGAATACGCATTTTTTGCAAGGATACATTTGTACCAAAAGCACAGGGATGCACCACAGCTGTGATGCGACCGGGGGTTGAGTTTGGCAGACTATGTGAGACCTATTAGGTTATAAAATATTTTTGTACCCTATCCAAGAGACTAATGGTGCACCAGCCCAGATATCGATTGATATCTGTAATGCATAAGAACTGATAGTGTAACAAAAGGTCGCGTAAGGAGTCAAAAAGGTCAAACAACTAGAGAGACAATTGACAAAAGGTCAGACAACTAGAGAGAAAACTGACAAAAGGTTAGACAACTAGAGAGACAACTGATAAAAGGTCAGAAAACTAGAGAGAAAACTGACAAAAGGTTAGACAACTAGAGAGACAACTGACAAAAAGTCAGAAAACTAGAGAGACAACTGACAAAATGTCAGACAATTAGAGAGACAACTGACAAAAGGTCAAACAACTAGAGAGACAACTGACAAAAGGTTAGACAACTAGATGGACAACTGAAAAAAGGTCAGACAACAAGAGAGAAAACTGACAAAAGGTTAGACAACTAGAGAGACAACTGAGAAAAGGTTAGACAACTAGAGAGACAACTGACAAAAGGTTAGACAACTAGAGAGACAACTGACAAAAGGTCAGACAACTAGAGAGAACACTGACAAAAGGTTAGACAACTAGAAAGACAACTGACAAAAGGTCAAACAACTAGAGAGACAACTGACAAAAGGTCAGAAAACTAGAGAGAAAACTGACAAAAGGTTAGACAACTAAAGAGACAACTGACAAAAAGTCAGAAAACTAGAGAGACAACTGACAAAAGGTTAGACAACTGGAGAGACAACTGACAAAAGGTCAAACAACTAGAGAGAACACTGACAAAAGGTTAGACAACTAGAGAGACAACTGACAAAAGGTCAGACAATTAGAGAGACAACTGACAAATAGACGGACAACTAGAGAGACAACTAACAAAAGGTCAGACAACTAGAGAGACAACTGACAAAACGTCAGACAACTAGAGAGACAACTGACAAAAGGTTAGACAACTAGAGAGACAGCTAACAAAAGGTCAGATAACTAGAGAGAAAACTGACAAAAGGTTAGACAACTAGAGAGACAACTGACAAAAGGTCAGACAACTAGAGAGACAGCTGACAAAAGGTTAAACAACTGGAGAGACAACTGACAAAAGGTCAAACAACTAGAGAGACAACTGACAAAAGTTTAGACAACTAGAGAGACAACTGACAAAAGGTCTAACAACTAGAGAGACAAGTGACAAATAGACGGACAACTAGAGATACAACTGACAAAAGGTCAGACAACTTGAGAGACAACTGACAAAAGGTCAGACAACTAGAGAGACAACCGGCAAAAGGTCAGCGAACTAGCAGCGCGAGGACGGAAGTGGATACAGGCAATAGGAAAGTGACGTTATATAAAAGAACAGAGATTTTGTGTTTAGCTAATATGAAAGATGAAAAGATGAAATCTTAAAAGAAGAGGAGGAGGAAGAGGGAAAAGAGGAAAAGGAGGAGGGGAAGAAGAGGAGGAGGAAGAGGAGAATGAGGAAAAGGAGGAGGGGAAGAAGAAGAGGAGGAAGAGGAAAAAGAGGAAAAGGAGGAGGGGAAAAAGAAGAGGAGGAAGAGGAAAAAGAGGAAAAGGAGGAGGGGAAGAGAAGCGATAGAAACAGAAAATATGTGCGAAAATGAAAGCGATAAAAATATGAAAAAAGAAAAGGAACATAAAATAAATAAAAAAAATACAAGAATTAAAAAACGAACAACAAATAAGTAAGAAAGAAGGAAACAAAAAAATAAATAAATAAAAAAAACAACGAAATTAAATGCAAAAAGAAAAAAATACAAAAAACAATAAATAAAGAAAGATAAGGTTGATATTTTGTCGCGGAAGCCAAATTAAGACGTACATGAAGTTATCGGTTTGAAAAAGGGATACCCGGCCGAAACGCACTCTCCTGTTTAAGAAGTTAAAACAATCCACCCTTAAACAAAAACAAACAAACAAACAAAAGAAAAAAAAACTAAGATACAAAAAACAAACAAAAAAAACATGGACGATATACGAAAACCAATTTCTGCAGATAATAGATATCATTTTTCCCATAGTTTCTCACGCGAAATAAAGACAAGACTGACAAACAAAACGAAACCCGAATTGCGGAGAAATAAACGCACAACGATTGACGGTAGATAAACGGTTGTATTCCCGATATTAAAAAAAAGACGAAGGCTATCAGATGAACACAATATACAACTCGGTTTCTGAAGATTTCTTTTTTTTCTTCTGTCGATTCTTTAGTTGCGAAACCAAAATGGCAATTTTCAAAGGTTCCGAAAACGGAATCGTTTCGTATTTCTTTTTTTCTATTTAGCATAAATAAACTTTTTATTTTAAATTTGAGGAAAGAGCTTTGGTCTAGAGAATACAAGTCAAACGGTTGAAAACGGTGAATACGAATTAAAAAAAAAGGATGTACGTTTACAGGGCATTTCCCACCCCCCCCAAAAAAGGAAAGAAAAATCTTAATATGTATTGACACCCGAGAATGATTCGACGAAGAATCGAAAACATTCGTGATACCTATGGGACATTTATTAATTTTTTTGATTTTAATACAAAAAAGACCATTCAGGAAAATTGAAAAAAAGGCGAATTCTGTTATTTTTAACAATGTTTGCATATATATATATATATATATATATATATATATATATATATATATATATGTGTGTCCCATAGGTATCACGTATGTTTTCGATTCTTCGGTTCTAACATCTGTCACAGAATCAACCTAGACTCTGTAAGCAAGCGCTGTAACCATTAGGCTAAGAGACATGACAAAATTCAAGAAGGGAACTTAAGTTCTATTTGTCCGAAGGGCGGCATATCTAGAAAGACTGACTAAAGATTCTACGAACGTTGTCGGAATATGCCTTATAGCTACGTGTCAGTCTATTTTGAACTTTAATCTTATTATATATATATATATATATATATATATATATATATATATATATATATATATATATGGTTCGCACTTAGGAAAACATTGAATATAGAATATCCATTCATTCAAAAACACGCGCAGACGTGATCTCGTACACATGTACATTTAAGACCTTATCCGTGCTACCATCAACACGGAGTCTTGCTCGCCTTGTGGCAACATTACTCAGTCGAGGAAGATTAAAAAGAAGAAAACAAAGAAAAAAAAGATTAAATGTCTATTTACTTTTGATAAGGGTATTTCTATGTACTGAAAGTCTCAAGTAAACCTTAAAAAAAATAAATGTTTATTTAAAAAAAAGTCTAACGTTAATTTTTCCTTATAATAATATTATGTATGTATATATATATATATATATATATATATATATATATATATATATATATATATATATATATATAGGCAGCATCTTCTCTTGCAGGCAAGTATTGTTGAATATAACACATGAGCTGTACCTGATTAACCTCATTCCCCTGAAGATGGACCCGGATGTGTCTGAAAGTACTTGGGAGACAAATCCAAACTATGACAAATTCATCAGCCAATTCCCCTCCGAAACTAAGATCCTGATTCGGACTATTGAAAGGATCTACCAAAGGATATCTCGACATGAGTTGTCTCTTATATATATATATATATATATATATATATATATATATATATATATATATATATATATATATATATATATATAAATATTAAATTATTAATACCTACAGTGCAGGAAAGTAACAATTTCAGATGGTCGGGAGGCGCGAACCCGGTTCACAGAGTCAGCCTAGAATCTGCAAGCAGTCGCCATATACACTCGGCCAACGTAATTAAGGGAAATTAAGATCTATATGCACCTAGATGCGGGCACAAATAGAAGACTAGTCGAGAGTGGTCGACGAATATATTCGGAACTTTGCATTAGAGCTTTTTGACAGTCTATTTTTAACATCCCCGAGAGTGCCCAACTTTAATTTCTTAAAGGGGCTTAGTATAATATTTATAAATGTATTATTATTATTATTAACATATACTGATTTCAACTAAACTTCACAAAAAGGTTAAGTTTGTACTCCCGAAGGAAATCATCAGGCTTAATGCAACATAAATCAACTTGTTATAAGTAAGACTAAAAATTGGCTCGTATTTTTCTGAATAGCCTAATAACAGACTAACAGCCATTTTGTTTTTTTATGTATTCGATTTTTTCTATTCCGTCGGCCAGACAAGTTCACTCAGAATAACCTTGCGATCGAAGCATGAACATTATTCCGCGGGGTTATTTTTGGTCGCCGCTGTTATTAACAAATAAAAGAATCCTTCAACCCATATTTAGCCGCCATTTCAATCAATCGTTAAAGACGACGACGACGACAATTATGGCGGACCGTGAACGAAAATCGCCATAGATCTCTACGGTTTTTATTCGTTTAATTTTAAATCAATTCTGTATAATTGGACTTCCATGGCAGCTGCTATTCCGAGCCGGCTAATTTGAACATGCCAATTATCAACGCGGAATGACGAAGTGGCTTTTAATAAGATTATCACATTAACATAACTGTGAATAGTTATTACATATCTTTTTTCTTTTTGGTGCCGATGTATCGCAGGGCCGAAAACGTTTTTTTTTGTATCTTTAATTTTGAAGAGTTAAATAAAGGGGAGATAACTCAAAGTTTTCAACCACGGTACGGATTTAAAAACTCTGAACTTGCAAGATATTTTATATCTAACCAGATATAGAACACTACAATGGGAATTATTTTCAAACAAATTGCAGAATTTTACTTTATTTATTTCAAAAACTTTATTTCACTTGTTTCATGATTTTTCACTTCCATTTACGTATTTTTCTATTTTTTTCTTTCTTTTTGTTTTGTGTTAGGACATCTAACGAAAACGGGATTTACCTCCCTTGACCCATTTCGGGAGTTAAGAGTTATCGCCCTTGAAATTGTCGGCTGCTCAGAGAGAAAGATAAACAAAGACCACGGCGTCAGACTGTTAATATATCAATCACGTCAAGCGGCAAATTAATTCATTAATTCATTCTGTGTTCAGTTTTAATAAATCTGTTAAACGTTTCTCTTGATACTTCATCCATTTTATTTACAAGTTATTATTAATAATTAATCTAAATTACGAGGTTATAAAAGAAACACAACACAGAGGCCGTGGGTTCAATCCCTACCAGATGCGGGTCTAGAAGAGTTTTCTTGCCTTTTGTTGTAGTTGGTTATAACAGTTTGTTACATCATCCATTGTGCGAGCAAGCAAGATCCACAGGGTTAAATAAGTGTGTAAAGATAATGAAAATAATATCTGGAAAGAAAGACAAAAGGAAGAAAGATGAAGTAAAGGAAACGAATAAGAACAAATGAATAAATGGATATGAACAGAAAACGTAGAAAGAAAGAAGGACGAATGAAATAAGGATCAGAAGATAAGAGGATGAGAGAAAGGAAATGCGAGAAGAATGGTGAGAAAAGATATCAGATATGCACAAGATAAAAGAAAGAAAGACAAAGGAAAAAAAGAAAGAAAGGAAAAAGGAATAAAAAGGAAAAAAATATAGAAAAGAGGGAGAGTAAGGAAGACAGAGAAGAAACTAAGTAGAAAGTAACGATTAAAAAAAGGAAAGAGGAAATGAAATACATATGAAAAAAGAAGTAAAATAGTGAGGTTATATTTGATAATTAATTTATTTTAATAAATCATTTTATTTTTAATTAGTACCGAATACCAAAAAGCGTCGTGATTGTTTTATTTTTAAATTATCCTTTTACATATACATTGTTTTAACTTTATTTGACATTAATTAAAATAGTAAAACCCCATTGAAGATAAACCCGTAGTTGAAAACCTTGAGTTATCTACCCTTTATTTGACTCTCTTTTCGGCCCTACGATACATTAATCCCTTTTTTAATGGCGAACAGGACGATGTGAATTTTATTTATCTCCTGTCGTTTGATTATAGGCATCCAAAAATGAATTTCAATGTTTCGTAATAACGAACAAAGTACGAACACATATGCAAAAAAAAAAAAACAACCCCAAAACACGTCTTTAAATATAAAATATAAAACTGCCGTACGTTATATATAGTATAGTGGGTAGATAAAAGGATAAAACAATCCGACGGGATGAAATCAAAAATAGAACAATGGAAGCCCCATAAGCTCAACGTTTCGCCCGATGTGATTTGGGCTTTTTCAAGAGCGGATGAAAAGACGGGAAGGTCATATAATTGGGGAATATATATAGTGTATCTCCCCCAACCTCTCTAAAACAATCTTAAACGAAAATAAGATACGTCTAGACACTGGATGATTCCCTGAATATTTTTTTTCTTTTTTCTTTTTCTTCTTTTTTCTTTTGCCCCTATCTTCTTTTTAGTTTCTCCTTCTTTTTTATATTACTATGTACATTTGAAATTGCAGGTTTATTTATGCATATATTTATATATATATATATATATATATATATATATATATATATATATATATATATATATATATATACACACACATATATATATATATATATATATATATATATATATATATATATATATATGCTGACATTTTGCACACTTATTTCTGACACTTTACATATTTGCATATATCTCCCTCCATTCAAACCCTACCACTATATATATTCCCCAATTATATGACCTTCCCGTCTTTTATCATTTTTAGCACACTTTTCATCCGTTCTTGAAAAAGCCAACATCACATCGGGCGAAACGTTGAGCTTATGGGTCTTCCACTGTTCCATTTTTAATTTCATATAGTATAGTGAAATGTAAAAGATTCACGTGACAAAAAGAGGATGGCAAACATTCAATTCTGTTTAATTAGACTCCCAAAACGATTTTTTAAGTCTTATAATACTTGACTTGTATGCCTATCCAAGAGAGCTCATTACACTTCCGCCATTTTCTTTGGTTCCGTCCTTCAGTTGTCAAAAGCCGCACATCTGTTTGGGATGACAAAAAATATTCGTTTAATTCTGTATAATTGGACGTCATTGGCAGCTGCTATTTCGAACCGGCTAATTCGAACATGCCAATTATCAGCATTAAAATAAATGTGAATAATTATTAAATATCTTTTTTTTGGTGCATGTGTATGAACATGAGCACCGCTCCTCCAGCCGTGACGTCATCAGTTCGGCCATTCCGGGTTCGGTTGGTCACCCAGCACTGTTCGGGAAAAGTTGCCGTCCTGATGAAGGTTGCCGATGTTGAAACGCCCGGTCCAGTGACTGCAAACTCCCACGTTGTGTTTGTTTAGATGAGTGAGCAATCAACTGGGGTGGGTTAGCAACCTTGTCTCGCTGTGAAGAGAGGGTCATTTCACATAAACAGTTGAAGAAAGGAATGATAAGCCGCAACGAATTGGTTTGCTGGTTTTCTTGGAAGAATAATTATATTAACAAACAAACAAAAAAAAACAATCAAAGAGAAGTTACACTTGTTGGGTTCCAAGGCAGGTTGGTTAGGTAATGTCAAAGTTCACTCTGCGCTTGGTTTGAATTGGATCGACGGACTGGCTAATTCGGGGCTATTTATTCCTCCGACAGCGGAATGCTGTCCTAAGTTGGGCGAGGACACACACGTGTCGCCCAACTTTTTCTCTGACGGACTGCTCACTTCTGTGATTCCCTCTACTGACCATTTCTTCTGTGATTCCCTCTACTGACCATTTCTTCTGTGATTCCCTCTACTGACCATTTCTTCTGTGATTCCCTCTACTGACCATTTCTTCTGTGATTCCCTCTACTGACCATTTCTTCTGTGATTCCCTCTACTGACCATTTCTTCTGTGATCCCCTCTACTGCCCATTTCTTCTGTGATTCCCTCTACTGACCATTTCTTCTGTGATTCCCTCTACTGCCCATTTCTTCTGTGATTCCCTCTACTGACCATTTCTTCTGTGATTCCCTCTACTGACCATTTCTTCTGTGATTCCCTCTACTGACCATTTCTTCTGTGATCCCCTCTACTGCCCATTTCTTCTGTGATTCCCTCTACTGACCATTTCTTCTGTGATTCCCTCTACTGACCATTTCTTCTGTGATCCCCTCTACTGACCATTTCTTCTGTCATTCCCTCTACTGACCATTTCTTCTGTGATTCCCTCTACTGACCATTTCTTCTGTGATTCCCTCTACTGACCATTTCTTCTGTGATTCCCTCTACCGACCATTTCTTCTGTGATTCCCTCTACTGACCATTTCTTCTGTGATTCCCTCTACTGACCATTTTTTCTGTGATTCCCTCTACTGACCATTTCTTCTGTGATTCCCTCTACCGACCATTTCTTCTGTGATTCCCTCTACTGACCATTTCTTCTGTGATTCCCTCTACTGACCATTTCTTCTGTGATTCCCTCTACTGACCATTTCTTCTGTGATTTCCTCTACTGACCATTTCTTCTGTGATTCTCTCTACCGACCATTTCTTCTGTGATTCCCTCTACTGACCATTTCTTCTGTGATTCCCTCTACTGCCCATTTCTTCTGTGATTCTCTCTACTGACCATTTCTTCTGTGATTCCCTCTACTGACCATTTCTTCTGTGATTCCCTCTACTGACCATTTCTTCTGTGATTCCCTCTACTGACCATTTCTTCTGTGATTCTCTCTACTGACCATTTCTTCTGTGATTCCCTCTACTGACCATTTCTTCTGTGATTCCCTCTACTGACCATTTCTTCTGTGATTTCCTCTACTGACCATTTCTTCTGTGATTCTCTCTACCGACCATTTCTTCTGTGATTCCCTCTACTGACCATTTCTTCTGTGATTCCCTCTACTGACCATTTCTTCTGTGATTCTCTCTACTGACCATTTCTTCTGTGATTCCCTCTACTGACCATTTCTTCTGTGATTCCCTCTACTGACCATTTCTTCTGTGATTCCCTCTACTGACCATTTCTTCTTTGATTCCCTCTACTGACCATTTCTTCTGTGATTCCCTCTACTGACTGCTTATCTCGACTCTCTCTACTCTTTTATTGAGAATGCGCCGACCTCTACGGGGAGGGGGGGCGAATTCTTGTCAGCATCCAATAAGATCATGCCACGAGAACAACAATGAGGGGGCAAGGTGCCATAAGCGAAGAATGATAATAATTTTAAAAAAGAAGTGTATATTTCACTCTGACCTAAAAAACGATATGACCTAAATTGCAATTAACATTCGAAGACAAGAAAAGTTAATACGAAAACAATTAAAAAACAAAATATGATTTCGAATCGATTGAGTCCATTTACTGGGGCGATTGAACTATGTTCCCATCTTGTTCTTAACTTTGTTTATATTAGAAACCTAAGATGATGTTTGACTTTGAATAAGCTTGTGGCTAATTCACACTAGCGCTGTATTCTAGGCCCTGCCCTTCGCAGGGCCGCTTAATATTGTCGCATGTGTATCGTAGGGCCGAAACTTTTAATTTTCAATTTTTAATTTTGTAAGAGTAAAAAAATCTCCCCCTCTTAAGCAAGGTCCCCAAAAGAGTCGCTAATTTAATAGGTCCCTCCTTATCCACCAAGCTCCATCCCCTGTACATCGCCGCAATGTTGCATCCTTGTGCTCGTTTTACAAGTACTTCAATAGAATGTGCTCCGATGAACTTGCTGCTCTGGTGCCCCTCCCTCGACCAACCCGACAATCAGCTAAATCCCACCCATTCACTGTGGATGTCCCCAGATACCGGAGATCCCTCTACTCCAACAGCGTCTTTCTTTGGAAGCCCCTCATTGCTCCCTGTTTCTCCGACAGTACCGACATGCAGAAATTTAAAACTAATGTGAACAAACATCTCGCTGCACAGCTCCCAATTTAGAATGAACCCCAAAACTTTCACCCTAATTCTGAGTAGCCCCTTGAACTTGCTACTCTGGTACCCCCTCCCTCTCGACGTAAACACACTCGACTAACCCCGACACTCAGCTAAATCCCATCCATTCACCGTGGAGGTCCCCAGATGCCGCAGAGCCTACTACTCCAATAGCTACTTTCTTAGAGTTGCCGGCATTTTGGAACTCCCTCCCTGCTCCCTGTTTCCCCGACTGTACTGGCATGCAGAAATTTAAAACTATTGTGAACAAGCATCTCGCTGCACAGCTCCCAATTGAGGATGAACCCGAAAACTTTCACCCTTAATTCTCAGTAGCTCTTTACGTCTACAGTGGCGGCCTGCCTTGTTCGGGGTGAACTATGTTAAAAAACTGTTCAGGGTTTACCGCCGTTTCTGTTAACGAGAGCGCAATATTAACGACTTGACGTTTGCAAAGGGAAACACTGCCAGGCCATCGGGTCGTTGGCAACTCCCTTTGTAGAGTCCAATGGACGATATCGTTGAGAACACTCTGTCTAGGAAACTTGTCAGCGCTCCCGCTACATAATCCTGTTTCGCAAAATATAAACATGGTTACTTTTGTCGTGTTTGCCTTTGAAAATTAAATTAACTCTAACAAACAATAAAAAAACAAAACAATTCAGAGTATGTGTATATCTTTATGGGACACCCTGTATATCGGTTGGAATATAATTTATTCAGATATACTTACTCCATAGAGATGGCGTCAAAACTGTGTCTACAGTTTTGACAAACCCGAATAATAGAATAATGGAATAATCGAATCACTGAATATCATTTGTAAGCGAAGCCATTGAAATACAAACCAAGATGGCGGAACTGGATGACAAGAAATCGCTGACGTTATTCTATATTGGAGTGTTTTTTTGACTTCAAAGTCGGATAGTTTCAATTCTGTTGGGGGAAACGATGATTGATTATGGTTACTCTCGAGGCAGACTGACTGGCATGACGTAGGAAGGCGAGGGCCGTTGATGACTTATCCACGCGCCGAAAAAGAGAAACAAATAGAAAACGGTCGAGTTGGGTCGAACTCCGGTTGTCACATGATCTCGTTTGGAAAAATAAAAAAAAATGGCGTCGTTGCTTTTGAATAAAACATTTGATTCTGCATTAGTTGAACAGGATATTTTTTCTTTCTTTCTTTCTTTCCTTCTTTCTTATTCTTTTCTTTCTTTCTTTCTTTTTTTCGTTCTTTCTTTCTTTCTTTTCTTTCTTTCGTACTTTCTTTCTTTCTTTCTTTTGTTCTTTCTTTCGTTTTTTCTTTCTTTCGTTCATTCCTTCTTTCTTATTCTTTTCTTTCTTTCTTTCTTTCTTTTTTTCATTCTTTCGTACTTTCTTTCTTTCTTTTGTTCTTTCTTTCGTTTTTTCTTTCTTTCGTTCATTCCTTCTTTCTTATTCTTTTCTTTCTTTCTTTCTTTCTTTTTTTCATTCTTTCGTACTTTCTTTCTTTCTTTTGTTCTTTCTTTCGTTTTTTCTTTCTTTCGTTCATTCCTTCTTTCTTATTCTTTTCTTTCTTTCTTTCTTTCTTTATTACACGTTCTTTTTTATTGTTCTTCATTAAAATTTTATTTTTCATTTCTTCACTTCTTTTTTCTCAGTTCTTTATTTCTTGACTTTTTATTATCTAACTTCTTCATTTTCTTTTCTTTCTGTTTTCCTTATTCTTTCTTTATTTCATTCTTTCTTTCGTCCTTTCTTGGTTTTTTATTTCTCTCTTGTCTTTTGTATTGTTCTTCATTTTAAAAATTTATTCATGTCTTCATTTCTTTCGTTTTAACTTTTCTAATTCTTCACTTTTGCTATCTAACTTCTTTTTCTTTTCTTTCTATTTAATTATTTTTTCTTTCTTTCTTCAATTCCTTCGTTCTTATTTCTTTCTTTCTTTTTCTTTTTCATTCTTTTTCATTTTTTCATTTCTTCATTTCTTTTGTTCTAACTTCTTCATTTCTTCACCTTTTTTCATCTATCTTTTTCTTTTTCGTTTCTTTCTATTTAACTTATTCTTACTTTCTTTCTTTCTTTTCTTCTTTCTTATTTTTCTTTCTTTCTTTAATTTTTTCTTTCTTCTTTCTTTCGTTTTCTTTTTCGTTCTTTTTTCTTTTTCATTCTTTTTCATTTTTTCATTTTTTCATTTTTTTGTTCTAACTTTTTTTTATTTCTTCACCTTTTTCCTTTCTTTCTATTAAACTTATTCTTTTCTTCTTCTTCTTTTCTTTCTGTCTTTCTTTCTTACTCACCCTTTTATTATTCTTCATTTTATTATTTTTTTCATTTCTACATCTCTTTCGTTCTAACTTCTTCATTTTTATTACTTATTCGTATTTACCTTCTTTTTTATTTCTTTTTATTTAACTTATTCTTTTTCTCTTTTGTTCGATTTTTCTTTCTGTTTTTCTTTCTTTCGTTCTTTTACTCGTTCTTATTTTTTCTTTCTTTCTTTTTCGTCCTTTTTACTATTCTTCACTTTTTAAACATTTCTTTATTTGTTTCGTTCTAACTTCTTCATTTCTTCACTTTTTCTCATCTAACTTCTTCTTTTTCATTTCTTTCTGTTCTTTCTTCTGCTTTTCTTCTTCCTTTCTTTCAAGTTCTTTTTTATTTTTTAAATTTTTTTTAAATTTCTTCATTCTTTCATTTCTACCACTCACCACCTGGATCACTTTTCAATCAACCCCTTTGATATCTTTCCTAACCATAACCCTAACCCTAACCCCCTTGATATCTTTCCTGAATAAGTTTAAAATTTTATGACTTGGATGAACTGTATAATTTTAACAAAAAAGTATGTTTTGGTCTGATATATTTGATGTTTTATATACTTTTATGTATTTTTATATATATATTTTATATATTTTCAAAGTTTAATTTTATTACCTGCAGTAATGTCATTGCGGTAATGGTCCTCTAAGGAGAAGAATTTTCTTTGAAAACTCATGAGTTAAGGACTTTAAGGTACTTTGCCTGAACATTGGATTCTAATAATAAAATTTGATTCGTACCTTATTTTATTACTTCATTTTATATTATAATATTAATGCTCTATCCAGTATATTGAGCTTCAGTTTTTATCCGGATGTTCACTAATTAAAGATATTAGTTGCCCTTTATATATTTTGTTGTATTAACCTAATATATATATATATATATATATATATATATATATATATATATATATATATATATATATAAGTATAAATTTTTATTTATACAAACATTATTGGTTACATATGTGCATACATGTTTCGGTTGCACTTTTCCCAGAAAGTCAACCTCATCAGACCAAAAAAATTCTTGGTCTGATGAGGTTGACTTTCTTGGAAAAGTGCAACCGAAACATGTATGCACATATGTAACCAATAATGTTTGTATAAATAAAAATTTATACTTATAAACAGCTCTACTTGGTATTGAGCACTTTTTATAAACACTTGAGTTTCTACGGATTTACATTTACAGAAACTAATACAATACATATGCGATATATATATATATATATATTTGAAGCTCCTCGTTAAAAAGTAGAGCACTGTAAAATGGTAGTAGTAACACAGCGTAGCGTCACTTGCTTTATATGCATCGTTCCTTCGCTTATAGAAGTTTGAATGCCTGTACGCTTCGCCGCCGTTAATGTGTTAAAATTATCATTGTTTATAAGCTGTTCAGAACTGGCCTAACGGTTAGCGACGTTGGACTGGGTTGAAAAATACTTGTAGTCCAGGGTTTCGAATCGTGTGACCGGTGGTGAATAGTCGTACTTCTATGCTGATGAGTCTTGATTGAAAAGAGACGAAACGTATACGTCCATAGATATAAAAAATAAACAATAACAAATAGTTTATATATATATATATATATATATATATATATATATATATATATATATATATATATATAATAGTGCTCATAGACAAGTAGAGCTCTTTATTTATATATTTTTTATTTGTGCAAATATTTTGGCTACATATTTGCAAACATCTTTCGACTATAGCCTTGTAAAGGCTTAACGTCTTCAGGCCAAGTTGTTAGTATGAAAACAAAGAGAATGATCTCCTGGTTGCTTCGGTAACAAAAGCCACATAAATAGATATTTTGAGTTAAACCAATGTGTGGCAGCAATAACTGTTGTTAGAAACCAAAAATTTAGTACACAGGAGACTTAGATGGTATGGCCACGTTGAAAGAATGGATGAGGGTTCTCGAGTTCGTAGGTGTAGAACAGTTGAGGTAGCAGGTGCAGTTAACATGGCGAGGCCAACAAAAAAAAACATGTGGAATAGGTATAAGGATGGACTTGAGATAAAGAGGGATAAATAAAGACCTGTCCAGAGATAGGTTAGTTTGGAAGTCAATTTCTTAAAGCCGTCCAACACATGCCAGCATATAAAACGGACGTTAAACCGAATATAATTATGATGAAAGCATCAATCTTAATTAAAAAACAAACAAATCTGAGACAAAATAGTAAAGTTGTAATTTTTTGCGACCAGCGTCGTACGCAAGCCGCCATGTTGTTTTTTTAAAATATTTTTTTTGATATTTGTTTTTTATTTCAACATTTCGAAAATTCTTTTCAAACCATTTTCTATTAATTAATAAAAAGTTAAAGCGATAAAACAAACTCAGTTTATTGCGTTTTTCCATTTGCGAGTAAAACTCAATATCCGATGTGTTTCAATTTTATATTCGCGTTTCTGAAATTAGCGAATTAAATATTATATGCGTTTTTTTTTATCCGTCGTCACATTTTTATAAGAGGCGCTGTCCGTCACTCGTTCTGTCAGGCTTTTGTTTAAGAAATAGAATGATTGCTGGTCTATCACGATTAATTTTGAAATAACATTTTAGTCAGTCTGTCAGGCTTCAGTTTAAAATAGCATTTTCGTTGGTCTGTCAGGCTTTCGTTTGAAATAGAATGTTCGTTGGTCTGTCACGCTTCAGTTTGAAATAAAATTTTACGTCTGCCTGTCTTGCTGTAGTTTAAAATAGCATTTTTGTTGGTCTGTCAGGCTTTCGTTTGAAATAGAATGTTCGTTGGTCTGTCACGCTTCAGTTTGAAATAAAATTTTACGTCTGCCTGTCTTGCTGTAGTTTAAAATAGCATTTTTGTTGGTCTGTCAGGCTTTCGTTTGAAATAGAATGTTCGTTGGTCTGTCACGCTTCAGTTTGAAATAAAATTTTACGTCTGCCTGTCTTGCTGTAGTTTAAAATAGCATTTTTGTTGGTCTGTCAGGCTTTCGTTTGAAATAGAATGTTCGTTGGTCTGTCACGCTTCAGTTTGAAATAAAATTTTACGTCTGCCTGTCTTGCTGTAGTTTAAAATAGCATTTTTTCTGTCTGTCAGACTTTCGTTTGAAATTAAATGTTCGTTGGTCTGTCACGCTTCAGTTTGAAATAAAATTTTACGTCTGCCTGTCTTGCTGTAGTTTAAAATGGCATTTTCGTTGGTCTGTCAGGCTTTCGTTTGAAATAGAATGTTCGTTGGTCTGTCACGCTTCAGTTTGAAATAACATTTTATGTCTGCCTGTCTTGCTGTAGTTTAAAATAGCATTTTCGTTGGTCTGTCAGGCTTTCGTTTGAAATAGAATGTTCGTTGGTCTGTCACGCTTCAGTTTGAAATAAAATTTTACGTCTGCCTGTCTTGCTGTAGTTTAAAATAGCATTTTTGTTTGTCTGTCACGTTTACTTTTTAAATAACATTTTCGTCTGTCTGTCACGTTTAATTTTGAAATAGCATTTTTGTCTGTCTGTCACGTTTATTTTTGAAATAGCATTTTTGTTTGTCTGTCACGTTTATTTTTGAAATAGCATTTTTGTCTGTCTGTCACGTTTATTTTTGAAATAGCATTTTTGTTTGTCTGTCACGTTTATTTTTGAAATAGCATTTTTGTTTGTCTGTCACGTTTAATTTTGAAATAGCATTTTCGTCTGTCTGTCACGTTTAATTTTGAAATAGCATTTTTGTTTGTCTGTCACGTTTATTTTTGAAATAGCATTTTTGTTTGTCTGTCACGTTTAATTTTGAAATAGCATTTTTGTCTGTCTGTCACGTTTATTTTTGAAATAGCATTTTTGTTTGTCTGTCACGTTTACTTTTCAAATAACATTTTCGTCGGTCTGTCAGGCTTTCGTTTGAAATAGCATTATTGTCTGTCGATCACGGTCAGTTGCTATAGTTATTTTTGTATCAAAGATTGATTTTCATTTTTGAACTGTATGCAAAATTATTCTTAAACTGACAAATGTATGTGTTTCTTTGATATATCAAGTCTTTTTACCTGTGTTCTTCTTGTTGAGACGATTGGTATGTGTGCAGATGCATTATATCGTAGTGAATTACCCACGTAAGTCTTTTTAATGATAGGAATTTCGAAATAAGACGAAGAAAAGCCAAAAAATATCTCTTTGGTAGGTAAGCTGGTTGGGTTCAGACGCCTTTTTCGTCGATCCTGTCCCTGCCCGGTGATGAAAGGTTTACTAATGTGTAACATTATAGTTCTGTAAAAGCAATATATTGGCCTGTTCCTCTTATTGAGACGATTGGTAAATGGGCAGATGTATTATATCGCAGTAAATTACCCACTCCTTCAATTGCTGAAAATATTTTCGTGGAATTAATGAAATTCACCACTATGTCCTTTGAATTCAGTTTTAACGACATTATGTACATACAAATTGATGGGGTTTCTATGGGTTCTCCTCTGAGGCAGACATTGGTCAATATCTTTGTTGGTTTTCATGAAGAAGGTCTGATATCTGGTTCTGAAAGACCAGACGTTTATTTCCGCTGTGTTGACGACACATTTTGTTTGTCCCTCAACAATATCCATCCAGTTCTAAAGTTTACTTTAGATAAGGAAGCTAATTCTTCACTTGCATTCATGGATATGTTAGTTAGTAAAGCTTCCTCCGTTTTTTTTACTACAGTATACCGGAAACCAACTTTCACTGGTCTCTACACACGTTGGGACTCATTTTGTCCTACAAAACAAAAGTTTAATTTACTTAAGACCTTTACTCATAGGCCTTAATGATTTGTTCTCAGACCAAACTGGATGATGATATCAAATTTATTAGTAAGACTCTCTGTAACAATGGCTATCCATGAGACATTGTTGAATCCACTATCAAAAATAAAATTTCTAGTTTTTATAAAGCTAAAAAAGCTTCTGTTGATAGATGTCATATTTACCTTCGCCTACCTTGGCTAGGTAATATAAGTGATCGATTCGCCAAAAAAATATCTTTGGAATATATATATATATATATATATATATATATATATATATATATATATATATATATATATATATATATATATATTAGACTTTTCACTTATAAAATAGATCATTCAGTGAAGACCAGGGTTGTTCCAATAAAAACAAGCTCGATGATACTCGATTACAGCGCACAGAGCATTTATATGTGATTTTATGAAGGTATACCAAAGCATTCCTTTCAGGACACCAATGATCACCATTAACGATATTTTTTCTTACAAATATTATTTATTCAAATTAAATGTTTTTTCCTACACGTGTTTCACTACCAAGCAGGTACTTGCTTGGCAGATCACCAGGGAAATTAAATGTCTGGAATAAGGGTTACAAATATATATATATATATATATATATATATATATATATATATATATATATATCTTGTCTGTACAAACATGTTATTTTGCCGCGAATGAACGTGTTGTTTTTTCCACCAGACCCATTTTGTCGTCGATTCGAAAATATGTTCTCCCCCCACCCCCACCATAATAATTCTATTATTTATTTATTTAAATGCAGTTGCAGTTCGCACTACATTGGGCGGACATCGCAAAGATTGGACATCCAAGTCAAACAACACGTGCCCACAAAAAATTATCAGGCAAATTACTTACCAACTAATGTTTTGCATAATACATATGGTTCTTCTATCGCCGAACATCTCATAAATAACCGTTCCTGTGCCTCAAAATTCAGTGTTGACTTATTCTCCATTAAAAGGAAGTCACACTCTCCCTTTCATCTGAAGATTCTAGAAATTATTTACATTAAGTCTTTGAGACCTTCTCTTTGTAAGCAAAGAGAAAATCTTCTCGGACTTAATGTAGTTTCTATTTGATTCAATTTTTTGCCCCCTTTCCCTCGCTATAGCATTTAAAAGAAATCTTAATCTTAATATCGGGCTAGCTCTGTTGAGCGAGTTTCGAAACCGGTCAGCTTGCCCTTTCATTCTCTTATCTTTTAATTTCATCATGTTTAAAAATAAATATGGTCTTTATTTAGCAATAATAAAGTTTTGTACTACAAAGAATATATATATATATATATATATATATATATATATATATATATAAAAATGAAATAAACAATATTATAGCCTTACGTCAATAAATAAACGTTTCAATACGTATTACGGCATCTTAT
>OY744553.1:1917485-1924985 GCA_963556195.1 Sepiola atlantica
ATATATATATATATATATATATATATTTGTTCGTACGGTCGGGGAAACAGGAAGCAAGGAGGGAATTCCTCAGGAGGGCGGTTCGAGAAAAGAGGCATTTAAAGTAGAGAGTCTTCCGGAATCTCTTCAGAGAAGGGGTGCGATTTTGCTGCTAGTCTTGTGGGTACGTTTTTGGCGATGCAAGTGCAGTTCATCGGAGCACATTCCGTGGATGTACTTGTAAACATTAACAAGTATGTAAAATATTCTAAAACATTGTAAAACGAGCCTGAAAAACTGCGGCGATACGACAGGAGCTGGAGCTTGTCAGACAGTGCGGGCCCTATTACGTCAGCATTTTTTATTTGCATCCTGATTAAGTGGAAGGGGCTAGAAGTTGATGCACCGACCCCTATGTGGTAACAGCACTCAATGCATTGGCGAATGATGGCTTTATATATATAGAGATATAGTGAGAAGTTTTCTAGCCCGGAAGAGGGAGCCCACCTTCTTTACAGGCTTGGCAGTATCTTCTATGTACCAGATGATCATATATCGCATTTATTTCAATGTCTATCAAGAAAGCTTTTAGTGTGATTATAAAGATGGAGACGAGTTCGATGACGAATTCACACGGTCATATTTTCACGGCGATGGCAGTAATTGAAGTCGAATTGCCTGCTTAATTACGCCAGGGAATAAAACTCAATGTTGATCGGGACCTTCTATGTGTAATTTACGATATTCTTTATTCTATTTTGTTGTTATGTATTGTTTTTTTTTGTAAAGAAGGACACTTTATTAGTGTTTATACAAATAGCGTCAATGGCGTCCATTATCGTGGGATTTGGCGGGAATATGAAAAATGGCGCCATTTTAGTCTGACGCAAAACCATTAACGCATATATATATATATATATATATATATATATATATATATATATATATATATATATATATATATATATATGAATATAAAAAATAGACATATCTTTTATGTCGATATTTATAGATATCAGTAATAAATAAACTTGTATAAAGCCATTATAAATATATGTATACATATAAAACATACGTGTAAATTATAATTCATAAAATAATTTATACTTACGATATATATATATATATATATATATATATATATATATATATATAAAAGACGAAACGTATACGTACATAGATAATAAACAAAGCAAATATTTATTATTTGTAGCTCCTAGGAAACCCGTCTAGATGGGCACTGTAAGTGTAGTATTAACACAGCGTGACGTCGCTAGCTATAAATGCACCGTTCCTTTCATTAAATTGAACGCTCTTATGACGTCAAGCCGCCGAAATAAGTGTTAAAATTATCACTGTTTATTCGCTATTCAGCGTTGGCCGAGTGTTTCTAGACGTCGTGATTTGAGTTACAAAATACACGGAATTTGGGGTTTCGAATCGCATGACCAGTAGTGAATAGTCATATCTCTATGCTGATGAGTCACGATTATAAAGGACGAAACGTATACGTACATAGATAATAAACAAAACAAATATTATATATATATATATATATATATATATATATATATATATATATATACATATACATGGAATTATTGTCCTTTTTAAATAACCTGTACGTATCCTATCTTTTTATATTTCTAATCATTCATCATCAGCTATCATTATTAATCTAACTATTCATAAAATTAAGGTATATATTTTTACTGACCGTCTTTGTTATTTTCATTCGGTTATTTTTTTTTTAGTTTTTTTGGTTATCATTTTCCTTTTTTCATATATATATATATATATATATATATATATATATATATATATATATATATATATGCAATTTAACTGAAAAATTCATTATTTTGATACCATCAAAATGATTCGACCCCTCGGGGTTAATACCATAAAAATGAGGAGAAAGAAAAGAAGAACAAAACTATAAGACAGTCTCGCCTGACAAAGTTGTTCTACAACGAAAGCTTGCAAAAAAAAATTAAATAAATAAATGAAATTTTCATTTAAATTGCACGATTGTTGATTTTCAAAATATTTCACTTAAATATATTCTCATGCGTACTTCAAAGATGTTGTCAATTTATTTATATATATATATATATATATATATATATATAGGGTTATTCGTAAGTCACTTCACTTAGCTATTTAAAATGATTACATTATGAAGCACAAACATACTATGAACTTTTGATGATTGTTATCTTACTCTCTAATTACTGCTATTTGTTATTTTAAATTTGTTCGTTTATATATTTGTTTCTCTATATATTTATTTCATAATCAATCAAATATGCTACAAAGAGTCGTAAATTCCTTGCAAAGAAGAACGGAGCTATGCATGCAGAACGAAGGTTGAAGTTTTGAAAATTTGATGAAATTTTAAACTCCCATAAATGAATTTGTTGAATAAACTTTCTGTTCTGTATTACCGTATTTTTTTAACTTTAGAATTTCAAAAATAAATAGCTAAGTGACTAATGAATCACCCTGTATGTATATATATATATATATATATATATATATATATATATATATATTTATATATATATATATATATATATATATATATATATATATATATGTTTTGAAGTACAAAATTTATAGATACATTTAAAAAGAATACGCGGAAATCTCTCTAAGGCCCTTTCGACTTTCATCTCGTCAGGAGAAAATCGATAGTTTTAATTAATAATAGCTGTGCCAGTGGCTATAAAATAGATTCCAAGAACCATTTGAAAATATTGGAATCTGTCTCTATTGCTATGCGAAAACCTTCCTTGTGCCGGCAGAAGGAATTTGTAAGATCGCTTAATCTCTTTGGGGAACTTTGAACTCCTACCCAATTTTTTTTTTCTTCCCCTAACGTAGTGCCTTTTAATCGACTTTTAACGAAATACTTAAATTGAATTTTAATCGCTTCAACGTTAATTTTGGCACACTCAATTTCCCCATTTGCTCTTTCTTTCGACGTTATTATTAATTAAAACTATCGATTTTCTCCTGACGAGATGATAGTCGAAAGGGCCTTAGAGAGATTTCCGCGTATTCTTTTTAAATGTATATATATATATATATATATATATATATATATATATATATATATATATATATATATGTTCTTAACCCTAACCCTAACCCTAACTCTGTATGTGTGTGTGTGTATATATAAGCATTCCTTAAATGTGTGATAACCGGAATTAGAAATATCGGTGGTCTATGGTAGTGTTGCCTTCAACGTAGGAATCTTGGAATCCGTATGACCCTCTATGATGAACTCTCACTCGTACTCTCTCTCTTTCTCGTACTCTCTCTCTTTCTCGTACTCTCTCTCTCTTTCTCATACTCTCTCTCTCTTTCTCGTAATCTATCTCTCTCTTTCTCGTACTCCTTCTCTCTTTCTCGTACTCCTTCTCTCTTTCTCGTACTCTCTCTCTCTTTCTCGTACTCTCTCTCTTTCTCGTACTCTCTCTCTCTCTCTTTCTCGTACTCTCTCACTCTTTCTCGTAATCTATCTCTCTCTTTCTCGTACTCCTTCTCTCTTTCTCGTACTCCTTCTCTCTTTCTCGTACTCTCTCTCTCTTTCTCGTAATCTATCTCTCTCTTTCTCGTACTCCTTCTCTCTTTCTCGTACTCCTTCTCTCTTTCTCGTACTCCTTCTCTCTTTCTCGTACTCTCTCTCTCTCTTTCTCGTACTCTCTCTCTCATTCTCGTACTCCTTCTCTCTTTCTCGTACTCTCTCTCTTTCTCGTACTCTCTCTCTCTTTCTCGTACTCTCTCTCTCTTTCTCGTAATCTCTCTCTCTCTTTCTCGTACTCCTTCTCTCTTTCTCGTACTCCTTCTCTCTTTCTCGTACTCTCTCTCTTTCTCGTACTCTCTCTCTCTCTTTCATCCACAAATTGTATTTGCATTTAAATCCGCTGCTTACTAATGTAAACGGTCGTTAATCCACGACCAGATCAATTTCTAGTTTCGATAATTTCACATCTTTTCTCCCCGAATCAGGGAGGAATGGAATCGCAGTCCATCAATTTCAGGATGTGTTAACATCAATGTTTATCAACGAATTATCGATTAGCGATCCTGGAGTCTGAGCACACTCTCCCTCTTCTTTCGGCAACCGTTGCAAGTCATTTTGCGTTATTGCAACAACCGTTTACCATTGAGTTCTTTTTCTGATAAATTTGAGAGGGTAATTACCCCCCCCCCCATTCACGGTGATGGTCTGATTGGTGATCTCCCTCTATGGTCTTTCCATCCTCCTTGACCCTTCGAGATCATTGTGTGTGGTACCAACCTAGAAAAAACTTAGATAATTGTATTTCTGGCAGTTTCAGTTCTTTTGGATTTGTGTAATTTTGTGTAAATTTGTGAATACTACACTTACAGTGCCCATCTAGACGGGTTTCCTAGGAGCTACAAATAATAAATATTTGTTTTGTCTATTATCTATGTACGTATACGTTTCGTCCTTTATATATATATATATACAGGGTGGGCAAAAATAAGGGTCCTATTTTTAAAAATTCATAACTTTTTTATTTATTGATTTTTTTAAATTTTTTTTTTAGAATAAGTAAAGGACCCCTTCCGAAGCAAGCATGAGCCGTATTAGCCCTAAGGAACGTACCCTCATTTAGAAAACATTATTATTGCTTAAAAAACTCAAAACAGTGTAAAAAACAATACTTTAGTTTTTGTGAGTTTTAAGAAGTGTTTTTCGGCTAAAATTTGTTTTGTTTATTTCAAAAAATCTCGGAAGGGTCAGTCTACACACACATAAAGTTTGGTGAGTTTAACTTTTATTTTGTGGAAGTTATTCAAATTCAAGTTATTCAAATTTAAAGATAGGACCCTTATTTTGGCCCACCCTGTATATATATATATATATATATATATATATATATATATATATATATATATATCGATGCACATAAGTATAAATTATTTTATGAATTATAATTTACACGTATGTTTTATATGTATACATATATTTATAATGGCTTTAGACAAGTTTATTTATTACTGATATCTATAAATATCGACATAAAAGATATGTCTATTTTTTATATATTTTACTAGTACTTCCAAATAATGTACTCTTATGGAATCACTGCACTTATAACCCCCCACCCTCAGCGTAAATACAGATGATCCACACGACTAGCAGTCAAATTATATCCTTTTACTATAGACGTTCCCTGTCAGATTTATGGGGGGCACCTGGGTAGGGTGTTGGGCAGCAAGATGTTTGTTCATATTACATCTAAATTTCTGCATATTGATGCAGCCAGGGAAACAGGGAGCAGGAAGGTGATTCCAAAAGGTGCTGTTTGATGGAAAGAAGCTATTAGAGTATTGATTTACTCCTCTCCAGGAGTTAGGCACAAGGCCAGTTTTTATCTTACTCCCACAAGTAAGATGTGACCCAAGGTCGGGTCGGGAAAGTGGGGTTTAAAAATTGCCTGGGCAGCCCCGTCGGCATTCCCGGTAGGGGCGCCTCAGGCAGTAAGAAATAAACTTACTCCTCCCCAAAGAGGGGAGGCGAAGCCTGGGAGGGTGGACCTCCTAGAAATGCACAGGACAGACCCATAGACCGGCGTAAATCAAGCCCCGAAGGCCAAGACAATACCAGCCTATGGGGTGTAGTATCCATCGGAACAGATACTACACTTTGATCGTAGCCAAAAGGCCAAACAAGACTATTAGAGTAGAAAATCTTCAAACATCTATACAGTTAAGGGGTGCGATTTAGCTGCATAGGCGGATCGGAGGTGGTATTAACGTTTAGGGGTACAAGTGTAGTATGTTCGTCCGAGCACATTCCGTGGAAGTACCTGCAAAAAATTCACATGGATACATTTAATGATTTTACACTCAAAAATAATTTTGGTCCAGTGGTAAAGACGCTGGACTATAGACATCAATATCGAAGGTTCGATCCTTGTCTAAGTTAGCCATGCTGATGACGGCTGTGAGCCAGAAACACGTGTCCATGGATTACTTTAATGTACGTATACAATTAATAAAAATATATATTAACGAAAAATACGTCCTATGAAGTTAAGGGCGACTAATAATGCAATTTTCTGCATCTTAATCACTTAGGAAAGTGAAACAATCGAAATAGTAGTAAGCAAAAAAAATAACGAATGCTGCAATCACCAATAAAAATAATTGCATAAAAATACATTATATATATATATAAATAATTGAATAATTTTAAAAATTCAATAATAATAAAAAATACTTGTAATCCAGGGTTTCGAATCGTACGACCGGTAGTGAATAGTCATATCTCTATGCTGATGAGTCCTAATTGAAAAGGGACGAAACGTATACGTACATAGATAATAACCAATAACAAATATTTTATATTTGTCGCTCCTCGTAAAATAAGTAGCACTCTAAATGGTAGTACAAACACAGCATGACGTCACTTGCTTTATATGCATCATTCCTTCTTTAATAGAAGTAGAATGCCTGGACATCAAGCCGCTTTTAAATGTGTTAAAATTATCATTGTTTATCGGCTATTCAAATATTGGCCGCGCGGTTAACGACGTTGGATTTGAGTTGAAAAATACTTGTAATCCAGGGTTTCGAATCGTACGACCGGTAGTGAATAGTCATATCTCTATGCTGATGAGTCCAGATTAAAAAGGACGAAACATATACGTACATAGATAATAAACAATAACATATACATATATATAAATATACATATAGACATATATACATATATATATATATATATATATATATATATATATATATATATATATATATATATAAAAAATAATGAAGGCCTTCCTTGAGCCTTAGTTAATCACTATACCACACCGGATTTTTTCGGGGACGCCCTCAGAGATGCACCGTTTTTCTGTCATTGTTGACGCCATTCCCTGTTGGGCGTGACTACAATCGTTTCAGCTTGCCGATGATTCCACTGGGCACGGAGATTTACTAAAGATGTCTAAATCTGCCCTTTTGGATGAAACCGCGGTACATTGCTGAAATATGTAATATACAGTATCTAAATAAATTTTATATATATATATATATATATATATATATATATATATATATATATATATATATATATATATATATATACAGGGTGGGCAAAAATAAGGGTCCTATTTTTAAAAATTCATAACTTTTTTATTTATTGATTAAAAAAATTTTTTTTTTTAGAATAAGTAAAGGACCCCTTCCGAAGCAAGCATGAGCCGTATTAGCCCTAAGGAACATGCCAGTGTCGCAGATGTTGCACATGTCTGTGTAAATAAAATTATCATATATAAAGCTCTATTCTTATATTGAGCACTTTTTATAAACCCGGTTAAAATTCTCTGGATTACCACCCTGTGGATATTTTTCACCTGGATTATTACCATTATATATATATATATATATATATATATATATATGAAGCAATCCAACAAAAGATATAAGCGTCAACTAATATCTTATAATTAGTGAAACATCCGGATAAAAAACTGA
>OY744553.1:1927485-1952485 GCA_963556195.1 Sepiola atlantica
AAGAGATGTAAAGTATGCTCTCTCTCGGTAGGTACTGCTCCCAAGAGATGTAAAGTATGCTCTCTCTCGTGGGGTACTGCTCCCAAGAGATGTAAAGTATGCTCTCTCTTGTGGGGTACTGCTCGCAAGAGATATAAAGTATGCTCTCTCTCGGTAGGTACTGCTCCCAAGAGATGTAAAGTATGCTCTCTCTCGTGGGGTACTGCTCCCAAGAGATGTAAAGTATGCTCTCTCTCGGTAGGTACTGCTCCCAAGAGATGTAAAGTATGCTCTCTCTCGTGGGGTACTGCTCCCAAGAGATGTAAAGTATGCTCTCTCTTGTGGGGTACTGCTCCCAAGAGATGTAAAGTATGCTCTCTCTTGTGGGGTACTGCTCCCAAGAGATGTAAAGTATGCTCTCTCTCGGTAGGTACTGCTCCCAAGAGATGTAAAGTATGCTCTCTCTCGTGGGGTACTGCTCCCAAGAGATGTAAAGTATGCTCTCTCTCGTGGGGTACTGCTCCCAAGAGATGTAAAGTATGCTCTCTCTTGTGGGGTACTGCTCCCAAGAGATGTAAAGTATGCTCTCTCTCGGTAGGTACTGCTCCCAAGAGATGTAAAGTATGCTCTCTCTCGGTAGGTACTGCTCCCAAGAGATGTAAAGTATGCTCTCTCTCGGTAGGTACTGCTCCCAAGAGATGTAAAGTATGCTCTCTCTCGGTAGGTACTGCTCCCAAGAGATGTAAAGTATGCTCTCTCTCGTGGGGTACTGCTCCCAAGAGATGTAAAGTATGCTCTCTCTCGGTAGGTACTGCTCCCAAGAGATGTAAAGTATGCTCTCTCTCGTGGGGTACTGCTCCCAAGAGATGTAAAGTATGCTCTCTCTTGTGGGGTACTGATCCCAAGAGATGTAAAGTATGCTCTCTCTTGTGGGGTACTGATCCCAAGAGATGTAAAGTATGCTCTCTCTTGTTGGGTACTGCTCCCAAGAGATGTAAAGTATGCTCTCTCTTGTGGGGTACTGATCCCAAGAGATGTAAAGTATGCTCTCTCTTGTAGGGTACTGATCCCAAGAGATGTAAAGTATGCTCTCTCTCGTGGGGTACTGCTCCCAAGAGATGTAAAGTATGCTCTCTCTTGTGGGGTACTGCTCCCAAGAGATGTAAAGTATGCTCTCTCTCGTGGGGTACTGCTCCAAAGAGATGTAAAGTATGCTCTCTCTTGTGGGGTACTGATCCCAAGAGATGTAAAGTATGCTCTCTCTCGTGGGGTACTGCTCCCAAGAGATGTAAAGTATGCTCTCTCTTGTGGGGTACTGCTCCCAAGAGATGTAAAGTATGCTCTCTCTCGTGGGGTACTGCGCCCAAGAGATGTAAAGTATGCTCTCTCTTGTGGGATACTGCGCCCAAGAGATGTAAAGTATGCTCTCTCTCGTGGGGTACTGCTCCCAAGAGATGTAAAGTATGCTCTCTCTTGTGGGGTACTGCGCCCAAGAGATGTAAAGTATGCTCTCTCTCGTGGGGTACTGCTCCCAAGAGATGTAAAGTATGCTCTCTCTTGTGGGGTACTGCTCCCAAGAGATGTAAAGTATGCTCTCTCTTGTGGGGTACTGCTCCCAAGAGATGTAAAGTATGCTCTCTCTCGTGGGGTACTGCTCCCAAGAGATGTAAAGTATGCTCTCTCTTGTGGGGTACTGCTCCCAAGAGATGTAAAGTATGCTCTCTCTTGTGGGGTACTGCGCCCAAGAGATGTAAAGTATGCTCTCTCTTGTGGGGTACTGCGCCCAAGAGATGTAAAGTATGCTCTCTCTCGTGGGGTACTGCTCCCAAGAGATGTAAAGTATGCTCTCTCTTGTGGGGTACTGCTCCCAAGAGATGTAAAGTATGCTCTCTCTTGTGGGGTACTGCTCCCAAGAGATGTAAAGTATGCTCTCTCTTGTGGGGTACTGCGCCCAAGAGATGTAAAGTATGCTCTCTCTTGTGGGGTACTGCTCCCAAGAGATGTAAAGTATGCTCTCTCTTGTGGGATACTGCTTCCAAGCAACTCTTAACATTCTGGTGTACACGCAGGCAATTTTCTTATCCAATTTGGTAAAAATCTAAGCGCTACTTCATTATACCAGATCTGACGTAACAATTGTTTCAAAGAAGTCTCCTTTCATTTTGGTAGATACACACATTAAATAAATACATAGAGAAAGAGAAGAAGACGAATACACTGACATTGTGAATCTTCGCGAAGAAGTCACTCAAATGATTGAAAAGGTTTATGAAAATATCCAAGAACGCCTTCTAAAAATGTGTCAGTGATACCGATCGCCACATGAGTGATGTTGTTGTTTTCCACATTTGATTTTGTAAAATGCTATTTCAATACGAACTCAAATCTGTAAAAAAAATTAATTTTCAATAAAAAATAAACGATTTTGTGATTATTTGAAAAACGCCCGCCCTCTCTGCCCCACCCTGTACATCTGGGCTTTTGAAACAAAAATGAACTTTGCTTACTCATATATGCTCTGTTGTTACTGGTTGACAATCATCGAGCTTAAATTGGAAGACGTTGGTAAACATAAAGTGTTGAAAGTTTATGCTAAAAGATATATTTTCACACATATATATATATATATATATACATATATATATATATATATATATATATATATATATATATATATATATATATATATATATATATATGAAGCAATGCAACAAAAGATATAAGCGTCAACTAATATCTTATAATTAATGAAACATCCGGATAAAAAAAACTGAAGCTCAATATACTGGATAGAGCATTAATATTATAATATAAAATGAAGTAATAAAATAAGGATGCTTTGCATGAACTTTGAATTCTAATAAAATTTGATTGACACCTTATTTTATTACTTCATTTTATATTATAATATATATATATATATATATATATACAGGGTGTCTCAAAAAAATGTACTCACTCGTAGAATGACTAGAAAACTTTCATTTATGAACATAGAGTGAAATGAAATAGCATCGAATACATGAGACAGATGTAATTGAAGAATCATGCTCGCAAATGTTCAAACTGATGACCATTATTGTTCAAACAAAGCTGATAACGCGCACCAAGGGATTCGCAAACGTCGCGAAACATGTCATTAGGAATATTTTTTTGAGACACCCTGTATATATATATATATATATATATATATATATATATATATATATATATATATATATATATATATATATATATATATACATAGTATGTGTATTTAGGCAGAAGTTTTCCACACTTGATTTTGTAAAATGCTATTTCAATACGAACTCAAATCTGTGAATAAATTTCTTTTCAATAAAAAAAATTAACGATTTTGTAATTATTTGAAATACGTCCGACCTGTCAGCCCACCCTGTATATATTTACATTAATTTATATAGTATTCGCAACTAGAATAAACGTTACAATCAACATATAAAGCCTGGTGATACCAGATCAGGCTGCCCTGTGGCTCCCTGAGACGAAATTCACCAACATTGACGTTTTTTTTTTTTTTTTTTTTTTTTGTAAAACTTAATTATGTTCTACAAAACCAAAAACGAAAACAACAGCCCCTCTCCCTTTCTCCCTCCCCTTTTTTATTTTTATTTTTCCTACCCTACTCCCGGTTCTGGATATGACCTTAAACTACATCCGATGGTGAGATCCGGCTTACGGACTTTGGGGGAATGTGGAGCCTCCTCTTAATTACCATTGCTCCCAGGTCCACCCTGACCCGGAGTGGTAGTACCTGTTAGGGTCCCAACTATGGGTTAAATAGAAACAGATATTAAAAGGGGAAGGAAACAAAAAAGAGAGGAAAACAAGACCAGATTCGGCATTAAATAACCCAAAAAGGGTTGATGTGCCGTAAAACAAAACTACCAAACCAAAAACCCTGATTAAACATTTGAAGATATAAAGAACTTGAAGCATAAAAACTTTCACTATAATGACCAGATTCGGCATTAAATAACCCAAAAAGGGTTGATATGCCGTAAAACAAAACTACCAAACCAAAAACCATGATTAAACATTTGAAGATATAAAGAACTTGAAGCATAAAAACTTTCACTATAATGACCAGATTCGGCATTAAATAACCCAAAAAGGGTTGATATGCCGTAAAACAAAACTACCAAACCAAAAACCCTGATTAAACATTTGAAGATATAAAGAACTTGAAGCATAAAAACTTTCACTATAATGACCAGATTCGGCATTAAATAACCCAAAAAGGGTTGATATGCCGTAAAACAAAACTACCAAACCAAAAACCCTGATTAAACATTTGAAGATATAAAGAACTTGAAGCATAAAAACTTTCACTATAATGACCAGATTCGGCATTAAATAACCCAAAAAGGGTTGATATGCCGTAAAACAAAACTACCAAACTACCATACCAACATATAAAGCTGATATTACCCGCTGTTATGGACAGAAAATATTTTCCGCATCTCAGAATAATTAGTATAATGGTTTCGGAGTCGACTTTATATGTTCTTCTCTACACCCACGGTCATCTCTTAGCTAAAATGAGATATTTCCAAGATTACGACGGTATTGCAACTAGAGGAAATACCCAAACATTCATCCGTGAAATCCGAACCGCAATCTTTGATTAATTCGAACATCGATTAGTTCAGCCAAGTTCGTGTATCGATTAGTTACGTCTGTCCGGCAACAAAACCCGACCCCGACCCCGACCCTGTTACGTAATGGAGCTGACTAATTGCCCTCGAAATGAAGCCATAACTAATTAAGCGAACAGCTATTACAATTCCTCTGCCCGTAAAAGTTCAGGAAGATCAGCGTGTCGCCTTTTAAAATCATTGACAAATAATTACCTGGCCTTAAGGGACGGATTCACTTACAAGGGACCCCCGAAAATATGGCAAATGTTTGTCTTTTGTTTTAAAAATCCTGTGCTCGTTTTACAAGCACTTCCACGGGATGTGCCCCGACAAATTACTGAACATGTACTCCCTCAACGTAAACGCCTCCGAAAAAATCCGACTAGCAGCAAAATCCTACCTCTTCATTGTAGACGTCACCCGGTGCCGTAAGACGTTTTACTCTAATAGCTTACTTTTTTATGAACGCGTTCTGCTTCCATTTTTATTATATATATATATATATATATATATATATATATATATATATATATATATATATATATATATATATATATATATATATATGGGAAGAGAAGGATGAAGGTAATCAGATGTGATGGGGAAATGAAAAAGGAAAACCAAAAAATGGATGTTTTTTATGTGTACATCAACGTTTCGTCTTTATTTATAAGACTTCATCAGGATGATAATATAGAGAAAAAATGTCATGCAAGTACAAATACATGTAGGGTAGACATATTGGGAGGAAAAATAAAATAAAATAATGGCCACTACTGGGTGGACGTCCGTACTTGTTGGAGAATAAAAATGAATGTTGAAGAAAATGAGTGGGGAAGAAGTGGAAAGATGGGGGTGAGCAAGGACTACTGTGGCTGGTAGTAAGAGAAAGAGGTGGGGGATGAGCAGGGATAAAGTGGATGGCAGAGAGGGAGTGGAGGAAAGGGAGGAGGGAGGTGTTTGACCAGATGGCTGTGGTCACGATTGAAGGGGAAAAAGTAAGTTGGAATGTTTGTGTGTGGGGGGTGTATGCAGAGAAAAGGAGGATGGGTAGAGAAGGAGGGGGGCTGTGATTTTGGTGGATGGGCGAAAGTTATATATATATATATATATATATATATATATATATATATATATATATATATATATATATATATATATATATATAAGGAGATTTAGTGAATTATAAGATTCCAATTGCTCAAAGAATTAGAACAACAAGTCTATTATGGCGTACGGTCGTTTCCAAAACATTCTGGAAATACTTTATTTCATTCTTTAATTTGTTTTAAAACCCAACAAAAGCTACTCCAAAACGTCTCTTCATCAGCGCCTTTAACACCACATCTTACAGAAATTCAAGGAAAAAATAACAAGCTCGTCTTAGAGGAACATCCATTGGCAGAAGGGCGTACATAGACCAATATTGGAAAAAGAATAAGTTACAGATATAAAGTAAGAATATAAAGATAAAATTGATAATGATAAGAATAAAGCCTTATAGACATTATAAAGATTAGTAAGAAAAAATAAAAAAATAAAAATAAGAACAAAAATAAAGAGTAAAAATAAAATAAAATAAAATAAAATAAAATATAAAAATAATAGAATATATTAAGGAAAAATAAAATCAGAGGATAAGAAATAAAAAATAAAAATAAAATAACAAATAAAAAATAAAAATACAAATAAAAATAAAAGTAAAAGTAAAAGTATGAATAAAAATAAAAATAAAAATAAAAATAACAATTACAATAAAAATAAAAATATAAAAAATATTAAAGTATAAAAAAATATAAGAAAATATAAAAGAATAAAAAAAATATAAAAATTAAAAATTAAAAAATTAAAAAATATTTAAAAAAAATATAAAAAAATATAAAAAAATATAAAAATATAGAAATACATAAAATAAAGAATGAAGTGTAATATATATACATACATATATATATATATATATATATATATATATATATATATATATATATATATATATATATATATATATATATATATATATATTAATGGATGGAATGACATAATAAAATGCACTTTTTGTATGATTTTGCATTTTCTATGGTTTTATTATTAATTTTCATACACCCTGAATACACTCTTCATTGTCATCTACTGCATCGATAGCAAGTAAATTTCCCGCCTTGATAACTTTTTCGTTTTTTGGATTACCATTCATAACCGGGATTGTTTATTAATCGACTTCTTTGACATTTTTCTTGAAATTGTTTTAAACTTTCTGACTTGGATAAACTGTATAAGTTTAACAAATCAGAATTTCTGGCCAATATATTTGATGTTTTATATATTTTTTATACATTTTCAAAGCTTAATTTTAAAGTCATTGCGGTAATGGTCCTCCGAGGAGAAGATTTTCTTTGAAAACTCATGAGTTAAGGACGCAATATCACTCCTTGTTTTTGAACTTTAATAAAACATGATTAATTTCTCATTTTATTATGTTCTTCAATATTATTGCTTTATCCAATATATTGAGCTTTGTTTTTATCTGGATACTTTATTTTTTATATCTTTAAAGTATCAATATATATATATATATATATATATATATATATATATATATATATATATATATATATACAGATAGAAGAAAGAAGATATTATTAAGAAATGGAGAGTGAAAAAAGTTCGTGTAATATTTTTTCAAATGTTAAATTTTGGCTTTTCCACTGCCAACTTATCTATCTGTATAATTCCTCTGATGATAAGATTTCGATCTTTGAAAAGCCTTGGCTTAAGGAAAGAATAATAAACATAATTTTATTACAGAATATACCTTGCATTGAACAATCTAAGTTTGAAATAAATCTGAACATTCGTACATGTTTATCACTCTTCTTATTTCTCGTATATTGAGCTTAAACCATTTCACTATAGGTTCTATCTACTGAAAGTATACTCTTAGTTTCATATTTGATTTCATATTTGATTCTACGATTATATAATATATATATATATATATATATATATATATATATATATATATATATATATATATATATATATAGAGAGAGAGAGAGAGAGAGAGATACATATATACATATATAGGACTTGAATGCCTACTAAACACCACCTTCGGTGTCTTCGGTCTCACTGTACATGGATTTGTCAGAGACTGTGGCATGAGGATACATTTTATTGGAAGTAAACCCTGACCAAATATTCAAAACAAAATGGTGTACTGTCTCCTCAAGCCATCCAGCACGTCTCCCCCGAATTGCAGACGAGGGCACCCCCTCTATTAATAGAGGGCAGCTTCGAATAAAGAATTAAAAGACATTGACAATGTGGAAATGAATAATAAAAAATATGAATAAAAACAAAAATAAATACTGGCAGGCCCATCAACCCGTTCATACACCAGGCGGGAAGATGTAAGCTATGGTGTGAACCTTCCTGCCTCTGGAAATGGTTCTCCAGCCATGATAGAGGCCAACCAGGGTCAGCCATCAGGCCTTGAGACAAAAAGGTCCTGGCCCCCTATCTCCATCAAATGCAGCAACAACAAAAAAGTAGCACTAGAGGCTTAAAAGCCCAATAAAAGAAGGTGCTATTGTTTTGCTACCAGTACTTAAAGTTTGAAAAGTGGAGCAAAACATCCAATGAGATTCTAGCTGATAAGATTCAAGAATCTACCCTCACCGAAGAAATATACATATATATATATATATATATATATATATATATATATATATATATATATATATATATATACATATATATATATATATACATATATATATATACATATATACATATATATACATATATCTATACATACATATATATAAATATATACATATATATACTATATAAATGCACATATATACATATATCTATACATATATATACATATATATATATTATATAAATGCATATATATATACATATATCTATACATATATACATATACATACATATATCTATGCATACATATATATATATACATATATATACTATATAAATGCATATATATGCATATATCTATACATATATACATATATATACATATATCTATGCATACATATATATACATATACATATATATACTATATAACTACATATATATATATACATATATCTATACATATATACATATATATACATATATCTATGCATACATATATATATATATACATATATATACACTATAAATGCATATATATATATATATATCTATACACATATACATATATATACATATATCTATGCATACATATATATACATATACATATATATACTATATAACTACATATATATATACATATATCTATACATATATACATATATATACATATATCTATACATACATATATATATACATATATATACAATATAAATGCATATAAATGCATGCATATATATATATATATATATATATATATAAAGTTGCAAATGAGGTGAGTAGAAAGAAATCAAAATAAAGTTTACAGATGTTTAATATAATTAACAAATCCCGCGTAAAATCAGTTTCACAAATTACGATTGCCGCAAAAGTTAATTAAGTCAAAACTGCAAAAGACGGAAAACGAAAAGATAAATAAATCAAATAATGACATCTATTCTGTAGATTCGTCGATTTGATTTACCCGTGACGGACTGACGAAAATCCCTTTTTAAAACTTAAGCGTGACAGACCAACGAAAATGCTATAGGTCAAATTTAAGCCTAACGCCCCTACGAAAATGCTATTTCTAACTTCAGCGAAAACGAGATACTAAACTTAAATGTGACAGACTTACTAATAAGCTATTTTGAACTTAAGCGTGACACACCTACGAACATTTTATTTAAAACTTATGCGTGACAGATCAATAAAATAAAGCTATTTTAAACTTAAGCATGACAGACCAGAGAAGATTATATTTGTCGATTTGTAGACCAACAGAAATCCATTTCAAACTTAAGCGTGGCAGAAAAGCCCCCCCCCCCCCCAAAAAAAAACTATTTCAAACTTAAACCTGACAGACCAACGAAAATGCTATTTCAAACCTTAGCGTGACAAACCGACCGACGGACGGGTATAAAATGGACGTATCTTAAGCGACTCGCTTAAGATGCGTCCATTTTATACGCACGTTCAGAAATTAAATATTATTTTACACGAGATAGAAATATTAGACGGACAGAGAGACGGACGGACGGACGGAAGCTCGTATTTTAGATACTTGTACGCATGTGACGATTTAATCAGCACGTTCAAAATTGAAGCGTGACAGACTGACTTGAATGATTGACGGGTCGATCATTTCCAAAAGGACGCATCTCAAGCAACACAAATGAAAAATAAAAAGAATCGACAAAAACAAAAACAAAAACGAAAAAAAAAACGAAACAAAAGACAGCGTAAAGTCGGTGAGAATCCGCAGAAAGTTTGTGTCGAAAATTAATTTGAAGGAGGAGGAGGAGGAGGAAGGGGGGGGGGAGGAAAAGGATGAGCAGGGGTAAGAGGAAAAGAAAAAGGGGATGGAAAGGAGTCCCAACAAAAGCCCGAAGGTAGAAGAGCAAAAATAAAAGAGATTCAATTCATTTAAGAATGTTATCAGTTTAAAAAGCAACCAATTAAAAGCTTGAAATAAATGAAATCTACAAGTGGATTTTCGGTTGCGTTTTCCGCTTTTTCCGTTTATTTTATTTTTTTTTGTTTTTTTCCGTTTATTATATTTTTGTTTTTCCGCTTTTTTTCGTTTTTTTCGTTTTTTTCTCACTTAATGACGTGAGTTTCCTTTTTTATGTTTTAATGTTTTTTTGTCTTTTTATTTTCGTCAAATTTTCTTCTCTTATTGTTCTCGAAGTTTACAATGTTCTACCCATTTTTACTGCCACTCTGCATCATCATCATCATCATCATCATCATCATCATCATCATCATCATCATCATCATCATCATCATCATCATCATCATCATCATCATCTATTTTAGTATAAGAATAGAATTTTTTTTTTGCTGTGACGATTTTACACGAACTATTTTAGTATAAGAATAGAATATTTTTTTGCTGTGACGATTTTACACGAACTATTTTAGTATAAGAATAGAATATTTTTTTTGCTGTGACGATTTTACACAAACTATTTTAGTATAAGAATAGAACATTTTTTTGCTGTGACGATTTTACACAAACTATTTTAGTATAAGAATAGAATAATTTTTTTGCTGTTACGATTTTACACAAACTATTTTAGTATAAGAATAGAATATTTTTTTTGCTGTGACGATTTTACACAAACTATTTTAGTATAAGAATAGAATATTTTTTTGCTGTGACGATTTTACACAAACTATTTTAGTATAAGAATAGAATATTTTTTTTGCTGTGACGATTTTACACAAACTATTTTAGTATAAGAATAGAACATTTTTTTGCTGTGACGATTTTACACAAACTATTTTAGTATAAGAATAGAATATTTTTTTTTGCTGTGACTATTTTACACAAACTATTTTAGTATAAGAATAGAACATTTTTTGCTGTGACGATTTTACACAAACTATTTTAGTATAAGAATATAATTTTTTTTGCTGTGACGATTTTACACAAACTATTTTAGTATAAGAATAGAATGGCGAACGTATGTTTTTGAATAGCGATTCTCTGTGTAATTCTGTGTGATTCTCTCCAGATAACGAATCCAACACAGTTTTGAGGATATTCTAAACATGCTGCCATCTATTGCTGATGTAGTTGAAAAAATGACCACGAACATGTATACAAATATAATTATAATTATATATTTTTATTGTTGGTTAGCGGCGAGCGAGTAGAGTCAGTGGGTCTCATCATGCGCGTAAACAACCACAATGTGTGTTTAGTTTATTTCTTTTGAATTTATTCCTGCTCTGTTAATAAGTGCATTGAGCTTTTTTACTCTGATTCCCATCGAAAGCATTCAACTCTGCACACACACACACACACACATGCTGTATATATATATATATATATATATATATATATATATATATATATATATATATATATATATATATATATATGTGTGTGTGTGTGTGTATAGTTCGGCAGCACGTCATTTCTTATACAAGCGTCGTTAAAGACCACGAAGTTTTATCTCTGCATGATCTTTCTTGTCAATTTCTCGACGCGGCGAGCTATTCGTCGGTTTTCTGGTGTTAATTGGTGGAGTATGGCACTTAACGTTGTATCGTGGGCCATTCCTCTAGCACTTTCGGTCTCTCGGCCGTCTTCAGGCGGCTGTGTCTTATTATCACTAAGAGCCGTATTTATAGTTTTATTAATAGTTATATATCTATTAATTTACATGTGTGTGTATATATATATATATATATTTATATATATATATATATATATATATATTTATATATATATATATCTTTATTTTTTTATCTTTTTATTTTTATTGTTATTATTATTATGTATTAATTTTTACAGATATATTATTAATATTAATTGTTATATATATAGAAAGAAGAGAGAGAGAGCGAGAGCGCGCGCACGCGCGAGAGAGAAATAGTGTGTGTGTGTGAGAGAGAGAGGTGAAAAAATAGAAAAACATATATATATATATATATATATATATATATATATATATAGAGAGAGAGAGAGAGAGAGAGAGGGAGAGAGAGAGGAGAGAGAGAGAGAGAGAGAGAGAGAGAGAGAGAGAGAGAGAGAGAGAGAGAGGCAGAACTCGTTCACTGCTGATCAGAGTTCCGTAAGCAATTAAAAACGAGCTGGGAAAGATCCAAAATGTTGATCTCATTCCGGGAATTGCCTAATATTTAATTACATCGGAACGGAAGAATGCAGGCAGGTGCGCGTAGTTAATAGTTAATCTTTCACGAGGCACGCGCTACTTTCTTACACGTCGAAGAACATTATGTATCTCGAAGATCATTTAACCTTCCTCAATAATGAAAATAAAACACTGAATACACAAACATATACATTATTTGCATCATTTTGGTTATTCCGACTACATTTCTCATCTTGAGTGTTATCAATGGAAATAAAACACTGAATATACATTATATATACACTCATATGTATACATTGGATACAATTAAGATATTTTAACAACTATAATGTTTTAAAATAATATATATATATATTATTTAAAAAATTATATATATACCAGCCACAGTAGTCCTTGCTCACCCCATCCCTCCATTTTTTTCCCCACTCACTCTTTTCAACATTCATTTCTATTTCTCCAACAAATACGGACGTCCATCCAGCAGTGGCCACTATTTCATTCTATTTTTCCTCCCAATATGTCTACCCTACATGTATCTGCACTTGCATGACATTTTTTCTCTATTTTATCATCCTGATGAAGTCTTATAAATAAAGACGAAACGTTGATGTACACATAAAAAACATCCATTTTTTGGTTTTCCTTTTTCATTTTCCCATATATATATATATGTGTGTGTGTAGTGTGTTTTTTTGGTAAAAAAGGCGTGAATTTTTCACATTTCACAAATAAACGAAAACACGTTAAGTTATAATTTAATTTTTTATATTTCGAGTGGTTCTTTGCTCCTTATCAAAAAAATGTACATATATCTATATGTATGTGTGTGCATTTTCTGGCTAAAAGTAATGAATTTTCTTCACATTTGACAAGCAAAAAATATGCGCATGGAAAACATAAAAACATGTAAAATTATCATAGGGGTTGTTATAATTCAAATTGTAATATTTCGAGTGGTCGGCTGCTCTTTATTGCATTGTTCCAGAAAGTCGTTGACGATTTAAATTCAGCATCGCTGGATGGCATCAAAAACCAAAATCGCATTACGTTAAGCATTTCAAAATGTTGCTACTTGGTTCCTATGTGATGTTATTAATTTCAGGTTGCTGTGTGTTTTATTAAGATATTTTTAAATTTTTAAATTGAAATTTCTTTTAACTAACCCTAAACCTAAACTTAACGACGCCATTTTAACCTGATTACAAACAAAAAGATAATTGTCAGTAAAAAAAAAATCACTTAAAAATATAATTTATCATCTGTTTATTTTTAATTCGTCGTTAAAAAAATAAATATTTATTGATCAAATGTATTATTTGATTTTTTTTGCTTTGATTTTTTTACATTGATTTTTTTTTGTTTTAATTTTTTTTTGTTTGATTTTTTTGCATTGATTTTTTTTTGCTTTGATTTTTTTTTGCTTTGATTTTTTTTGCTTTGATTTTTTTTGCTTTGATTTTTTTTGCTTTGATTTTTTTTTGCTTTGATATTTTTTGCTTTGATTTTTTTTGTTTTAATTTTTTTTGCTTTGATTTTTTTTTGCTTTGATTTTTTTTGCTTTGATTTTTTTGCTTTGATTTTTTTTGCTTTGATTTTTTTTTGCTTTGATATTTTTTGCTTTGATTTTTTTTGTTTTAATTTTTTTGCTTTGATTTTTTTTGCTTTGATTTTTTTTGCTTTGATTTTTTTTTGCTTGATTTTTTTACTTTGATTCTTTTGCTTTGATTTTTTTTTTGCTTTGATTTTTTTTTGCTTTGATTTTTTTTTGCTTTGATTTGTTTTTGCTTTGATTTTTTTTTGCTGGATTTTAATTTGCTTTGATTTTTTTTTGCTGGATTTTTTTTGCTTTGATTTTTTTTGCTTTATTTTTTTGCTTTCATTTTTTTTGCTTGATTTTTTTGCTTTGTTTTTTTTTTGCTTGGATATTTTTTGTTTTGATTTTTTTTGTTTTGATTTTTTTTGCTTTGATTTTTTTTTGCTTTGATTTTTTTTGCTTTGATTTTTTTTTGCTTTGATTTTTTTTGCTTTGATTTTTTTTTGCTTTGATTTTTTTGCTTTGATTTTTTTTTGCTTTGATTTTTTTTTCTTTGATTTTTTTTTTGCTTTGATTTTTTTTTGCTTTGATTTTTTTTTGTTTTGATTTTTTTTGCTTTGATTTATTTTGCTTTGATTTTTTTTTGCTTGATTTTTTTTACTTTGATTTTTTTTGCTTTTAATTTTGCTTATATTTTGTTTTCTCCACTTGTAAATCCAGCCTCGTTTTGTTATTTTTTTGGACGCAGGTAGGTCAACCGACTTGGCGTCGGTACTTTCCGGCGGTTTACGTAAACATCCGGAAAGTACCGACACCAAGTCGATTTTAGATAAGATTAGCTAAATGCAGCATTGCCCATTATTTGGCAATGTATTTATTACGTTTAGAAAAATCTGACGGACAGACAGACAGACAGAGAACATCCCTATTTATATAATATATCCTTATTATTCAACGTGCCCTTGTCAACAGATGTTACTAACTTCTCTTCGACTGAGTTAAATCGGTCAGCCATCGGTTATCCACCGGAATGATAGGGTTAGCAATTACTAGAATTGTCTTTCATTGCTCATCAGTGGGGATTTGAACGAGGGATATTCATTGAAAATATCGCCGGACACAGAGACGAAGCCATAACAAATATGGCCGCCACCCTCTTCTGAATGATTCCCCAAATTTATGAGGACGGAAACAAAACGGACATAAATGGTCAGTCGTAAAAATTTTATCGATGTATATCCCATAGACTTTGTAACTCGCGGTTTATTTGGCTACATTCATTCGGGAAAGTATCTTTAATGAATCTATCTATCTATCTATCTATCTATCTATCTATCTATCTATCTATCTATCTATCTATCTATCTATCTATCTATCTCAGTCTGTTCATATCTATCTATCTATCTATCTATCTATCTATCTATCTATCTATCTATCTATCTATCTCAATCTGTTCAAATCTATCTCTCTATCTATCTATCTATCTATCTATATATCTATCTATCTATCTATCTATCTATCTATCTATCTATCTATCTATCTATCTATCTATCTGAAAAATACTCTTCTTTCTCCAGCTTTTTTGTTCATTTGCTTTTGGCACCTGAGAATGATTCGACAAAGAATCGAAAACGTTCTTAAAACGATCATGCCTTCAAATTTGAACAAGCCAAAATCACCAAATACATCCACAACAAAGCTCGGCGAAGACTACTGGAAACTGCACTAATCACAGCCTCCAACACCATCAAGCAACGAAATGGCTTCTATAATCTATCGCCCTTAATAAGCAAAATCATCCTTACAGAACAAAAACTCCTCACAGATCATAGATAACATCTATTTTTCTATCAGATCTCAATTACACGTATCTCCGCTTACACCCCGACACACACACATCTTCATTCACCACGAATCCGAACTTTCTAACTCACTCTTCCCTCACATTCTTAACATAGCAAGCCGGTCATACATTCCCACTTTTCAAATATTTCAAATATCTCACACCTAATCACAACAAATCTCCCCTCTTCCCCTCACCCATTTCACCCTTTCGACCACTTCCCTCGCACCCTTACCCACCAAAATCACAGGGTCTCCCCCCTCCTCTTTTTCCCGCACCTTCCACTTCTCTGCATACACCACCAAACCATCCAACCTACTCATCCCTCACATTCTTGAAGCAGCCACTTGGTCAAACACTCCCCCTCCTCTTTTCCCCACCTCTCCACTTCTTCACTCACTGTCATCCACATTATTCCCGCTCACCCCCACCCTCCACTTTTTCACTCACAAACCTCCACAATTTCCCTTCTCACCCCCACCCTTCCACTTTTTTCAACCCAGAACCATCAACATTTTTTCATTCCACACGACTTACTTCACCAAGTCCGGACGCCGTTCCTACAGCTTCCAGTAGTGGCTACTATTTCTTCCCATCAACCCATCATGTAAACCCAATATGTTCACGTACTTGCATGGCATTTTTCTTGATATTATCATCCTGAAGAAGTCTTACAAATAAAAGCGAAACGTTGATGAACACATAAAAATACATCCTTTTTTGGTTTTTCCTTTTTCATTTCCCATATATATATATATACATATGGGAAATGAAAAAGGAAAAATCAAAAGATGTTTTTTTTATGTATTCATCTACGTTTCGTCTTTATTTGTAAGACTTCTTCAGGATGATAATTTTAAGAAAAATATCATGCAAGTACATAGAAATATTGGGTTGACATGATGGGTTGATTAGAAGTAGTAGCCACTACTGGGAGCGCAGGACCAAGGTCCGGGCTGAGAGAAGTCAGTCAGTGGCAGAGAGTGAAATGAATGTGGATGGCTGTGAGTGAAAAAAGGGGAGGGGTGGAAGTGTTAGTGAATTTGTCTCAGGGTGGGAGTGAGGGAAAGGGGGTGCTGAGGTTTTTGTCGTATATATATATACACACACGCATATATATATATATATATATATATATATATTTAAATCAACGAATTATCCAATGAAACTCCAGTGTTTACTCAATAACAAGTAGAGCTATATTTTAGTATATATTACTTTATTTATACCAACATTTTTGGATACATATGTGCATACATATTTCGGCTGCGATATCTTTCGAATTGCAAACACATCGGGTCCAAATACAACTGAGTTGTGAGATGGTCCGATGAGTTTGCATTTCGAAAGAGATCGCAATCGAAACATGTATGCGCATATGTATCCCAAAATCTTTCTATATATATATATATATATATATATATATATATATATATATATGATCTGAGGTTAAGATCGGATTTTAACTCTGCCTGATGAGATCTAAGTTTATAACAGCTGTTGATCGATAACATCGACATGCCAGTGTCGCAGATTTTATACATGTCTGTGTAAATAAAAATAAACACACACACACACACACACACACACACACACACACACACACACACATATATATATATATATATATATATATATATATATGAAGCAATCCAACAAAAGATATAAGCGTCAACTAATATCTTATAATAAGTGAAACATCCGAATAAAAACTGAAGATAGAGAATTAATATTATAATATAACAGATAGGGAACATCTAATCTGGGTGGGGTTGTATGTTGCTTTCTTTGTTGAGCCCATCAAGCGGGCTTAAACAGGAAGTAACACAGACATAATTTCTGATCTATTAAAGTCATTCTGAGATGTAGACAATTTAATATCGCCTTCTGTTCGTTAGGGATTTGTCATGTCTGGTTGAATCGCTGGGGAGAGAAGATTACTTATTTTTTTCGCTCTGCTGGCAAGATGCGACGGGGATTCAGTCTTATTTTGCTCAATTCGGATTTAACGGGTTTTCTAATTAAACAACGAACTTTGATTTGACTTGGGTTGCACATGTCGGGATTTTGGAACTTTGATTGGACTTTTTGTATTATTTGATTTATTTATCATTAACATTGAATATGGACACATTTCGCGACTGGATAACTTTGCCAGCCCCTTCAATTTCACGTATATGGACTGCTGTTTATAACTTGGAGTACTGTCTTCCCTGACTATGCTTCTCAATTTGTATGACCTGGATGGACTGTATGGATTCAACAAAAAGTATGTTTTTGGGTTGATATGTTTGATGTTATGTATTTTTTATGTATTTGTGTATATAATTTTATATATTTTCAAAGCGTAATTTTATTACCTGTAGTAGTATAACTGCGGTAATGGTCCTCTGAAGAGAAGAATTTACTTTGAAAACTCATGAGCTAAGGACTTAAGGATACTTTGCTTAAACTTTGAATTCCAATAAAATTTGATTGACACCTTATTTTATTACTTCATTTTATATTATATTATAATATATATATATATATATATATATATATATATATATATATATATATGTATAATAAGTACTAGGAGGCGTACCCTTACAATTTTAGATTATTTCCAACAGTTTTTTTGCTGGTGAATGTTACGAAGAGTAGAAAGTGACTAACTTGGGTTTACTTTCGGCAACCCCGTAACTCTCACTTTCCTTATTTTGTCCTTTAGTCCTCACGTTACATGAACGATGTTTCTGACAAAGGGGGAAGAATTGCCGATTTCTGGTTCGGAATCTATGCATATAACACTTATCGTTGGTTAGTTTTTGATCTTAAAGTGCCATTTTATTTTTAGCTCCTTACATCAATTGCCTTCATGCCTTGTCTGGAGCGATATCTATAAAATAAAAAAAAGTTGCCACTACACTCGATATTCAATTTTTCGCATATGGTCCAGTCCAGATATTTACACTCTCTATGTATAAAACTTATATATATATATATATATATATATATATATATATATATATATATATATATATATTTATTGCCTCTATCTTTATGTTTAAAATTCAAAGGATGCTTGAAAAAAATGAACTTTCCCAAATTTATAACTACCAGCGACCATGCGCGATTTAAGCTTTTTAGATCTTCCACTTATTCTATTTTAATTTCATACCCTCGGATTATTTTATCCTTTCATCTGTTCATATATATATATATATATATATATATATATATATATATATATATATATATATATATATATATATATATATATATATAAAGTTCAATCTAAAAGAGACATTTATACCGTTAGTCCACACAACATCGGACGTCACTTCTACAAGACCAGGAAGGATTATTACGAAAAAAAAGGTTAATACCTTTTATTATCCTAAAGCTCTGTCGAGGCTTGTTATATCAAACGAAATATTAGATAAAAAAAAGATGAAGAAGAAAAAATGTTTTTATTTTTTATTTTGATTTAATAAAAAATATCTGCATCTAACACATGGTTTATTATGAAGGCATTTTGCCTCTATCTGTAGGTTTAAAATTTAAGATGCTTAAAAAATGAACTTTCCAAAATTATATATATATATATATATATATATATATATATATATATATATATATATATATATATATATATATATATATTCTCAGTGGTACAAAACTTATTATTACTTTATACAGACCATATTCATTTATTAACATCATGAAATTAAAAGATAAGAGAATGAAAGGGCAAGCTGACCGGTTTCGAACCTCGCTCTGCAGAGCAACACCGATGCTAAGATTAAGAGAAAAAGGTCCTATAGCGAGGGAAAACATTGAATCAAATAGAAACTACATTAAGTCCGTGAAGATGTTCTTTTTGTTTACAAAGAGAATGGCTCAAATATTTTATGTAAATAGTTTCTAGAATCTTAAGATGAAAGGGAGAGTGTGACTTACTGAGAATGGAGAATAAGTCAATACTGAATTTCGAGGCACAGGAACGGTTATTTATGAGAGGTTCGGCGATAGAAGAACCATGCGTATCATGCAAAACATTAGCTGGTAAGTAATTTGCCTGACAAATTTTTGTGGGCACGTGTTGTTTGACCCGGATGTCCAATCTTTGCGATGTCCGTCAAACGTAGTTCGAACTGCAACTACATTTAAATAAATAAATAATATAATTATTATGGTGGTGGTGGGGGAGAACATCTTTTCGAATCGACGACAAAATGGGTCTGGTGGAAAAACGCTTATTCGCGGCAAAATAACACTTTTGTACAGACAATATATATATATATATATATATATATATATATATATATATATATACATATATATATATATATGGTATGTAGATTTACATATTGCGTTGAGAATCCGAATAAAATAGCTCAATGTACCTTTAAACAGAGCAAAACAGAATTATTGAAAGGAAAAAACTATACACACATTAAGGTTGTATACATTATAAATTATTTCGACCTTTTACTTAGGTCCCCTCAGATGTATAAACAACCACGTTTGAAAACGTGGTTGTTTATACATCTGAGGAGACCTAATTAAAAGGTCGAAATAATTTATAATGTATACAACCTTAATGTGTGTATAGTTTTTTCCATTCAATTATATATATATATATATATATATATATATATATATATATATATTTATATATAGTCTAAAGAAGCTTTGAGTTATTTTAAACAAAAAGACAAAAAAAGGAAAATGCAGTTTAAATTCCCAGAGAAACTAACTAAAATAATGTAGACTTAACATTCGTTGGAAAATTCATAAATAAATAAAATATATAATAGTAAGTAAATAAAATAAAAAGGGGGATTAAGTATCTAACAGTGAAACAAATATATATATATATATATATATATATATATATATATATATATATATATATATATATATATATATATATATATATATATATAACTATATTGTTCATAATATATTTCTCACATCTACCGTCGTCGACAAAATGGCGGTTAAATGATAAATGATTGTAAATAAATAGCCAGTCTGTTATTTATTTATTTGCTCGTCGAGTTTCGCAATTATGGAGACGAAGAGACCGATTTGTTGATTTGATTTTCATTAAAGCTAATCAGATTTATCTCCCTTTGCAGTAACGAAATCGAGGCTGTCTCCATCTTGACGACGTCTCAGATTGACTTAATCGAAATTCAGTAATTAATTCGCTTTTTCGTTATCAGTGAAGTCGAGGCTGCAATACATCGCAGCTGGGGTTGGAAGTCTTTAATAGAAACGGACATTGGACCAAAGAAAATAAATGCAGTCTTTATAGCACAATAGAGAAGGAAACTATAAAAGAACACACACACACACCCACCCACACACACACACACACACACACACACACACACACACACATATATATATATATACAGGGTGGGCAAAAATAAGGGTCCTATTTTTAAAAATTCATAACTTTTTTATTTATTGATTTTTTAAATTTTTTTTAGAATAAGTAAAGGACCCCTTCCGAAGCAAGCATGAGCCGTATTAGCCCTAAGGAACGTACCCTCATTTAGAAAACATTATTTTTGCTTAAAAAACTCAAAACAGTGTAAAAAACAATACTTTAGTTTTTGTAAGTTTTAAGAAGTGTTTTTCGGCTAAAATTTGCTTTGTTTATTTCAAAAAATCTCGGAAGGGTCAGTCTACACACACATAAAGTTTGGTGAGTTTAACTTTTATTTTGTGGAAGTTATTCAAATTCAAGTTATTCAAATTTAAAGATAGGACCCTTATTTTGGCCCACCCTGTATATAAATGGGAAAAAAGAAACAATGTTTCGACAATATGTAAAAATAAAAATGGAATAAAGAATAAGCAATTCAACAACTAACAAAAATAAACTCAAAAACTCATGTTGTAAAGTTCTACCGAGATATTTCGGCCGTAGATACGGCCATTTTCGATCGGCTAGTAAACTTTACTTCAAAACGGAAAAGTTTTCAAATTTATACAGAGAATGCGATTGGAAGAAAATGTCACGTGCAGAGAACAACAAAAAGGGGGAAGGGGGAGTTTTTGAGTTTATTTTGGTTAGTTGTTGAATTGCTTATTCTTTATTCCATTTTTATTTTTACATATATATATATATATATATATATATATATATATATATATATATATATAGTGTATTTAGGCAGCATATTTTCATTTAGGCAAACGTTATTAAATAACAGTTAGTGTTTTGCTTCATAAGACTTTTTTTAATTTTCCGAATGGTCCATTTAGTGTTTCGATCAAATTGGTGTATGTAAGTTCCGCGTGTTTCTTGTTCCATTTCGTTTCCTTTTTCGCGAGTACTTTCGATTTGATTCGTCAAATAATCTTCAGGCGGTGTGAATCTTGATTTCTTAAAAAAATGTCTTAACTGTTGAGTTTAAAAAAAAATTATTATAACGGCCAGTAATTTAGAACTTAAAAGGAGATGTTACATGAGAGTGGGATAACATACAGACATATTTTCTCTCTCTTCTGTCCCCTGTCGACAAGGCATTTTCTCCTGTCCCTGACAACTAGGCATTTTATCTTGCCCCTGACGACTAGGCATTTTCTCCTGACCCTGTCGACTAGTCATTTTCTCCTGCCCCTGTCGACTAGGCATTTTCTCCTGCCCCTGTCGACAAGGCATTTTCTCCTGCCCCTGACGACTAGGCACTTTCTCCTGCCCCTGTCGACTAGGCATTTCCTCCTGCCTCTGTCGACTAGGCATTTCCTCCTGCCCCTGTCGACTAAGCATTTCCTCCTGCCCCTGTCGACAAGGCATTTTCTCTTGCCCCTGTCGACTAGGCATTTTCTCCTGCCCATGTCGACTAGGCATTTTCTCCTGCCCCTGACGACTAGGCATTTTCTCTTGCCCCTGTCGATTAGGCATTTTCTCCTGCCCCTGACGACTAGGCACTTTCTCCTGCCCCTGTCGCGTAGACACCTTTTCCTACCACTGTCGACTAGACACGTTCTATTTTTCCAGTCGACTGAAAACCTACTCCTGCTCCTGTCGACTAAATACTCGCCTTAATCTGTCAGCTATACACTTTCTCATGTGCTTGTTGACTAGACGCTTTCTCCTTTCCCTGTCGACTAGACACTCAATCCTGTCATTGTCGACTAAACACTCTTCTTCACTTGTCGACTATACACTTTCTCCTCCCCATGTCGACTAGACACTTTCTCTCGTCCCTCTCGACTAAACACTTACCTTTATCTGTCGACTATACACTCTCCTCTGCCCCAGTCGGATATACACTTTATCTTGCCCCTATCAACTAGGCACTTTCTAATCCCCCTGTCGGCTATACACTTTATCTTGCCCCTATCGACTAGGCACTTTCTAATGCCACTGTCGGCTATACACTTTATCTTGCCCCTATCGACTAGACACTTTCTCTTCCCCCTGTCGACTAGATACTTTCTCCTGTCCCTTTCGACTAGGCACTCTGGAAGTGTTCCCGAATCTCTAAGTACACCCCTAATATTCAAATATATCCTGTTTTTGTGTCCTTCTAATCCAAAGGAACGATGCAGGACGAAAATTCTTTAAAACTTCAAATATATTATGTTTTGATGAAATTTTAATCATATGTATGAAATTCTTCGAAGAAGACAATGGAAGTGGTCCCTGATCCATACGTTACCCTTTATATGTCGAATATCTACGTGCCCCCGATCGTTAATTGACCCACGGATACAGAAACCCTCTTAAACTACGTATATCCGATTATAATGAAATTTAAACTATATGTATTGGGTACTAATTCAGAGAGTTTTCGAACATTTCAACAGGAAGAGGAGACAGTAAAAAAACAATATTATTTTTCCTTCCTTAAACCATGGCTTTTCAAAGACTGGAATTCTTATCATCAGAGGAATACAGAGAGATAAGATAGTGACAAAGTACTTAGTTTTCTTTTTTATACGTTAATCTCGAGCTATGGCAGGGGTCCGCGATGGTGGATTTCTGTCTCCACGTGACACAATCACAGGCTTGGTCCGAGTGAAGGCCGATTTTACAGAGATCTTTGTGCAGGGTGTTAGCGCATTTCACCATCGGCTTTCGTCTCGGTCGCTTCCCGGGTACTTCTGATGCAAATTATCTGAGACGCCATTTCTCTCATCCTACCCTCAATCGGTGCAATGTCGTAGCACTTTCGGACATCCTCGTTCTAGACCTATTCGAGCAGTGTGATTCCAGACATCCAGCGGAACATTTTAGTTTCAATAACGGCGAATCTTCGTTCTGTCTCCCTCGTTGCCGGTAAGCACTCGAAGCTGTACAAAGTAACGGGTCTTACAACAGTCCGTAGGCCTTCGACTTTGCGATCACAGAAGATGTAATAAAAGTACTTAGTAGTGATCCTTACTCAATCCCGAGCTACGTCGGGTTTCCCTGCTAGTAACTTATAATCCGAATGAGTCAAGGGAGATAACTTATAATCCACGATCCTGATGATGCATTTTAGCCAATCGTAAACTCTAAATAATATGAAACAATTACAGTGCTCAATATTCTATAAGTAGAGCAGTTATAATAATGAATACACGATTTTCGATTTTCCAGATAATTCCAATAATTCAAATTAAATAATAGATATATTGACAGCGATGGTTATACGCGTCTAACGAGTCGACAGATATCTTGTGTGTATATCCAATAATCAAAGTAGCGAGCGCCATTATTAATAGTCATTTTCATTTGTCGGGCTTGTGAAGTCTTCAAAAAGGCGGGTATTGAAAAAAAAAAAAGAAGCTTTCTTCATAAGTCTTTTGTTGTTAAACAAAATCACGGCTCGATTTTCTAACATCGCAAATTAAGCGCGCGCAAAAGGTGTGTTTACGGCGTTCAGCAAACAAACACGTATACTTATTAGTTTTTTTTATAGCTGCGAAACACGGCTTTGATTTGCCGTAAGTTGTTCACGTCGAATGCTGACAAGTAATTTTGCAAGAGGCGCTTATCAATCAAAAAAAAAAATCATGAAATACAAGAAAATAGACAAAAATGGGTTCCCGTGATTGTGTCGGGGAATAAATAATCGCCTACGTTGTCGCAATCTCTTAAATCTATTATTGTTCTAACGCTGAGTTCATGAAAATGTTTTTTTCTTCTTTTGTATATTAATTATGTCGTGCAAGCCTTGTTTAGGACTCGGCACTCCTATGGGATTGACATCCTAATATTCTAC
>OY744553.1:1957485-1982485 GCA_963556195.1 Sepiola atlantica
CTCTCTCTGTCTGTCTGTCTGTCTTTCTCTCGCTCTCTCTCTCTCTATATATATATATATTTATATGTTGAATTAAAGATAATTGAATTATCGTTTAATAATAATCTATTGTGATAATATAAAGCTCAATATATTGAATAGAGCAATCAATTCTAGAGATGAAAGATGAGAATAAAAAATTGTAAAGATACAATATTTATTAGAGCATCAACATCCATGGTTTAAGGATATAAAGCTCCTTGCTCTGAACTTTTGATGCTATTTATTAGAAAAGACCCTTTTATCTTTTGGTTTTTATTTTATGTAATAAACATTTCAAAGTTAAATGCTGCCAATAATAGTTACATTTACATTGTCAGTTTTTCTCTATCCTCTGATGAAAAGAGTTTATCTTTGAAAATACACGGATTAAAGATATAAAGCTCCCTGCTTTAAACTTTTGATGTTCTAATAAGTATTGTACCTTAAAAATATTTTTATTCAAATCTGTCATCTAAAGAAATATATATAGTACATGTATTGTATTAGTTTCTGTAGATGTAAATCCGTTGAAACTCAAGTGTTTTTAAAAAGTGCTCAATAACAAGTAGAGCTGTTAATAAGTATGAATTTTTATTTATACAAACATTATTGGTTACATATGTGCATACATTTTTCGGTTGTACTCTTCGCTGAGAGTCTACCTCTTCAGACCAAAGACTCCATCCTAATTTATTCTTCTCTGGAGTCGTTGGTCTGAATATGTTCACTCTCTGCGAAGAGTACAACCGAAACATGTATGCACATATGTAACCAATAATTTTTACTTATATATATATATATATATATATATATATATATATATATATATATATATATATATATATATATATATATATATATATGATTATTTTTATTTACACAGACATTTACAAAATCTGCAACACTGGCATGTCGATGTTATCGATCAACAGCTATTATAAACTGAGGTTCTTTCCAAATATAATCTCAGCTTAAGATCGGATTCTAACTCTGCCTGATGAGATCTCAGTTTATAATTGCTGTTGATCGATAACATCGACATGCCAGTGTCGCAGATTTTGTACATATCTGTGTAAATAAAAATAATCATATATAAAAGCTCTATTTGATATTGAACACTTTTTAATAAACTCGGTTGAAATTCTTGGGATACTACCCTGTGGATGTTTTACCTGGATTATTATATATATATATATATATATATATATATATATATATATATATATATGAAAAGTCGATTAAAAATGATTAGACCTGCAAATGGAGACAAATAAAAAATCATTCGTTGTTCAAATTTAATGAATAATGATGAATGATTCTTCATCTCTTTTGTCCCTAAGAAGAATAATTTATCATTATTCATTAAATTTCCTTGCTTTGAACAACGAATGATTTTTTATTTGCCTCCATTTGCAGGTCTAATCATTTTTAATCGACTTTTCATATTTTTGCTCTATCCAGTATATTTAGCTTTCATTACTTCACAATAGGTCCAACTCTCTAAAAGTTTACCATTTTAGTTTTAAATTTTCATATATATATATATATATATATATATATATATATATATATATATATATATATATATATATATATATATATATATATATATATATATATATATATATATATATATATATATATATATATATAATTGTTTTAGTGAGTGGAAAGAATCCGATAGCGTGCTCAAATATTGGGGGTAAGATGATATTTATTGTATAAAAGAAATTCATAGAAGCTACAAGATTTCGGATTCCACCGTTTCGATAGTGTGTCTCTTTCTTGCGAAACCGTTGAATCTAAAAGTTCTAAGTTCCGTAAATATCTGGTGTCTATTTACACTACTTCTATTCACGCCAACCTGTACCCCCTCTGCCTTTACATATTAAACGCTTCCATGATGAACTCATAGCGGTTTGTCTGGCACAATTAGTTCGCCATCCAAAAACTCAGGTGTGCACTCGCTGGACATAATAAAACCAATCAGAAAGATTCTTTTCACCATTTTTGCTTTTCTATTGCACGCCAGCCGCCATCTTGTATGGCTAAATTTTCTGCCCATTCCCGCGCCACAATTGAAAAGCGCGCCTTTCGCCGGCTTCTTTGCACGTCTCGTTCCGTTTTCTGCGCTTATTGTTGCTTGGTGCGCCTGACGACGCACCAGAAAATAAATATATCTAACTCCGCATTCGCTACCCAGCCAGGCTGGAGTGATGGCAGTGCCTTTCGGAGCGGGGGGGGGGGGTGTTTTGAAGAAAGGACAAAGGAATGTTGAACGTTCTTGTCCGAGAGACGGAAGATGTATAATTCACATATTAAACACACAAAGAAATGCAGCAATTCATATTAAAATAACACACACACATATCAAAGTCACACACATATCAAAGTAAAACACACATATCAAAGTAAAACACACATATCAAAGTAATACAGACACATATCAAAGTAACACAAACACATATCAAAGTAATACAACACACATATCAAAGTAATACACACATATCAAAGTAACACACACACATATCAAAATAAAACACACATATCAAAGTAACACACACATATCAAAGTAACACACACACATATCAAAGTAATACACACACATATCAAAATAAAACACACATATCAAAGTAAAACACACACATATCAAAGTAAAACACACACATATCAAAGTAAAACACACACATATCAAAGTAATACACACACATCAAAGTAACACGCACACATATCAAAGTAACACGCACACACACCATACCCACATATCTATATTTATAAATTTCGGTATATATATATATATATATATATATATATATATATATATATATATATATATATATATATATATATAGGGAAAGACAGAGAGAGAGAAAGATATATATATATATATATATAGTCTAAAGAAGCTTTGAGTTATTTTAAACAAAAAGACAAAAAAAAAAAAAGAAGGAAAATGCAGTGTAAATTCCCAGAGAAACTAACTAAATCCAAAATAGTGCAGACTTAACATTCGTTGGAAAATTCATAAAAAAATAAAATATATAATATAATAGTAAGTAAATAAAATAAAAAGGGGGATTAAGTATCTAACAGTGAAACAAGAACAGGAGATTTTAACGTAAGCATCTAATATTAACACGGGGGTCATCAGCTGTTTACCATGAAACTGTTTCGGAGATTTAAAAACAGGACAGTTATATGCATGGCTCTCCAATGGTACAGATCAAACTATATATATATATATATATATATATATATATATATATATATATATATATATATATATATATATTTATGCCAACATTGTTAAAATGTGATGCTGTCCAGCGTTGTTGAATTTAAATCACCAACAACTTCCTGGAACAATGCGAAAAACGTTCTATTCACGTTTCTCCGGCTTTTTAGTTCATTTGTGTTTGACACCTGAGGATGATTCGACGAAGAATCGAAAACGTTCGTGAAACCTGTGAAACCTATGGGACAATTATTCATTTTTTTGATTTTAATACAAAACAGATCATAAGAAAAATTGAAAAAATAAAAAAAGTAAAATTAAACAGACGAATGTTTTTATTTTTTACAATATATATATATATATATATATATATATATATATATATATATATATATATATATATATATATATATATGAATATATATATGTATATGTATATATATATATATATATATGTATATATATATATGTATATATATATAAGAAGTGATAGTTTTACAATTTAAATAATCAGGAAATATAAAACCCATACAAAAATATATCGAATCATATAGAAGAACTCAAAATATAAATACGAAACACATTATTCACATCGGACAGACGTCACTAGCGAAATTTGAGCAAAGAAATTATGCATATAAAACCTATTCAATCATATATATTAAAGCAAGTGAAATATCGCCCGTCTTCTATCCTAATTTATTCTTCTTCTGCTCCAGTTGTTGCGTGGTACGCCCAATATATCGGAAATAGATGCAACTCCCCTCCATTCGCCCCCACCCCGTCCCGAATGGAAAGAAGTTATGTTGTCTTGTTCAAGACGGGGTTGGCTGTATGTAAGCTGATGAAACAGCGGTGGCCACTCTTGTCTGACAATCAACTCGCAAGCAAGTTGTATAACACTTATATAAACAAAATCTATCTATCTATTTCTCTCTCTCTCTCTCTCTCTCTCTCTCTCTCTCTATATATATATATATATATATATATATATATATATATATAGAAAAGAGGGTAGTGCAGTATTAGTGCAGTTCCAACGAGAGAAAAGTATATATGTAAAGGAGTAAGGCTACCAGCATTTGTAGAATGTTTTTTTCAACATTTATTTATTATTTTGTTGTTTTTTTCAACATTTATTTATTATTTTGTTGTTTTACCATTTTATAATTTTATATAACGCGTTTCAAGCGGTGGTCCGCTTTCATCAGATATGAAAATCCATATATATATATATACACTCTGCTGGGAAGCCATGAAATTAAATACTGTCTTGTTTTTAAATTCCCGAAACAGTTTTTCATGGTAAATAACTGATGATCCGTTAAATAATGTTAGAAGCAAACTAATATAATAACTGAAAAAGTTAAATTGACTTACATGAGTGATTTTCCACTGAACGACTTGGGACTTTTTATTTTTAATTTATTTTTTTATTTATTTATTTAAATTTTTTTTTTTTATATATAGTTTTAATGGTTGAGAAACTTCCAAGATTATATATATAGAGAGAGAGAGAGAAAGAGAGAGAGAAAGAGAAAGAGAGAGAGAAAGAGAGAGAGAAAGAGAGAAAGAGAGAGAGAGAGAGAGAGAGAGAAAGAGAGAGAGAGAGATACGGAAACGAGTGTGATAGCGGCTGTGTAAAATAATTTTAAGACATACATCGCAAATGAAAAGAATCCCCGAGGACAAGACTCGCCAGCAACTAAGAGATGACGACTTATCCTTCGGGGGAGCAAAAAGAAATAGAAGATGAGAGAGAAAGCGACAGGGAGAAGAAAGAAGCGGATATCCCGATAGCCCTCAGACCAACAAAACGCCACATAAGACAACCTCGAAGGTATGCAAGCAGCAGTTCGGAAGAAGAGAAAAGCAATTTGAATATAGGGAAGGGAAAATGTGATGTCTGATATATAGATAGTACCCGCTCGGTCGAGTGTGGAACTCTTCAGCGAGAGGAAGAAAGAGACAGTAAAAGGCTGTATAAATTAAAAGCGATGGTTCGACCAATATACGGTGAGAGATTGTGAACATGGCAAGTAGAAACATTGTAAGAGAGGAGTGATTTGGTGAGTAAATTGCAAATTCTGATCGGATTTAATGTATAGAAATCGGTGAAATCAAGTAGAAAAAAAATTCTGTTTAAGAAAAGTGAGATCAGATCGTATTACAAAATAGCTTCAAGTATTTAAAAACTTCCTTAGACCTTTAGAAGTCGTTAGCTTTCGAAAGAAAGGGCAACCGAAACATGTATGCACATATGTAACCAAAAATGTGTGTATGAATAAAAATTTATACTATATATATATATATATATATATATATATATATATATATATATATATATATATATATAGTGTCTTTAGTGACTTTAATAACAAGCAGTGCAAATAGCTACATGCACGATCCGAACGCCGTTCGTAGATCACTCTAAGCTGCTTGGGTAAATCTAGCCACCGACTCGCTATTTACATTTAATTTCCTCTCTATTTACTAACTAATTAGCTATGGCCGATGGGATAAGACGCTCGACTACGAATCAGTGGCGATTTGTGATCGGGGTTCGCGCCCACCGACCGTTGTGAATTAGTTAATTCACTGACGATTGTGTTAGCATGAAAAATCGATGTCTGTAGGTATTAAAATAAGCGAATATTTATGATGTGAATTTTCTTTTGCTTTTTTTATTTATGGCCTTCATATCTCAGCTCAGGTGTAAAATAATGAGGTCAACTGAGATACACAAAAGGTTCTTATCGGTTTAAACGGTCCCTGTGTTATAAAAGAGGGCATATTTGAAATACTGAGAGTTTAGTTTAGCAATTCATTTTAAGCAGAGGTTGCATACAGAAGTTCAGCGCGGGCCCCTATCCCCGCGGCCAATTTGGAAGATAGATGTTAATTGCAAGTTCCTAAGATTATATTACGTCATTTCTTCTGTACTTTCTGCTTGTTTTATTCAATTTTCATATTTTACTTGAAATTTCACGTTGTTTGATTTTTTTTTAATGGAAATCGCTCCAGACAAGACATGAAGCCACTTGATGTAAGGAGCTAAAAAAATAAAAACACTTCAAGGTAAAAAAAACTAGCGAACGATGAATATAAGATGGATAGATTTCGATCCAGAAGAAAACAGCAATTCTTCCTCCTTTGTCAGAAACAGCGCTTATCGACTGTGAGGACTAAAAGACAAAATAAGGAAACAAAAGAGTAAGTAAACCCAAGTTAGTCACTTTCTACTCTCTATTTAGTCTGTAGGGACGAAGCAACCTCCGAAAATCCGACCGGATAATTTTATATATTAGATAACATATCTGTTTTTATATAATGCGAGGCATTACAAGAGAATAAAGAAAACTAATTTATTTCCACGGATAACCGAAGCCAATTCCACAGTCTCCTTAGTTCTGATCATTTTGCAATCTGCATAGCTTGGATATAAAAACGCAGCGTGAATACAATTCCGATTTGAAAGCCAGAACAAAAAACTGGAATTAGATTGACCTAACAATAACTTCACGCAACAAAGGAGTTCCTAATTATGATTTTTCTCTTTGACAAAAGTAGAAATTTGAGAATAGAATTTCTTGGGAATCTTTATGTCGAATTCGGGAACCCGTACGGAATTTAGAACTTTGTCCATCTCCTCCATTGTTCTTAATCCTCTCATTGTATTGTTTATCATCAAACCGACAATCTCATTAACTCTAATCCTAACCCTAACGCAACTGATAATCTCTAAACTTAACCCATAATCTTAACCCTAACCATAACCCTAAACCTAACACTAACTCTAACGCAACTGACAATCTTAACCCTAACCCTAATCACACTAGCGATCTCTAAACCTAACCGTAACCTTGAACCCTAACCACCCAATCTCATTAACTCTAAACCTAACCCTAACGCAACTGACAATTTCTAACCCTAACCCTTAATCTTAACCCTTAATCCTTACCCTAACCTTTAACCCTAACCCTAATCCTAACCAAATCTCATTAACTCTAATCCTAACCCTAACCCAACTGACGATCCCTAACCCTAACCCTTACGCAACTGACAATCTCTAACCCTTAATCCTTAACCTTAACCCTAACCCTTAACCCTTAACGTGTACTCCTAACCTTAACCCTAACCCAATATCATTAACTCTTGTCTTTATGTGTCTTTTGGTCTGGGCGAGTCTCTTCCAAAAAAGAGTCTCTAATCTTATAGGTCCCACACTGTTAACCAAGCTCAAACCCCTGTCACATCGCAGCAATGTTGAATCCCTGTGCTTGTTTTACTTCAACGGGATGTGCCCCGACGAACTTATTGCAATTGTGCTTTCTCTAGGTAAATATCATCGACAAACCCGACATGCAACAAAATCACGCCCCTTCATTGTAGCGGTCCTCCAGACGCCGGAAGACTTTATACTCTTAAAGCTTCTTTTTTCTCTCGAACCGTTTGGGTTTGGACTTTCCTCCATGCTCCCTGTTTCCCCGTATATATATATATATATATATATATATATATATATATATATATATATATATATATATATATATATATATATATATATATGCATATGCATATATATATGTATATATATATGTATATATGTGTATATATGTGTGTATATATATACAGAGAGAGAGAGAGAGAGAGAGAGAGAGAGAGAGAGAGAGAGAGAGAGAGAGAGAGAGAGAGAGAGAGAGAGAGAGACCAGTGTGATAGAGAATATATAAAATAAGATCTGGGTTAAAATATACCGTGAGAGAGGGTGAGAGTAATATACAGACACTTAGTAAGAGGTGGATGACTCTGTGAGTAAATAAAATTGATCGTCATCGAACTTAGCCCTAACCCTAACCCTAACCCTAACCATCAATTTTTTGGTGGATTGAAACACTAACTGTATTATAATACTTGAAAGAAATGGGTTCCAATATAGACTAGCTTAATGCCCACAAATGCAATCAGAATCATGAAAATTAATCTAGTTATACGGATAAGCGATAAGTCCAATTCCAATGCGTGCCACGCGCACGGTCACCGCGGTTCCAGCCATGACATCACCTACACCTCCCACCTATCGAAAACGCAGCGAGAATAATACTCCTATTTAAACATCGAATAAATACGGAAATAAAAAAAAGGTTTGATAATTCCTTCGCGCATGGAATGAGTTTCTTAATTATTGTTGTTTTGGATTAAAAAAAAAACGGAATTGGAAAATAGGATTCTTTGTTTTCTTAGCTCGGATCTTTTATTTGCTTTTACCATTTCTCGCAAGACATTTTATGAATTACAGATATTTTCGCCTTTCCGATTCCTACATGAGTATTCAGGTGTTGTTTTTACACCTTTATTGTTGGGATTTAACCAAAACACCAGTTGCTTCGATAAACGTTTCTTCGTTTGCAATTAAGTATACAGAGTGTTTGAAAAATATTCGGGATTAAAATTCTCTGTAGTAGGCATTCAAATTCTTTCCGTAGGCATTAAGATTTTCTTCAGTAGGCATTCACATTCTCTCCAGTAGACATTCAAATTTTCTCCGTAGGTATTCAAATTCTCTGTAGTAGGCATTCGAATTATCTGCAATAGGCATTCAAATTCGCTCCAGTAGGCATTCAAATTCTTTCGGAAAGCATTCAAATTGTCTCCAATAGGCATTTGAATTCTTTCCAGTAAGCATTCAATTTCTCTTCGTAGGCATTCAAATTCTATCCAGTAAGCATTCAAATTCTCTCCACTAGGCATTCAGATTATTTCCGTAGGCATTACAATTATCTCCAGTAAGCATTCAAATTATCTCCTGTAGGCATTCAAAGTCTCACCGTAGGCATTAAATTCTCTCCAGTAGACACTCAAATTCTATCTATAGGTATTCAAATTCTTTCTGTAGGCATTAACATTCTTTCCAGTAAGCATTCAAATTATCAACGGGCATTCAAATTCTCTCCAATAGGCATTCAAATTTTCTTCGTAGGCATTAAGATTATTTCCAGTGCGCATTCAAATTTTTTTTAGTAGGCATTAAAATTCTTTACGTAGGTATTCAAATGCTCTTCGTGAGCATTCAAATTCTCTCCAGTAGATATTCAAATTCCTTCCAGTAGGCATTCAAATTCCCTCCGTAAGCATTAAATGCTCTCCAGAAAGCATTCATATTTTGTCCCATAGTAATTCAAATTCTCTCCAGTAGGCATTCAAATTTTCTCCAGTAGATATTCAAATTCTCTCCAGTAAGCATTCAAATTTTCTCCAGTAGATATTCAAATTCTCTCCAGTAAGCATTCAAATTCTGACCAGTAGCTATTCAAATTCTCTTCATTAAGCATTCAAATTCTCTATGGTAAGCATTCAAATTCTTTTCAGTAGGCATTCAAATACTCTTTAGTAGTCAATCCAATTCTCTTAAGTACTCATTCAAATTCTCTCCAGTAAGCATTCAAATTCTCTCCAGTAAGCATTCAAATGATATCCAGTAAGCATTCAAATGATATCCAGTAAGCATTCAAATGATATCCAGTAAGCATTCAAATGATATCCAGTAAGCATTCAAATTCTGACTGTAAGCATTGATATTAACCCCAGTAGGCATTCAAATTCGCTCAAGTAGGCATTCAAATTCTTTTACCAGTAGGCATTCAAATTCTATGTATGTCTGTCTGCAAATTCTTTCCTATGTATGTTTGTATGTATGTATGTATGTATGTATGTATGTATGTATGTATGTATGTACGTATGTATGTATGTATGTACGTACGCATGTATGTATGCATGTATGTATGTATGTATGTATGTGTGTATGTATGTATGTATGTATGTGTGTATGTATGTATGTATGTGTGTATGTATGTATGTATGTATGTGTGTGTGTATGTATGTATGCATGTATGTATGTGTGTATGTATGTATGTATGTATGTGTGTATGTATGTATGTATGTGTGTATGTATGTATGTATGTGTGTGTGTATGTATGTATGTATGTATGTATGTATGTGTGTATGTATGTATGTATGTATGTATGTATTGTGTTATTAATATTTGAAATCTCATCTCCTTTTCCTATTTATTACTTCGTATAAAATACAAATAATGCTGCCAACCGAAGCGGACGTCATTTATTCATGATTGGATGTTAGAATGGAAAAAAAACTTGAATGAAAAAAACAAACTTGAATGGAAAAAAAACTTGAATGGAAGTCATAATCGAAGAAGAAGACGATAAATTTATTTGGTGAAAATTGATCTCTGGTATCTCATATTTGAATCAATCTCTTTCTCTCTTTCTCCCCCCCTCTCTCTCTCTATCTCTATCTATCTATCTATCTATCTATCTATCTATCGATTAATCTCTCTCTCTCTCTATATGTATATATCAATCTCTTTCTCTCTTTCTCCCCCTCTCTCTCTATATATATATATCTCTCTCTCTCTATCTATCTATCTATCTATCTACCTATCGATTAATCTCTCTCTCTCTATATGTATATATCAATCTCTTTCTCTCTTTCTCCCCCCCCTCTCTCTCTATCTATCTATCTATCTATCTATCTATCTATCTATCTATCTATCTATCTATCGATTAATCTCTCTCTCTCTATATGTATATATCAATCTCTTTCTCTCTTTCTCCCCCCTCTCTCTCTCTCTCTCTATCTATCTATCTATCTATCTATCTATCTACCTATCGATTAATCTCTCTCTATATGTATATATCAATCTCTTTCTCTCTTTCTCCCCCCCTCTCTCTCTATCTATCTATCTATCTATCTACCTATCGATTAATCTCTCTCTATATGTATATATCAATCTCTTTCTCTCTTTCTCCCCCCCCCCCTCTCTCTCTTTCTCTCTCTCTCTATCTACCTATCGATTAATCTCTCTCTCCCCTCTCTCTCTGTATATATATATATATATATATATATATATATATATATATATATATATATGATTTAGATTTTTCACTTATAAAATAGATCATTCAGTGAAGACCGGGGTTGTTCCAATAAAAACAAACTCGATGATACTCGATTACAGAGTACAGAGCATTTATATGCGATTTTATGAAGGCTTACCAAAGCATTCCTTTCAGGACACCAATGATCACCATTAAAGATATTTTTTCTTACAAATATTATTTATTCAAATTAAATGTTTTTCCTACACGTGTTTCACTACCAAGCAGTTACTTGCTTGGCAGATCATCAGGGAAATTAAATGTCTGGAATACTGGTTTCAACTGCCGACAATACACAATGTGGCGTTGCAATAGTTGAGGTTACTTAAGAAGAGAAGAGGAAAAAAAAAAAAAATAAAAGTCAAAATTAAAAAACAAGGAAGAACAACGATAAAAAAAAGAAAGTCCTAGAAAAGTCTTAGAAAAGTAGCTCGTTCATTATTTCTTCCACCAAGCCAACAAGCAAATAATCGGTCCCAAATACATTAAAAAAACCCAAAAAACCGGAACAATGTGCGATAATACACTTTCACGTCGGCCGGCACATGATGAATAAATCCCCCCCCCCCCACAAAAAAAAAACAAAAGAACTAAATCATTCAAGGTACCGCTCACAAGTTACCATTCCAATCCAATGATAGTATGGGAATTCTAAATCCAACTTCTCACAAAGAAAAGTCAACACAAATGTTCGTCCGAGTTCAAAGAGCCTTATTTCAGTGGCTGATTTCTTGCCCTTCGAAACAAACACACGACGAGTTGAATGTCAATCTCGCAGAAAAACCCCCTTACTTTATTGCAACGCCACATTGTGTATTGTCGGCAGTTGAAACCAGTATTCCAGACATTTAATTTCCCTGATGATCTGCCAAGCAAGTAACTGCTTGGTAGTGAAACACGTGTAGGAAAAAACATTTAATTTGAATAAATAATATTTGTAAGAAAAAATATCTTTAATGGTGATCATTGGTGTCCTGAAAGGAATGCTTTGGTAAGCCTTCATAAAATCACACATATATATATATATATATGTATATCTTGGCAGCATCTTCTCTTGCAGGCAAGTATTGTTGAATATTTAGCAATATATATATATATATATATATATATATATATATATATATATATATATATATATATATATATATATATATATATATATATATATAATATCTTAGGTATATGTATTTTATATATATATATATATATATATATATATATATATATATATATATGGGAAAATGAAAAAGGAAAACCAAAAAATGGATGGTTTTTATGTGTACATCATCATCAACGTACATCATCATCAACGTTTATTTATAAGATTTCATCAGGATGATAATATAGAGAAAAAATGTCATGCAAGTACAAACACATGTAGGGTTGACATATTGGGAGAAAGGAAGAAAATAAAATAATGGCCACTACTCATATATATGAGAGAGAGAGAGAGAGAGAGAGAGAGAGAGAGAGAGAAGAGAGATGAGGGGGAAGGGGAGAGAAAAGGAGAGTTAGATAGAGAGAGAGACAGTAGGAGGCAAGAAGGGATGGAGAGAGAAAGATTGAAAAAGAGAGAGGCAAATAGAGAAAGACAGAGAGAATGTGGGATGGAGAATGAGAGATAGAGAGAGATAGAGAGAGAGAGAGAGGATGAGAGAGATAGAGTTAGGGAGAGAGAAAGAGAGGGAGAATAAGTGAGAGAATAAGAGAGAGAGAGAGAGAGAGAAAGAAAAACAGAGAGAGATAGAAAAATGGGAAGAGAGTAAGAGAGTGTTAAATAGGAAAGGAAAGACAGAAAGAACAGATAGAGAAAGAGAGAGAGAGAGAAAAAAGAAAGACATAAAAAGAAAGAGAGATAGACAGAGAGAGTAAGAGAGAAAGAGAAAAAGATAAAGAGAGAGAGAGAGAGAGAGAGGGAGAAATAAATATGAAGAGAGAGAGAGAGAGACAGGGAAAAAGACAAAGAGAAAACTAGAGAAAGCGAGAGAGAGAGAGGGAGAAAGAGAGAAAGAGAACGAAGTAGAGAAAAAGAGAACAAGACAGAGAAAGAGAGAGAGAGAGAGAGAGAGAGAAAGAGATATAGAAAGATAAAAAGAAAGAGAGAGAAAGAACAAAGAGACAGAGAAAAAAGAGAAATGAATAAAGAGAAAGAGACAGAGAGAGGGGGAGAAAGAGAGAAAGATAAAAAGAAAGAGAGAGAGAAAGAGATAGGAAGGGAGAAAGAGAGAGAGAGAGAGAGAGAGAGAAAGAGAGAGAGAGAAAGAGAGAGTATTGATTTACTCCTCTCCAGGAGTTAGGCACAAGGCCAGTTTTTATCTTACTCCCACAAGTAAGATGTGACCCAAGGTCGGGTCGGGAAAGTGGGGTTTAAAAATTGCCTGGGCAGCCCCGTCGGCATTCCCCGGTAGGGGCGCCTCAGGCAGTAAGCAATAAACTTACTCCTCCCCAAAGAGGGGAGGCGAAGCCTGGGAGGGTGGGCCTCCTAGAACTGCACAGGACAGACCCATAGACCGGCGTAAATCAAGCCCCGAAGGCCAAGACAATACCAGTCTATGGGGTGCAGTATCCATCGGAACAGATACTACACTTAGATCTTAGCCAAAAGGCCAAGAAAGGAGAGAGAGAGAGAGAGAGATATAGAAAGATAAAAAGAAAGAGAGAGAAAGAACAAAGAGAAAGAAAGAGACAGAGAAAAAAGAGAAATGAATAAAGAGAAAGAGACAGAGAGAGGGGGAGAAAGAGAGAAAGATAAAAAGAAAGAGAGAGAGAAAGAGATAGGAAGAGAGAAAGAGAGAGAGAGAAAGAGAGAGAGAGAGAGAAAGAGAGAGAGAGAAAGAGAGTGAGAGAGAAAGAGAGTGAGAGAGAAAGAGAGAAAGAGAGAGAGAGAGAGAGAGAGAGTAAGTAGTATAATAGTTATAATATTGTTTGAAACATTTGTAAATTTTAAATACGAACCACAAAGCGAATTACAATCATTCTAAATATTCCCCCGGCAAAGAAACGGTTACAAATGGCGTCGACATAACAACACATTATACTGATTCAAAATGGCGCATTCACAACAAAAGTGATCCTAATCAAAATTACGATCGCAATTCTTTTTTTAATTTTTTTAACATAATTCACCCCAAACAAGGCAGGCCGCCACTGTAGACATAAGGGGCTACTGAGAAAAAGGGTGAAAGTTTTTTGCCATAAACACGCACACCAAAACCAGCGTAACGCAGATATTAAATTATAAATTTGATTAAGTATACTCACAAAAATATTCGACCAGAAGACGAACATTTGTTTTGCTTGTACAGGGTGGGCCAAAATAAGGGTCCTATCTTTAAATTTGAATAACTTGAATTTGAATAACTTCCACAAAATAAAAGTTAAACTCACCAAACTTTATGTGTGTGTAGACTGACCCTTCCGAGATTTTTTGAAATAAACAAAACAAATTTTAGCCGCCAAAACACTTCTTAAAACTTACAAAAACTAAAGTATTGTTTTTTACACTGTTTTGAGTTTTTTAAGCAAAATAATGTTTTCTAAATGAGGGTACGTTCCTTAGGGCTAATACGGCTCATGCTTGCTTCGGAAGGGGTCCTTTACTTATTCTAAAAAAAAAATTAAAAAATCAATAAATAAAAAAGTTATGAATTTTTAAAAATAGGACCCTTATTTTGGCCCACCCTATATATCACTAATCATCCCAAAAGGAGAAGGTAATTCCTGGGTATATAGTATCATTACCATAGAACAAATACTACACTATCCCGAACACACAGAGCAGAAGAGATAATAGTTGGGGATATGGTATCATGACGAACGGAAATATACTATCCTACCCCCAAAGAAGGCGGTAATACTTGGGATAATGTAATCATTACGAAGGAACATATACTTTCGAGCCCAAGGTCTGCCGTTTCCTAAAAAAAAAAAAATGAAACCCGATTTGCAGTTTAAGAGTCGGTCTTGCCAAAAACAATAAAAAAAATGTGTTCCCAACGTCGTTTGTACGACACCCCCGACCCAAACCATCAACGGAAACTGAAAACGCTGGTCCTTTTCAGAGTGCGCCAATGTGTCAATGGCGCTTCCGGTACCGGAAGGAGTTGTTTTTTTTATTGTCATTCCGTATTTTGCTGACGTCACGTTCTTAAAAGATGTCTGCATTATTAATAAGTGACTGTAAACAAGGGATACAATAGACTTTTCGATTTTTATCATCGATAAAAAGGAAAATTGTATGGTCTTACACTGATTATGAATAATTTCTTGAAATTACGAATGCGTATGTTTCTGTGTAACTTCATGAACATAAGTATAGTTTCATACTACGATATGTATATATAGAACTTGAGGTCGGTAGATATATAGATATGAACAGACAGCTATCCACATATACACACTCAAACATATATATACACACATATATTATATAATATATATATATATATACACATACATACGCATCTATCTATCTATCTATTTGTTATATATATATATATATATATATATATATATATATATATATATATATATAGAATGCTTTTATTCAAACATGTACAAGGTCTGCTACACTGGCATGTCGATGTTACCGATCTACAGCTCTCCAGAGGTCTCATCAGGCAGAGAATTTTAATATGATTCAACCTGGTCGTTGAATTCCAGAAAGAAATTCCTGGAATTCAATGACCAGGTTGGATCATAAAAAAAATTCTCTGCCTGATGAGACCTCAGCTCTTGAGAGCTGTAGATCGATAACATCGACATGCCAGTGTAGCAGACCTTGTACATGTTTGAATAAAAGCAGTCACTATATATTTTTTTCTATATTTTTATTGTGCACTCTTTTATAAGCCCGGTTTGATTCTCTTTGGATTTCTACCCTGTGGATTTTTACCCTACCTGGATTACTATATATATATATATATATATATATATATATATATATATATATATATATATATATATATATATATATATAGATATATATATATATATATATATATAGATAGATAGATAGATAGATAGATAGATTGATAGATACATTTATATATAGATGTTATATATAGATACATCTTTCTCTCTCTCTCTCTCTCTCTATATATATATATATGAGAAGAATATTGTAGTTTGCTTGAAGCATTGTGCGTAATATGTAATAAGTATAGTTAGAAGGCGATGACAATGCGTTGGTTAGGTGACTTCGGCGGTACGTGAAATTGTAAACAAATTACAATAATGACAACATTGAAAAATCAATAATTTTCAAATAATTTTATTATATTTACCGGTGTTTTCGAGGGAAACCCCCTAAAACACCTCTGGAAGTCTTCTTTTGGAATGGTATTCATCTCCACCGTCGCGTTGGATTAAGCAGATGTTTGGAGAAGATGCGATGAGTGTAACACAAATTAAGGAGTGGTTCAACCGATTCAAAAATGGTTGCACATCAGCGAAGAGTGACCAGCGTTCTGGCAGGCCCCAAACTGCTCAGAGTGCAGCTGTTGTTTACAGGATGCGAAAAAAAAAGAGATAATGCGGAACGCAACGGCGGAGATGAACACCATTCTAAAAGAAGACTCTCAGAAGTGTTTCCGGCAGTGGATGGATCGGTGGGCTAAGTGTGTGCAAGCACAAGAGGCTTACTTTGAAGAGGATTTGCGTCCAAACCCCGTCACGTATTTGAAAGATTTTTTCTGGCCTAAGGTCGGGTACCTTTTATTCAGGCCTCGTATATATATATATATATATATATATATATATATATATATATATATATATATAACTTCATAAACGCACCACATATTTTGAATATGTTTGAGTCAGGCCTGGTATATATATTTGATGTGTAGTCAAGCACAAGAGCTTTTATCTCAATGAATATTAGACGATTTAAAGGTTTTTATATATTCTCGACTAAACAAAAATCTTGTATTAAACAAATTGGCCTTTAATTCATAATAACAGCTGTTTCATCATCGCCGCTATACAATCTAAACATTGATAGATTTTGTATTTTTACCAAGCATGAATCTTATAGATAGTATGATTCTTTAGAAATGCGGAGAAAAAACGACTTGAAAAAAAATACTTTTTTACCAAAACAAACTGTATCTTGCGATACACGTGCTAAAACACTCTTAACTTTTTTATTTTTTTTTTATTTTGGGGCGCTTTTTTAATTTTGAAATAAATTAAAAAAAAAATTGATAAATATTCGATCCAACAGGCTGGAAGTCCGTGACCGAAGACCAAAGCCACTAGAGAAGTGCCGTGAAGGCATGGTCCAAGAGGATTGAGGGGAGGAGGGACCAGCAGTGGATGGAGAGGACAGACGACAGACGACAGAGGGCTGCAACAGAGCTCTCGCAACGAGACACCGTCTTCATCTGTGGCAACCGCGACAGAGCCTGCCGACCTAGGATTGGCTTGCACAGATATATTAATATATATCTTTTTACTTTAATAAGAATTTTTTCATTTCTTAATTTATTTTAGACAATCGAACTATTTCATTCTATGCGGAGAAGTAAAAAAAAAATCCATACATATAGTCTGGCTATTATTGTCTGACCGTCACAACAACTATCCTCCATACTGATGATTCCCGGAAAAAGATGAAACACATATGTATGTTGATAAGAAATTAAAAAACATATATTTATCATAATATTTTTTTATAGCCCCCTTAATGCTAGGACGGGCTCTTTAAGAGAATTATTATTTGGCTGTAAATTTAATGCATAATGCGAAGTTCTGTCCGACAGCTCCCAATTTAGGATTAACCCCTAAACTTTCACCCTAATTCTCAGTAGCCCCTTACGTCTACAGTGACAACTTGTCTTGTTGGGGGGGAACTAAGTTTAAACAACAAATGTACAGGATTCACTCCTAAACTCATTCAGCGATCATTAGTTTAGGAGTGAATCCTAGATATATAATATAGAAGTATAGAGACTTCTTTTTTGTATACTTTCTTCCCACAGCAGAAAGATGTGACACAAGGTCGGAAGGTGGGATTGGGAAGCCAGCGCCCGAGAAGTTGAGCACTCTGGCCTACAAAAAATGCCTCGGTAGCCCCGTCGGGATTCCCCGGTAGGGGCGCCTAAAGCGATTGGAACTAAACTAACCCCTTCTCAAAGGGTGAGAATTTATTTAGGCTGGTGCATTCCTCGGAAACATTCATTTCTATATTAAATGAAAATTACATTCGTCGGAATGCACCACACTTTAGGCATAGCGCCCCTTGTGGAAGGGGGAAAAGTGGGGGTCGGGGGTCTTTGTGACATTTAAAGCCAACGACCGTCGGCATTCCCCGGTAGGGGCGCCTCAGGCGATAGCAATAAACTAACCCCTTCTCAAAGGGTGAGAAGGTAAAGCCTGAGAGGGTGTACCTCATAGAACTGCGCAGGACAATATCTCAGACCGGCGGAATCAAGGCCTGAAGCTCAAGACGGTATCGGTCTATAAGGGTGTAGTATCCATCGGAACAGATACTACACTTTGATCTTAGCCAAAAGGCCAATTTATTTATCTACCTCACACAGCGGCAAGATGTGACACAAGGTCGGCAAAGTGGGATTTGAAAAGCCAGCGCCCGAGAAGGTGAGCACTCTGGCCTATAAAAAATGCCTCAAGACCCGAAGGCCAAAAGGATACCGGTCTATAGGGTGTAGTATCCATCGGAACAGATACTACACTTTGATCTTAACCAAAAGGCCAATTTATTTATCTACCTCACACAGCGGCAAGATGTGACACAAGGTCGGGAAAGTGGGATTTGAAAAGCCAGCGCCCGAGAAGGTGAGCACTCTGGCCTACAAAAAATGCCTCAATACCCGAAGGCCAAAAGGATACAGGTCTATAGGGTGTAGTATCCATCGGAACAGATACTACACTTTGATCTTAACCAAAAGGCCAATTTATTTATCTACCTCACACAGCGGCAAGATGTGACACAAGGTCGGGAAAGTGGGATTTGAAAAGCCAGCGCCCGAGAAGGTGAGCACTCTGGCCTACAAAAAATGCCTCAAGACCCGAAGGCCAAAAGGATACCGGTCTATAGGGTGTAGTATCCATCGGAACAGATACTACACTTTGATCTTAGCCAAAAGGCCAATTTATTTATCTACCTCACACAGCGGCAAGATGTGACACAAGGTCGGGAAAGTGGGATTTGAAAAGCCAGCGCCCGAGAAGGTGAGCACTCTGGCCTACAAAAAATGCCTCAAGACCCGAAGGCCAAAAGGATACCGGTCTATAGGGTGTAGTATCCATCGGAACAGATACTACACTTTGATCTTAGCCAAAAGGTCAATTTATTTATCTACCTCACACAGCGGCAAGATGTGACACAAGGTCGGGAAAGTGGGATTTGAAAAGCCAGCGCCCGAGAAGGTGAGCACTCTGGCCTACAAAAAATGCCTCAAGACCCGAAGGCCAAAAGGATACAGGTCTATAGGGTGTAGTATCCATCGGAACAGATACTACACTTTGATCTTAACCAAAAGGCCAATTTATTTATCTACCTCACACAGCGGCAAGATGTGACACAAGGTCGGGAAAGTGGGATTTGAAAAGCCAGCGCCCGAGAAGGTGAGCACTCTGGCCTACAAAAAATGCCTCAAGACCCGAAGGCCAAAAGGATACAGGTCTATAGGGTGTAGTATCCATCGGAACAGATACTACACTTTGATCTTAGCCAAAAGGCCAATTTATTTATCTACCTCACACAGCGGCAAGATGTGACACAAGGTCGGGAAAGTGGGATTTGAAAAGCCAGCGCCCGAGAAGGTGAGCACTCTGGCCTACAAAAAATGCCTCAAGACCCGAAGGCCAAAAGGATACCGGTCTATAGGGTGTAGTATCCATCGGAACAGATACTACACTTTGATCTTAACCAAAAGGCCAATTTATTTATCTACCTCACACAGCGGCAAGATGTGACACAAGGTCGGGAAAGTGGGATTTGAAAAGCCAGCGCCCGAGAAGGTGAGCACTCTGGCCTACAAAAAATGCCTCAAGACCCGAAGGCCAAAAGGATACCGGTCTATAGGGTGTAGTATCCATCGGAACAGATACTACACTTTGATCTTAGCCAAAAGGCCAATTTATTTATCTACCTCACACAGCGGCAAGATGTGACACAAGGTCGGCAAAGTGGGATTTGAAAAGCCAGCGCCCGAGAAGGTGAGCACTCTGGCCTACAAAAAATGCCTCAAGACCCGAAGGCCAAAAGGATACAGGTCTATAGGGTGTAGTATCCATCGGAACAGATACTACACTTTGATCTTAGCCAAAAGGCCAATTTATTTATCTACCTCACACAGCGGCAAGATGTGACACAAGGTCGGGAAAGTGGGATTTGAAAAGCCAGCGCCCGAGAAGGTGAGCACTCTGGCCTACAAAAAATGCCTCAAGACCCGAAGGCCAAAAGGATACAGGTCTATAGGGTGTAGTATCCATCGGAACAGATACTACACTTTGATCTTAGCCAAAAGGCCAATTTATTTATCTACCTCACACAGCGGCAAGATGTGACACAAGGTCGGGAAAGTGGGATTTGAAAAGCCAGCGCCCGAGAAGGTGAGCACTCTGGCCTACAAAAAATGCCTCAAGACCCGAAGGCCAAAAGGATACCGGTCTATAGGGTGTAGTATCCATCGGAACAGATACTACACTTTGATCTTAACCAAAAGGCCAATTTATTTATCTACCTCACACAGCGGCAAGATGTGACACAAGGTCGGGAAAGTGGGATTTGAAAAGCCAGCGCCCGAGAAGGTGAGCACTCTGGCCTACAAAAAATGCCTCAAGACCCGAAGGCCAAAAGGATACCGGTCTATAGGGTGTAGTATCCATCGGAACAGATACTACACTTTGATCTTAACCAAAAGGCCAATTTATTTATCTACCTCACACAGCGGCAAGATGTGACACAAGGTCGGGAAAGTGGGATTTGAAAAGCCAGCGCCCGAGAAGGTGAGCACTCTGGCCTACAAAAAATGCCTCAAGACCCGAAGGCCAAAAGGATACAGGTCTATAGGGTGTAGTATCCATCGGAACAGATACTACACTTTGATCTTAGCCAAAAGGCCAATTTATTTATCTACCTCACACAGCGGCAAGATGTGACACAAGGTCGGCAAAGTGGGATTTGAAAAGCCAGCGCCCGAGAAGGTGAGCACTCTGGCCTACAAAAAATGCCTCAAGACCCGAAGGCCAAAAGGATACAGGTCTATAGGGTGTAGTATCCATCGGAACAGATACTACACTTTGATCTTAACCAAAAGGCCAATTTATTTATCTACCTCACACAGCGGCAAGATGTGACACAAGGTCGGGAAAGTGGGATTTGAAAAGCCAGCGCCCGAGAAGGTGAGCACTCTGGCCTACAAAAAATGCCTCAAGACCCGAAGGCCAAAAGGATACCGGTCTATAGGGTGTAGTATCCATCGGAACAGATACTACACTTTGATCTTAACCAAAAGGCCAATTTATTTATCTACCTCACACAGCGGCCAGATGTGACACAAGGTCGGGAAAGTGGGATTTGAAAAGCCAGCGCCCGAGAAGGTGAGCACTCTGGCCTACAAAAAATGCCTCAAGACCCGAAGGCCAAAAGGATACCGGTCTATAGGGTGTAGTATCCATCGGAACAGATACTACACTTTGATCTTAACCAAAAGGCCAATTTATTTATCTACCTCACACAGCGGCAAGATGTGACACAAGGTCGGGAAAGTGGGAATTGAAAAGCCAGCGCCCGAGAAGGTGAGCACTCTGGCCTACAAAAAATGCCTCAAGACCCGAAGGCCAAAAGGATACAGGTCTATAGGGTGTAGTATCCATCGGAACAGATACTACACTTTGATCTTAGCCAAAAGGCCAATTTATTTATCTACCTCACACAGCGGCAAGATGTGACACAAGGTCGGCAAAGTGGGATTTGAAAAGCCAGCGCCCGAGAAGGTGAGCACTCTGGCCTACAAAAAATGCCTCAAGACCCGAAGGCCAAAAGGATACAGGTCTATAGGGTGTAGTATCCATCGGAACAGATACTACACTTTGATCTTAACCAAAAGGCCAATTTATTTATCTACCTCACACAGCGGCAAGATGTGACACAAGGTCGGGAAAGTGGGATTTGAAAAGCCAGCGCCCGAGAAGGTGAGCACTCTGGCCTACAAAAAATGCCTCAAGACCCGAAGGCCAAAAGGATACCGGTCTATAGGGTGTAGTATCCATCGGAACAGATACTACACTTTGATCTTAACCAAAAGGCCAATTTATTTATCTACCTCACACAGCGGCAAGATGTGACACAAGGTCGGGAAAGTGGGATTTGAAAAGCCAGCGCCCGAGAAGGTGAGCACTCTGGCCTACAAAAAATGCCTCAAGACCCGAAGGCCAAAAGGATACCGGTCTATAGGGTGTAGTATCCATCGGAACAGATACTACACTTTGATCTTAGCCAAAAGGCCAATTTATTTATCTACCTCACACAGCGGCAAGATGTGACACAAGGTCGGGAAAGTGGGATTTGAAAAGCCAGCGCCCGAGAAGGTGAGCACTCTGGCCTACAAAAAATGCCTCAAGACCCGAAGGCCAAAAGGATACCGGTCTATAGGGTGTAGTATCCATCGGAACAGATACTACACTTTGATCTTAGCCAAAAGGCCAATTTATTTATCTACCTCACACAGCGGCAAGATGTGACACAAGGTCGGGAAAGTGGGATTTGAAAAGCCAGCGCCCGAGAAGGTGAGCACTCTGGCCTACAAAAAATGCCTCAAGACCCGAAGGCCAAAAGGATACAGGTCTATAGGGTGTAGTATCCATCGGAACAGATACTACACTTTGATCTTAGCCAAAAGGCCAATTTATTTATCTACCTCACACAGCGGCAAGATGTGACACAAGGTCGGGAAAGTGGGATTTGAAAAGCCAGCGCCCGAGAAGGTGAGCACTCTGGCCTACAAAAAATGCCTCAAGACCCGAAGGCCAAAAGGATACAGGTCTATAGGGTGTAGTATCCATCGGAACAGATACTACACTTTGATCTTAGCCAAAAGGCCAATTTATTTATCTACCTCACACAGCGGCAAGATGTGACACAAGGTCGGCAAAGTGGGATTTGAAAAGCCAGCGCCCGAGAAGGTGAGCACTCTGGCCTACAAAAAATGCCTCAAGACCCGAAGGCCAAAAGGATACCGGTCTATAGGGTGTAGTATCCATCGAAACAGATACTACACTTTGATCTTAACCAAAAGGCCAATTTATTTATCTACCTCACACAGCGGCAAGATGTGACACAAGGTCGGGAAAGTGGGATTTGAAAAGCCAGCGCCCGAGAAGGTGAGCACTCTGGCCTACAAAAAATGCCTCAAGACCCGAAGGCCAAAAGGATACCGGTCTATAGGGTGTAGTATCCATCGGAACAGATACTACACTTTGATCTTAGCCAAAAGGCCAATTTATTTATCTACCTCACACAGCGGCAAGATGTGACACAAGGTCGGGAAAGTGGGATTTGAAAAGCCAGCGCCCGAGAAGGTGAGCACTCTGGCCTACAAAAAATGCCTCAAGACCCGAAGGCCAAAAGGATACCGGTCTATAGGGTGTAGTATCCATCGGAACAGATACTACACTTTGATCTTAGCCAAAAGGCCAATTTATTTATCTACCTCACACAGCGGCAAGATGTGACACAAGGTCGGGAAAGTGGGATTTGAAAAGCCAGCGCCCGAGAAGGTGAGCACTCTGGCCTACAAAAAATGCCTCAAGACCCGAAGGCCAAAAGGATACCGGTCTATAGGGTGTAGTATCCATCGGAACAGATACTACAAAGGCCAAGATCAAAGATTTTCTCTATAAAGTAAAGAAACTTTTTAGTCATGCAAGAATACGTCTTAACTGATATATCATAGATGTGTGCTAAATTGGTTTCCGACAAGCTGTACACAACAAGAGCAATGCAGTAAATGAAGAAAGTTAACACGAGATTTCGTGAAGAACAGATAAATAATAAACTTTCTTTTTTGTTATATGTTATAGGAATTTTACCCTTTTGTTACGTAACGAAGTAAGAATTAGGATTGCCAAAGGTTTTTGTAATGATCGGAGATTGCCTATTTATTAAAGGAGATTTGCAAGTCTTCGTACAAATGTAGAAAGCCCAAAGCGAAATGATTGGTCAATTATTCCAGCCAATCAGGATCAATCCTTTTTGGCTTTCAATATTTTTATTTTTTACGTGAGCATTTTAAAAAAAAATAACAAACATGAGATGTTTTTTTCACTGACAAATACACGCATGAAATAATTACATTGTTTTTTTTTTTTAATTTGAAATTAGCACGACCATTTTGTAGGCCTTTACGTATCTTTACATATCTGATGGAATATATATTTTGTCGAAATGTCGTTTGCATTGAATAAAACAATTCTCTTTTTTTTTTACTTAGATTTAACACTAAACAAAGTACCATGCCACTGAGACGTAAGAGGCTACTGTGAGCTAGGAGCTGATTTGTAGGGAATTGTGCAGCAGGACGTTTGTTCATATTACATTTAAATTTCTGCATGTTGGTACAATAAGGGAAACAGGGAGCAAGGAGGGAATTCCAAAGACGCGTTAGAGTAGAATACTTTCCGGCATCTGGGGAGAAGATTCCATTGAATTACTTGTAAAACAAGCACAGTGGTACAACATTGAGGCGAGGGGACAGGGGCTGGAGCTTGGTAGACAGCGTGGGACCAATTTGATGTAGGCTCTTTTTTTATTACC
>OY744553.1:1984985-2037485 GCA_963556195.1 Sepiola atlantica
TGTTTTATTTGTTTTGTTGTTTAAAAAATTTCTTGGAAATATAAATAACAATTATAGGACGCAGCAACGTATCAAAATAATAAAAAAATTTATTTGATAACAGTAACTTCGCTATGTTTTGCTTGTTTTTTTGTTGTTTCTTTTAGAAAATTTCTCTGAAAATATAACTTACAATCACAGGACGCATCACCGTATCAAAATTGTCGTCTGGTACCATTCGGCTCGTCAACACTCGGGCGTTTGCGTAGGACAGCCGAACGAAAACTGGTTCAGGATCGATATCAGTACCAAAATTAGGCTTTTATAGTTACGGATGGCCAGAATAACATAATTTATTGTCATCTTTATTTAACTCCCACAATCTTCTTTTTTTTAATGAAAATCAGAATTTTATAGTTACAGATGACCCAAATAACATAATTTGTCTCCACTAGACCAGACAAATAATAATTCCCATTGTTATATAATTAACGAGATTCAAGGGACTCTCCGTAGAATACAGGTCTTCGTAGTATGTTACGGAATTGTTGAGATGAAGGTTGATAATTTTTATTATTTGGATTATTCGGAAGTCGTTGGCGATTTTAAATTCAGCAGAGCTGGATGGCATCACAGGACAAAATCGTGATGCCATCCAGCGTTGCTGAATTTAAAAACGCCAACGACCTCCTGGAACAATGCGGAAAACGTTCTATACGCGTTTCTCCACCATCTTTTAAAAAAATTCTCTTCTTTCTCCAGCTTTTTTGTTCATTTGTTTTTGACACTTGAAGATGATTCGACGAAGAATCGAAAACGTTCGTGAAACCTGTGAAACCTATGGAACATTTATTAATTATATTTTTTATTTTAATACAAAAAAGAAGTTATAATTAAACAGACGAATTCTGTTATTTTTATAACAATGTTTGCATAAATGAGAAAATGCTCCCTAAATATATATATATATATATATATATATATATATATATATATATATATATATATATATATATATATATATATATATATATATATATATGAAGGTTTATAACTAAAAGATAACTTTTAGAGAATTAGACCTATTGTGAGATGAGGAAAGCTCAATATACTGGATAGAGCAAAAATAAGGTGAGTCAATGAAAAATAGTTAGACCTGTAAATGGAAACAGATCGATATCTTCAGTTGTTCAGAACAAGGAGCATTTAGTAAATAAAAATATTTATTCTTCTTCTCTTTCAATTGCATTCCTTAAGCACGGCTTTTCAAAGATCAAAATCTTATCATCAGAGGAATTAGTGATTGATAAGTTGACAGATAAGAACAGTCAAAATTCAAAATTTGGAAAAAGTTTTTTAAAAAAAGTTCTTTTAAAAAAAAGTTATTTTAAAAAAGTTTTTAAAAGTTCAAACGGGTGTGTAAATGAAATTCACCAAGCACGGAGATCCAAGTTGTAAAGGGTTTAAATGTAATTGGTAAATCCAGAAGAATCTGCAAGAAAATCCAGCGGCGAAGATTCCACCTTAGTCCTTATATATATATATATATATATATATATATATATATATATATATATATATATATATATATATATATATATATATATATATGTATGTTATTGTTTATTATCTATGTACGTATACGTTTCGTCCTTTTTAATCGAAACTAATCAGCATAGAGATATGACTATTCACTACCGGTCATGCGATTCGAAACCACGGATTTCAACTCAAATCCGACATCTTTAACCACTAGGCCAATTGTAAACAGCGAATAAACGATGATAATTTTAACACGTTATCGGCGGGCTTAATATATATATATATATATATATATATATATATATATATATATATATATATATATATATATATATATAGAGAGAGAGAGAGAGAGAGAGAGAGAGAGAGAGATAGCGAGAGAGAGAGAGAGAGAGAAAGCAATACGAATAAAAAACAGATAAAGCGATGCGAGAATTTTAATAAATGAAACATTTATTATTATTTTTTATCAGAATATTTCGACATACATGTGTTTTCCTCAGCGGTTACAGTGATTTAAAAAAAATCTCTTTCATTGTCGGCATCCCAGGTCAGCAAAGCACGTAAAGTCCAGATGGCAATGGGAGAGATATTGTTTTTGTATGTCAGAGTAGTAGTAGTAGTAGTAGTAGTAGAGTATTACCAAACGCGCTGGTTCGCGGTAGTAGAAGAAAATCCGTTGGCGGCTACTATATAAATCGTACACTAGTTAATGATTTTATCCCATTTCAAATTGAAAGAATGACAGAATGACAGAATGAAATCAAAATCGATTCACGATCTGTCGTAAAGGATCGTTTGATTTGTATTTCCAATTGAAAACAAATGAAACAGATTGATCGATTATCATAGCAAAAATGAATCACTTGGGTTACGGAATGCAGAATTTCATAAACATGTCATTAGAGGGTTAGGGTTAGGGATAAACATGTCCTTAGAGGGTTAGAGTTAGGGTTAGGGATGAACATGTCCTTAGAGGGTTAGGGTTAGGGTTAGGGATGAACATGTCCTTAGAGGGTTAGGGTTAGGGATGAACATGTCTTTAGAGGGTTAGGTTTAGGGTTAGGGTTAGGGTTAGGGTTAGGGATGAACATGTCCTTAGAGGGTTAGGGTTAGGGTTAGGGATGAACATGTCTTTAGAGGGTTAGGGTTAGGGTTAGGGTTAGGGATGAACATGTCCTTAGAGGGTTAGGGTTAGGGTTAGGGATGAACATGTCCTTAGAGGGTTAGGGTTAGGGATGAACATGTCTTTAGAGGGTTAGGTTTAGGGTTAGGGTTAGGGTTAGGGTTAGGGATGAACATGTCCTTAGAGGGTTAGGGTTAGGGTTAGGCATGAACATGTCCTTAGAGGGTTAGGGTTAGGGTTAGGGTAAGGGATGAACATGTCCTTAGAGGGTTAGGGTTAGGGTTAGGGATGAACATGTCCTTAGAGGGTTAGGGTTAGGGTTAGGGATGAACATGTCCTTAGAGGGTTAGGGTTAGGCATGAACATGTCCTTAGGGGGTTAGGGTTAGGGTTAGGGTAAGGGATGAACATGTCCTTAGAGGGTTAGGGTTAGGATTAGGGTTAGGGATGAACATGTCCTTAGAGGGTTAGGGTTAGGGATGAACATGTCCTTAGAGGGTTAGGGTTAGGGTTAGGGATGAACATGTCCTTAGAGGGTTAGGGTTAGGGTTAGGAATGAACATGTCCTTAGAGGGTTAGGGTTAGGGTTAGGGTTAGGGATGAACATGTCCTTAGAGGGTTAGGGTTAGGATTAGGGTTAGGGATGAACATGTCCTTAGAGGTTTAGGGTTAGGGATGAACATGTCCTTAGAGGGTTAGGGTTAGGGTTAGGGATGAACATGTCCTTAGGGGGTTAGGGTTAGGGTTAGGAATGAACATGTCCTTAGAGGGTTAGGGTTAAGGATGAACATGTCCTTAGAGGGTTAGGGTTAGGGTTAGGGATGAACATGTCCTTAGAGGGTTAGGGTTAGGCATGAACATGTCCTTAGGGGGTTAGGGTTAGGGTTAGGGTAAGGGATGAACATGTCCTTAGAGGGTTAGGGTTAGGATTAGGGTTAGGGATGAACATGTCCTTAGATGTTTAGGGTTAGGCATGAACATGTCCTTAGAGAGTTAGGGTTAGGGTTAGGGTAAGGGATGAACATGTCCTTAGAGGGTTAGGGTTAGGGTTAGGGATGAACATGTCCTTAGAGGGTTAGGGTTAGGGTTAGGGATGAACATGTCCTTAGAGGGTTAGGGTTAGGCATGAACATGTCCTTAGGGGGTTAGGGTTAGGGTTAGGGTAAGGGATGAACATGTCCTTAGAGGGTTAGGGTTAGGATTAGGGTTAGGGATGAACATGTCCTTAGAGGGTTAGGGTTAGGGATGAACATGTCCTTAGAGGGTTAGGGTTAGGGTTAGGGATGAACATGTCCTTAGAGGGTTAGGGTTAGGGTTAGGAATGAACATGTCCTTAGAGGGTTAGGGTTAGGGTTAGGGTTAGGGATGAACATGTCCTTAGAGGGTTAGGGTTAGGATTAGGGTTAGGGATGAACATGTCCTTAGAGGTTTAGGGTTAGGGATGAACATGTCCTTAGAGGGTTAGGGTTAGGGTTAGGGATGAACATGTCCTTAGGGGGTTAGGGTTAGGGTTAGGAATGAACATGTCCTTAGAGGGTTAGGGTTAAGGATGAACATGTCCTTAGAGGGTTAGGGTTAGGGTTAGGGATGAACATGTCCTTAGAGGGTTAGGGTTAGGCATGAACATGTCCTTAGGGGGTTAGGGTTAGGGTTAGGGTAAGGGATGAACATGTCCTTAGAGGGTTAGGGTTAGGATTAGGGTTAGGGATGAACATGTCCTTAGATGTTTAGGGTTAGGCATGAACATGTCCTTAGGGGGTTAGGGTTAGGGTTAGGGTAAGGGATGAACATGTCCTTAGAGGGTTAGGGTTAGGGTTAGGGATGAACATGTCCTTAGAGGGTTAGGGTTAGGGTTAGGGATGAACATGTCCTTAGAGGGTTAGGGTTAGGCATGAACATGTCCTTAGGGGGTTAGGGTTAGGGTTAGGGTAAGGGATGAACATGTCCTTAGAGGGTTAGGGTTAGGATTAGGGTTAGGGATGAACATGTCCTTAGAGGGTTAGGGTTAGGGATGAACATGTCCTTAGAGGGTTAGGGTTAGGGTTAGGGATGAACATGTCCTTAGAGGGTTAGGGTTAGGGTTAGGAATGAACATGTCCTTAGAGGGTTAGGGTTAGGGTTAGGGTTAGGGATGAACATGTCCTTAGAGGGTTAGGGTTAGGATTAGGGTTAGGGATGAACATGTCCTTAGAGGTTTAGGGTTAGGGATGAACATGTCCTTAGAGGGTTAGGGTTAGGGTTAGGGATGAACATGTCCTTAGGGGGTTAGGGTTAGGGTTAGGAATGAACATGTCCTTAGAGGGTTAGGGTTAAGGATGAACATGTCCTTAGAGGGTTAGGGTTAGGGTTAGGGATGAACATGTCCTTAGAGGGTTAGGGTTAGGGTTAGGGATGAACATGTCCTTAGGGGGTTAGGGTTAGGGTTAGGAATGAACATGTCCTTAGAGGGTTAGGGTTAAGGATGAACATGTCCTTAGAGGGTTAGGGTTAGGGTTAGGGATGAACATGTCCTTAGAGGGTTAGGGTTAGGGATGAACATGTCCTTAGAGGGTTAGGGTTAGGGTTAGGGATGGACATGTCCTTAGAGGGTTAGGGTTAGGGTTAGGGATGAACATGTCCTTAGGGGGTTAGGGTTAGGGTTAGGAATGAACATGTCCTTAGAGGGTTAGGGTTAAGGATGAACATGTCCTTAGAGGGTTAGGGTTAGGGTTAGAGATGAACATGTCCTTAGAGGGTTAGGGTTAGGGATGAACATGTCCTTAGAGGGTTAGGGTTAGGGTTAGGGATGGACATGTCCTAAGAGGGTTAGGGTTAGGGTTAGGGATGAACATGTCCTTAGAGGGTTAGGGTTAGGGATGAACATGTCCTTAGAGGGTTAGGGTTAGGGTTAGGGTTAGAGTTAGGGTTAGGGATGAACATGTCCTTAGAGGGTTAGGGTTAGGGTCAGGGATGAACATGTCCTTAGAGGGTTAGGGTTAGGGTTAGGGTTAGGGTTAGGGATGAACATGTCCTTAGAGGGTTAGGGTTAGGATTAGGGTTAGGGATGAACATGTCCTTAGAGGGTTAGGGTTAGGGATGAACATGTCCTTAGAGGGTTAGGGTTAGGGTTAGGGATGAACATGTCCTTAGAGGGTTAGGGTTAGGGATGAACATGTCCTTAGAGGGTTAGGGTTAGGGTTAGGGTTAGGATTAGGGTTAGGGATGAACATGTCCTTAGAGGGTTAGGGTTAGGGTTAGGGATGGACATGTCCTTAGAGGGTTAGGGTTAGGGTTAGGGTTAGGGTTAGGGATGAACATGTCCTTAGAGGGTTAGGGTTAGGATTAGGGTTAGGGATGAACATGTCCTTAGAGGGTTAGGGTTAGGGTTAGGGATGGACATGTCCTTAGAGGGTTAGGGTTAGGGTTAGGGTTAGGGTTAGGGATGAACATGTCCTTAGAGGGTTAGGGTTAGGGTTAGGGATGGACATGTCCTTAGAGGGTTAGGGTTAGGGTTAGGGATGAACATGTCCTTAGAGGGTTAGGGTTAGGGATGAACATGTCCTTAGAGGGTTAGGGTTAGGGTTAGGGTTAGGATTAGGGTTAGGGATGAACATGTCCTTAGAGGGTTAGGGTTAGGGTCAGGGATGAACATGTCCTTAGAGGGTTAGGGTTAGGGTTAGGGTTAGGGTTAGGGATGAACATGTCCTTAGAGGGTTAGGGTTAGGATTAGGGTTAGGGATGAACATGTCCTTAGAGGGTTAGGGTTAGGGATGAACATGTCCTTAGAGGGTTAGGGTTAGGGTTAGGGATGAACATGTCCTTAGAGGGTTAGGGTTAGGGATGAACATGTCCTTAGAGGGTTAGGGTTAGGGTTAGGGTTAGGGATGAACATGTCCTTAGAGAGTTAGGGTTAGGGTTAGGGATGAACATGTCCTTAGAGGGTTAGGGTTAGGGATGAACATGTCCTTAGAGGGTTAGGGTTAGGGTTAGGGTTAGGGTTAGAGTTAGGGTTAGGGATGAACATGTCCTTAGAGGGTTAGGGTTAGGATTAGGGTTAGGGATGAACATGTCCTTAGAGGGTTAGGGTTAGGGTTAGGGATGAACATGTCCTTAGAGGGTTAGGGTTAGGGTTAGGATTAGGGTTAGGGATGAACATGTCCTTAGAGGGTTAGGGTTAGGGTTAGGGATGAACATGTCCTTAGAGGGTTAGGGTTAGGGTTAGAGTTAGAGTTAGGGTTAGGGATGAACATGTCCTTAGAGGGTTAGGGTTAGGGTTAGGGATGAACATGTCCTTAGAGGGTTAGGGTTAGGGTTAGGGATGAACATGTCCTTAGAGGGTTAGGGTTAGGGTTAGGGATGAACATGTCCTTAGAGGGGCTATTGGAAAATGGGGGGAAAAGTCGTATAACATTCTGACCAAGAGTCGAACGTTCAAACATTTCGGCCTGACATTCTCCGGAAACATGAATTGGAAAGCTTAAAAAATAGGAGGCCCCTTCAACTGAGATAGAAAATTTCTCACACGTTCTATAAAGCGACCTTTTGCATGTGCATATCGATGTCACGTTTGGGCTGGTGTACCAACCGCTAGCCCCACTCTCTCTTGGACAGGGTTCAATCAAGAATTTCTATCCTAATAGGTCCCACACTGTCTGCTAAACCCCGACCCTTGTCGCACCACCGCAGTGTTACACCCCTGTGCTTGTTTTACGAGTACTTCCACTTTCTGCACTAGTGCCGCCCAACTAACAGAAAAACATTACCCTATTCACAGTTAGGCTCCTTAGATTCCGGAAAATCTTCTATTCAAATAGCTTCTTTCCTCGGACCGATTTTCTTAGGAATTCCCTTCCTGCTCCCTGTTTCTACAACCGTAATAACATGTAGAAATTTAAATGTTATGGATACAAACATTTTGCTCCCTAAGTCCCCGCTTAGGTTTTATTTACTCCTCCCCAGGAGTTAGGCACAAGGCCAGTTTTATCTTACTCCCACAAGTAAGATGTGACCCAAGATCGGGTCGAGAAAGTGGGGTTTGAAAAGCCAGCGCTCGAGAGGTGAGCACTCTGGCCATTAAAAAATTGCCTGGGCAGCCTCGTCGGCATTCCCCGGTAGGGGCGCCTCAGACAGTAAGCTATAAACTTACTCCTCCCCAAAGAGGGGAGGCAAAGCCTAGGAGGGTGGACCTCCTAGAACTGCACAGGAGAGGCGTGCAGTATCCATCGGAACAGATACTACACTTTGATCTTAGCCAAAAGGCCAAAGGGTGTACTATCTATTCACCTCCCCAGGAGGTTAGGCACAAGGCCAGGTTAATCTTACTCCCACAAGTAAGATGTGACCCAAGCTCGGGTCGGAAAGTGGGGTTTGAAAAGCCAGCGCCCGAGAAGGTGAGCACTCTGGCCATTAAAAATTGCCTGGGCAGCCCCGTCGGCATTCCCCGGTAGGGGCGCTTCAGGCAGTAAGCAATAAACTTACTCCTCCCCAAAGAGGGGAGGCAAAGCCTGGGAGGGTGAACCTCCTAGAACTGCACAGGACAGTACCTCAGACCGGCGGAATCAAGACCCGAAGGCCAAGACAATACCGGTCTACAGAGTGAGCATCCATCGGAACAGATACTACACTTTGATCTTAGCCAAAAGGCCAAAGGGTGTACTATCCATCGGAACAAAGGTTACCCCTCTAAATTTCCCCCTAATTACAGTAGCGCCTTACATCACAGTAGCAATACGCCTTGTTTGGAGTGAATAAAAGGTTAAAAAAAAAATTAATTGCATGCACATCTACGTTTTTCGCACCAAGCGGCCATTTTGAAATTAAAATGATCGATTAAAAAAAAAAAAATGAGTAAACACCTCCACCTTTTTTGTTTTTTCTTGATTTCATAGTTTTAGAGAGTGGACAAAGAGTGGCGAACTATTTTAAAATGGAAAGAAAACAATAATTCTCGTTTTTTTTTTTTCGATTTCTATTCGAAAAACCGTTTATCACCCGTGATCACGCGACGCGCTGTTTACTTTTTTCTTTTTTTTTCGGCTTCCGTTTTATGTTAAATGAAAAGTGCGTTCTGTAACCCCCTTCCCCCCCCCCCGTTACAAAGTCGCAAATAGTTGCTGCCGCACTGCGCGTCGACAACAAAGAATTCATTGGAACAAAAAACAACAACAAACAAACAAACAAACAAACAAACAAAAAAAGAACAGACGAACAAACACGAAAGGTCATCATTAAGTTGCGTCTTATTAATCTGTGCGGTTAACGATGAACCTTCTATTTCTAAATTAATTGTGACAGACCGACGTCAATGCTATTTCTAAAATAATTGTGACAGACACACGAAAATGCTAATTCTAAATTAATTGTGACAGACACACGAAAATGCTATTTCTAAATTAATTGTGACAGACACACGAAAATGCTAATTCTAAATTAATTGTGACAGACACACGAAAATGCTATTTCTAAATTAATTGTGACAGACACACGAAAATGCTATTTCTAAATTAATTGTGACAGACCGATGTCAATGCTATTTCTAAATTAATTGTGACAGACCGATGTCAATGTTATTTCTAAATTAATTGTGACAGACCGATGTCAATGCTATTTCTAAATTAATTGTGACAGACACACGTAAATGCTATTTCTAAATTAATTGTGACAGACACACGAAAATGTTATTTCTAAATTAATTGTGACAGACACACGTAAATGTTATTTCTAAATTAATTGTGACAGACACACGAAAATGCTAATTCTAAATTAATTGTGACAGACACACGTCAATGCTATTTCTAAATTAATTGTGACAGACACACATAAATGCTATTTCTAAATTAATTGTGACAGACACACGTAAATGCTATTTCTACATTAATTGTGACAGACACACGTAAATGCTATTTCTAAATTAATTGTGACAGACCGACGTCAATGCTATTTCTAAAATAATTGTGACAGACACACGAAAATGCTAATTCTAAATTAATTGTGACAGACACACGAAAATGCTATTTCTAAATTAATTGTGACAGACACACGAAAATGCTAATTCTAAATTAATTGTGACAGACACACGAAAATGCTATTTCTAAATTAATTGTGACAGACACACGAAAATGCTATTTCTAAATTAATTGTGACAGACACACGAAAATGTTATTTCTAAATTAATTGTGACAGACACACGTAAATGCTATTTCTAAATTAATTGTGACAGACACACGTAAATGCTATTTCTAAATTAATTGTGACAGACCGACGTCAATGTTATTTCTAAATTAATTGTGACAGACCGACGTCAATGCTATTTCTAAATTAATTGTGACAGACACACGAAAATGCTATTTCTAAATTAATTGTGACAGACCGACGTCAATGTTATTTCTAAATTAATTGTGACAGACACACGTAAATGCTATTTCTAAATTAATTGTGACAGACACACGTAAATGCTATTTCTAAATTAATTGTTACAGACCGACGTCAATGTTATTTCTAAATTAATTGTGACAGACACACGAAAATGCTAATTCTAAATTAATTGTGACAGACACACGAAAATGCTATTTCTAAATTAATTGTGACAGACACACGAAAATGTTATTTCTAAATTAATTGTGACAGACACACGTAAATGCTATTTCTAAATTAATTGTGACAGACTGACGTCAATGTTATTTCTAAATTAATTGTGACAGACACACGAAAATGCTATTTCTAAATTAATTGTGACAGACCGACGTCAATGCTATTTCTTAATTAATTTTGACAGACACACGTGAATGTTTTTTCTAAATTAATTGTGACAGACACACGAAAATGCTATTTCTAAATTAATTGTGACAGACCGACGTCAATGTTATTTCTAAATTAATTGTGACAGACACACGTAAATGCTATTTCTAAATTAATTGTGACAGACACACGTAAATGCTATTTCTAAATTAATTGTTACAGACCGACGTCAATGTTATTTCTAAATTAATTGTGACAGACACACGAAACTGCTAATTCTAAATTAATTGTGACAGACACACGAAAATGCTATTTCTAAATTAATTGTGACAGACACACGAAAATGTTATTTCTAAATTAATTGTGACAGACACACGTAAATGCTATTTCTAAATTAATTGTGACAGACACACGTAAATGCTATTTCTAAATTAATTGTGACAGACCGACGTCAATGTTGTTTCTAAATTAATTGTGACAGACACACGAAAATGCTATTTCTAAATTAATCGTGACAGACACACGAAAATGCTATTTCTAAATTAATTGTGACAGACACACGAAAATGCTATTTCTAAATTAATTGTGACAGACCGACGTCAATGCTATTTCTAAATTAATTGTGACAGACCGACGTCAATGCTATTTCTAAATTAATTGTGACAGACCGACGTCAATGCTATTTCTAAATTAATTGTGACAGACACACGAAAATGCTATTTCTAAATTAATTGTGACAGACCGACGTCAATGTTATTTCTAAATTAATTGTGACAGACCGACGTCAATGTTATTTCTAAATTAATTGTGACAGACACACGTAAATGCTATTTCTAAATTAATTGTGACAGACACACGAAAATGCTATTTCTAAATTAATTGTGACAGACACACGAAAATGCTAATTCTAAATTAATTGTGACAGACACACGAAAATGCTATTTCTAAATTAATTGTGACAGACACACGAAAATGCTATTTCTAAATTAATTGTGACAGACACACGAAAATGTTATTTCTAAATTAATTGTGACAGACACACGTAAATGCTATTTCTAAATTAATTGTGACAGACACACGTAAATGCTATTTCTAAATTAATTGTGACAGACCGACGTCAATGTTATTTCTAAATTAATTGTGACAGACCGACGTCAATGCTATTTCTAAATTAATTGTGACAGACACACGAAAATGCTATTTCTAAATTAATTGTTACAGACCGACGTCAATGTTATTTCTAAATTAATTGTGACAGACACACGTAAATGCTATTTCTAAATTAATTGTGACAGACACACGTAAATGCTATTTCTAAATTAATTGTTACAGACCGACGTCAATGTTATTTCTAAATTAATTGTGACAGACACACGAAAATGCTAATTCTAAATTAATTGTGACAGACACACGAAAATGCTATTTCTAAATTAATTGTGACAGACACACGAAAATGTTATTTCTAAATTAATTGTGACAGACACACGTAAATGCTATTTCTAAATTAATTGTGACAGACTGACGTCAATGTTATTTCTAAATTAATTGTGACAGACACACGAAAATGCTATTTCTAAATTAATTGTGACAGACCGACGTCAATGCTATTTCTTAATTAATTTTGACAGACACACGTGAATGTTTTTTCTAAATTAATTGTGACAGACACACGAAAATGCTATTTCTAAATTAATTGTGACAGACCGACGTCAATGTTATTTCTAAATTAATTGTGACAGACACACGTAAATGCTATTTCTAAATTAATTGTGACAGACACACGTAAATGCTATTTCTAAATTAATTGTTACAGACCGACGTCAATGTTATTTCTAAATTAATTGTGACAGACACACGAAAATGCTAATTCTAAATTAATTGTGACAGACACACGAAAATGCTATTTCTAAATTAATTGTGACAGACACACGAAAATGTTATTTCTAAATTAATTGTGACAGACACACGTAAATGCTATTTCTAAATTAATTGTGACAGACACACGTAAATGCTATTTCTAAATTAATTGTGACAGACCGACGTCAATGTTGTTTCTAAATTAATTGTGACAGACACACGAAAATGCTATTTCTAAATTAATCGTGACAGACACACGAAAATGCTATTTCTAAATTAATTGTGACAGACACACGAAAATGCTATTTCTAAATTAATTGTGACAGACCGACGTCAATGCTATTTCTAAATTAATTGTGACAGACCGACGTCAATGCTATTTCTAAATTAATTGTGACAGACCGACGTCAATGCTATTTCTAAATTAATTGTGACAGACACACGAAAATGCTATTTCTAAATTAATTGTGACAGACCGACGTCAATGTTATTTCTAAATTAATTGTGACAGACCGACGTCAATGTTATTTCTAAATTAATTGTGACAGACACACGTAAATGCTATTTCTAAATTAATTGTGACAGACACACGAAAATGTTATTTCTAAATTAATTGTGACAGACACACATAAATGCTGTTTCTAAATTAATTTTGACAGACCGACGTCAATGTTATTTCTAAATTAATTGTGACAGACACACGTAAATGCTATTTCTAAATTAATTGTGACAGACACACGAAAATGCTATTTCTAAATTAATTGTGACAGACCGACGTCAATGCTATTTCTAAAATAATTGTGACAGACACACGAAAATGCTAATTCTAAATTAATTGTGACAGACACACGAAAATGCTATTTCTAAATTAATTGTGACAGACACACGAAAATGCTAATTCTAAATGAATTGTGACAGACACACGAAAATGCTATTTCTAAATTAATTGTGACAGACACACGCAAATGCTATTTCTAAATTAATTGTGACAGACACACGAAAATGTTATTTCTAAATTAATTGTGACAGACACACGTAAATGCTATTTCTAAATTAATTGTGACAGACACACGTAAATGCTATTTCTAAATTAATTGTGACAGACCGACGTCAATGTTATTTCTAAATTAATTGTGACAGACCGACGTCAATGCTATTTCTAAATTAATTGTGACAGACACACGAAAATGCTATTTCTAAATTAATTGTGACAGACCGACGTCAATGTTATTTCTAAATTAATTGTGACAGACACACGAAAATGCTATTTCTAAATTAATTGTGACAGACACACATAAATGCTATTTCTAAATTAATTGTGACAGACTGACGTCAATGTTATTTCTAAATTAATTGTGACAGACACACGAAAATGCTATTTCTAAATTAATTGTGACAGACACACGAAAATGCTATTTCTAAATTAATTGTGACAGACCGACGTCAATGCTATTTCTTAATTAATTTTGACAGACACACGTGAATGTTTTTTCTAAATTAATTGTGACAGACACACGAAAATGCTATTTCTAAATTAATTGTGACAGACCGACGTCAATGTTATTTCTAAATTAATTGTGACAGACACACGTAAATGCTATTTCTAAATTAATTGTGACAGACACACGAAAATGCTAATTCTAAATTAATTGTGACAGACACACGAAAATGCTATTTCTAAATTAATTGTGACAGACACACGAAAATGTTATTTCTAAATTAATTGTGACAGACACACGTAAATGCTATTTCTAAATTAATTGTGACAGACACACGTAAATGCTATTTCTAAATTAATTGTGACAGACCGACGTCAATGTTATTTCTAAATTAATTGTGACAGACCGACGTCAATGCTATTTCTTAATTAATCGTGACAGACACACGAAAATGCTATTTCTAAATTAATTGTGACAGACACACGAAAATGCTATTTCTAAATTAATTGTGACAGACCGACGTCAATGCTATTTCTAAATTAATTGTGACAGACACACGAAAATGCTATTTCTAAATTAATTGTGACAGACACACGTAAATGCTATTTCTAAATTAATTGTGACAGACCGACGTCAATGCTATTTCTAAATTAATTGTGACAGACCGACGTCAATGCTATTTCTAAATTAATTGTGACAGACACACGAAAATGCTATTTCTAAATTAATTGTGACAGACACACGAAAATGCTATTTCTAAATTAATTGTGACAGACCGACGTCAATGCTATTTCTAAATTAATTGTGACAGACACACGTAAATGCTATTTCTAAATTAATTGTGACAGACCGACGTCAATGCTATTTCTAAATTAATTGTGACAGACCGACGTCAATGCTATTTCTAAATTAATTGTGACAGACACACGAAAATGCTATTTCTAAATTAATTGTGACAGACCGACGTCAATGTTATTTCTAAATTAATTGTGACAGACACACGAAAATGCTATTTCTAAATTAATTGTGACAGACACACGAAAATGCTATTTCTAAATTAATTGTGACAGACACACGAAAATGCTATTTCTAAATTAATTGTGACAGACCGACGTCAATGCTATTTCTAAATTAATTGTGACAGACACACGAAAATGCTATTTCTAAATTAATTGTGACAGACACACGTAAATGCTATTTCTAAATTAATTGTGACAGACCGACGTCAATGTTATTTCTAAATTAATTGTGACAGACACACGAAAATGCTATTTCTAAATTAATTGTGACAGACACACGAAAATGCTATTTCTAAATTAATTGTGACAGACACACGAAAATGCTATTTCTAAATTAATTGTGACAGACCGACGTCAATGCTATTTCTAAATTAATTGTGACAGACACACGAAAATGCTATTTCTAAATTAATTGTGACAGACACACGAAAATGCTATTTCTAAATTAATTGTGACAGACACACGAAAATGCTATTTCTAAATTAATTGTGACAGACACACGAAAATGCTATTTCTAAATTAATTGTGACAGACCGACGTCAATGCTATTTCTAAATTAATTGTGACAGACACACGAAAATGCTATTTCTAAATTAATTGTGACAGACACACGTAAATGCTATTTCTAAATTAATTGTGACAGACACACGAAAATGCTATTTCTAAATTAATTGTGACAGACACACGAAAATGCTATTTCTAAATTAATTGTGACAGACCGACGTCAATGCTATTTCTAAATTAATTGTGACAGACACACGAAAATGCTATTTCTAAATTAATTGTGATAGACACACGTAAATGCTATTTCTAAATTAATTGTGACAGACCGACGTCAATGTTATTTCTAAATTAATTGTGACAGACCGACGTCAATGTTATTTCTAAATTAATTGTGACAGACCGACGTCAATGTTATTTCTAAATTAATTGTGACAGACACACGAAAATGCTATTTCTAAATTAATTGTAACAGACACACGAAAATGCTATTTCTAAATTTTTTCTAGTTTTTTATCCTCTGATGAAAAGAGTTTGTCTTTGAAAATCCATGGATTAAGGATATGAAGCTCCTCGCTTTGAACTTCTGATGTTTTATTAAATATTGTATCTATACATTTTTTTATACGCATCTTTCATCCTTTGAATGTATTGCTCTGTTCAATATATTGAGCTTTATTTTATCACGATAGATTATTATTATTAAACGATACATCGCTTATATTTAATGTAATAGTAATGTTATATATATATGTATATATATATATGTGTGTATATATATATATATATATATATATATATATATATATATATATATATATATATATATATATATATACGGCTATTTTTCATCATTCGAGTGTTTTTGTCTTCGACGAGGGGAAAATATTTTTCTGAATTGTTCTTCCGTTCGATGACGTATTTTTTAATGAACGCGTTCATTTCTTGTCGTCTTTCATTGGATATATTTGTGAGACATTATTTGAGTGTTTATTCGAGAATTTTGGGAAAAGACTGATGGTGTCAAGATAATGCGGGCATTACCATTTTTTGCGTTTCTGCAAGAATTTTGTAACTTCTTTCTTGAAAGAACAAACGATCGTATGGCATTTGGTGCCGTGACCAGGATTCAAACCCGGGATACCCTCACACGACAATAATATACAACAAAAAAAGCAGTGAGCCTTGGAGATCCCCACACAGCATCAAAACAAAAAAAAAATTTAAATTACTATTTCACAAAATATTTCGAAGTTTTTTTTACCAAAATTAATTACCGTTTTTTCGTAAAGAAGTAAGTTATTTTTGTCTTTTATTCCTGGGCAACGCCGTATAGAAACGGCTGGTGTCATATAAATGCTATGTACAAATAACAAATGTATATAAAAGTGTATTTCTGCTCCATATTATTGCACATATTTGCGATAGTTCGGGTTAAATATAGATTTTGTCGCCATATTGGTTATGCCTTTTTTTTATTTGAGTGGTTTTGTTCTTGCGTTCGATGAAGTATTTTTTCAATGACATGATTTATTTTTTGTCGACTTTTATCGGAAATATTTGTGGGGCCATTATTTCAGTATTTACTCAAAATCTACGTCTGGGAAAAGAACGATGGTGCCAAGATAATGCGAAGATTACCGTTTTTGCAGAAAATATTTATCAATTCTTTCTTGAAAAACTAACAAACAAATTCTTTCTTTGAAAGTATTAAGAATTGTACGGAATCATGTGAAAAACAACGAACAAAAAAAATGGAAAAACAAAATAATTATAATCTCGCTTGAAGAACAGAGAATACATTTAAGAGGGGAAATTAATAATAAAATTAAAGTACATCAAGTGATGAGCCCTCAATTTTGGTGTGTGCAAAGTTTTCATTGCTCCCAATGTAGAAAGATTGGAATAGTTTTAGAAATGGAATTAGCATCATATGGTTAGAGGACGTAGAAAATCGGAAAATTCCTGTTTAAGATTACTTTTTAGAGTTACGTGTTCAAGATGTTGCGCCACAGACAGGAAGTCCCTAGTGACACGTAGCTGAAAAGCTGATACAATCTTTCTCTTGTATCAGAATCGCGAATGAAAGTGGTAATGTTTGGGACAGCTGACTCTTTTGAACATGGGTTGAGGGTAAGGCATAGGATATTATGTATGTATACTGTATCTTGTAAAAGAAAAAAAAGTGAAACTAGAAAAGAAAACCCTAACCCTAACCCTAACCTTAACCCAAATACAGTGAATACATTCTTCGGGAGTTAACAAATCCTTACCTGAGTATGGCATTAACGCACATTCAATAATGATCCCTCAATTTTTTTAATACAAATGAGTCACTACTTACAAAGGTCAAAAGCCACTCGAGGATAAGGGTTCATACAATGGTCAGTTGGATGATGAACAATAGTATGAGAGGATTGAAAACGATAAATATAATGGACAAAATTTGATTACTTAAGATAACGGTCCAACAAATATTTCTTGACATTTATTTTTAAGACGACCATGTTGTAGTCTGCAGGAAGCAGTCCCGTGGTAATGTGTTCTCACAGATCCGAAGTACTTGGAAAGAAACTTTGTTCATGCAAATTCGGTTTTGTTTGGAATAGGAATAAAGCAAACTTCTTTTCGGTGGCGGTAGGAAGATGAGTTATTGCTGTGAATGTTTTACAGAGAGGAACCAGAGACTGGAGCTCAGTCGAGTCCCTACAATATTAATAACGATAGAGTAGAGAAAGATTAAACTGTCTTACAGTGATAACCAAAGATTAGAGAAATAACTCGTCTAGCTACAACCACTATAGAAACATTCATTTCTTCCTTCATGCACCTAACACAAAGTTGAACTTCCATGAACATCTGTGGAACACCTTACACTGGGAATGCTTCCTAGTTGACTACAACATGGTCGTTTTCAAGTCAGATGTCAACAAATACTTGCCGAGCCGTCCTCTCAATAATCAAATTCTACCCATCCAACCCATCATTCCCTAACCCTAACCCTAACTCTAACCCATCATTCCCAATCTCCTCATAGTATTTAAAAAAAAACTAAACTTTTTTACACCAGAAACAAGTGTTAGATAGTGTGGGGGGGGGGCGCAGAAAGTAGGAGGACTCTCTAAAAAGAAGGTAGGAGTAACAGCGGGAGTCGGAAGTGACGTCAGGTTGGTGGGAGGCTTTTTCTGTTTTTTAGTTCCATACGTCCAGAGAAGACGGATGTGAAAATTCGTCTGACAGCAAGATGTTTTCTCACATTACAATTATTATAACATTTCTGCATGTTAGTACAGTCGGGAAAACAGGGAGCAGGAAGGGAATTCCAAAAGGAAAGCGGTTTAACGAAATAATCTATTGGAGTAGAAAATCTTGCGGCATTAAGGGACTTCTATAGTAAAGGGGTGGAATTTTGCTACTAGTTGGGTGGGTAAAGGGTATTTTGGTTGAGTGGGGTACAAATGCAGTTAGTTCATCGGAGCAGATTCAGTGGAAGTACTTGTAAAATAAGCATAGGAATGCAAAACTACAGCGATGCGACAGGGGCTGGAGCTTGGTAGACAGTGCGGGACCTATTAGGTTAGAAATTCATTTTTACATTCCATTCAAAATGAAGGGGCTCGTGACTGGGGCGCCAGCTCAGATGTGGCAACAATAGTCGATGCACGTCTTATTGGTGGCTTTGTAGAGATATAGAATACTGGTAGACGTTAGAATGTTTTCTAGCACGGTAAAGGGAGCTTACCTTCTTTGCAGCAGATTTGGTAGCATCTTCTGTGTATTCATTCCATTTACGCTGCCTGAGAATGTTAGTCTGAACAGTTTGAATGTTAGACCATCGGGAAGCGTGCTATCGCCATGACAATCTAATTTCTTTCTGATTAGAACGGTCAACAAAGATGGAGAGTTCTTTTTTCATGCAATAATGAGTAACGGCTTATCAAGGCCCAAAGGCCACTCGAGGATAAGGGTTAAAGAGTTTGTCAGGTGGACGGTGACACAACACCTTGAGGGTTGGTAACAATGATTGAGACTGGACAGAGTTTGATGATTGAAGAAGACGACTCGACAATCATTTTGTAACATTTGACTTTAAAACGACCATGTTGCAGTCAGCTGGAAAGTAAACTCGTAGTATTCTGTTGATAGACGTGTATTTCTTAGAAAGAAACTTTGTTCATGGAAGTCATGTTTAGTTTTAAGTACACAGATGGAATTTTTTTTATTTACAATGGTTGTAGAATATATATATATATATACCCCGTTTTCTAGTGGTTAGAACTGCTGACTATCAAATCAATGGTTGTAGGTTCGATCTCTGGCCTAATATAACTGCACTGAAGAGCTGTGATGCAGCGAAAAAGTTTTTAGATGATTTATATATATACATAAGTGTTTTTCTTCACTTTCTACAATTTCACCGGACTTTTTCAACGGAAATTTACCACCCGGACAATTTGCATATCTTTTTCACGGAACTTTTCTTTTCATTCAATACGTTTTTTTTGACAAAAATTATTTTAATAATTTTTTTAATAATAATTCTCATATTTTCAAATATTTGAACTTTGGTTTTTTCGAAAGCCAACTTATCCATCTGTATTCCTCTCTGATGATAAGATTTCGATCTTTGAAAAGCCTTGGCTTAAGGAAAGAAAAATAAACACTAGTTTATTACTGATTACACCTTGCATTGAACAATTGAAATTTGAAATAAATTTAGACAATCGTCGCATATTTATCACTCTTTTTTCTTCTCTCTCTCTCTCTCTCTCTCTCTCTCTCTCTCTCTCTCTCTCTCTCTCTCTCTATATATATATATATATATAGTAAGCTATGAAAATATACTTATGGCAATTAAGCTACACATAGGCTCCCGCGTTTCATCCTCGGGGGATCTTCAGGCTAAAATGAATGGAGTTATTTTTGCCGGGTGTTTTTATATACACGGCTAGCTAGTTAACCAATCATATTCTTTGTTGTTCTCTTCCCACGAACAAAGGTCTTGTAAGTGTTACTTCCTATATCCTGTTCTATCGTTCTGTTTTCTATAGATTGGCCTATATCCTGTTTCCGTTGTTGTTTAAATATAATGGGTGACTTTATTTTAACACGTGGTTCCTTGTATTTCTATTTTAGTTTTTAGTTTTTAAATTGTTGAGTTTTTGTAAATTTTTTATTTAAATTTTTTTTTTATTATGTTGAAAACAAATCAATCAAGTGCTCGATCACAAAAATGTGAGAACTAAAATACAAATTATTTATTTTGAAACTATACGTTACATATTTCAGAGACGTACTATGGTTTTACAGGGTGGGCCAAAATAAGGGTCCTATCTTTAAATTTGAATAACTTGAATTTGAATAACTTCCACAAAATAAAAGTTAAACTCACCAAACTTTATGTGTGTGTAGACTGACCCTTCCGAGATTTTTTGAAATAAACAAAACAAATTTTAGCCGAAAAACACTTCTTAAAACTTACAAAAACTAAAGTATTGTTTTTTACACTGTTTTGAGTTTTTTAAGCAAAAATAATGTTTTCTAAATGAGGGTACGTTCCTTAGGGCTAATACGGCTCATGCTTGCTTCGGAAGGGGTCCTTTACTTATTCTTAAAAAAAAAAAAAAATCAATAAATAAAAAAGTTATGAACTTTTAAAAATAGGACCCTTATTTTTGCCCACCCTGTATTAACATGGAGTTATCTTTTACCGTTTAGAAAATGGTTTTACAGTCCATTCAAATCATCAGCGACTTACGTAATGAGAACAAATGGAATAATAGAGTTTAACGATCACCGGTAACATCTTCCGGTGAATTCGCTAAAGCGTCCCTTTTGGAGAAAGTACCGAGTCAATAGGGGCGGACTGTATGTTAATATGGGTCCTCATCGTAACTAAGTATTACTTAAAATTATTTAATTCTTGATAACGGATGCTGTATATTTTCCTGCTATAATGGTGTAGGTGTGATAGTGTGTCGTGTAATTTATTGGTTGGGGAGTGTGTTGTATTCTTGGTGGGGGTGTATTACTGTTATGTTATGTTAAGTGTTATATTAATATTTTTTGGGGGAAGGTGCTTATATTTGAGTGTAAAACTGTTTTTTTATAATTGTAGTTCATTAGTTATGTGGTGGCTTGGCTAGGGGGTAAGTGGAGCTGATGTAATTCGTGTGCTAGTAATAGTATTGTATATAAATGTTCATATTGCAAAAGAAAGATCAGATTTTCCGCCTGATGAGATCTTAGTTTCTAATAACTAATGATCGATAACATCGACATGCCAGTGTAGCGGCTTTTTGTACATGTCTGTATAAATAAAAATAATTATATAAATAGCTCTATTTATTATTGAGCACTATTATATAAGGCCGGTTGAAATTCTTTGGATTTTTATCCGTGGATGTTTACCTTACCTGGATTACTTCAGGAGGTTAGACACAAAGTCAGGTGTAAGTTTTGATGAAAGTGTTCTGTGGAACGAACTGGATTCGAAATCGGCACACCCAGGTCCTCAGTCCGCGTCGTTAACCACTCAGCCACCGTGATAGTATAAATATTGGTTTTTGAGAGGAACCATGCCTTTTGTCCCGTTCTCTTTCTCTACTCTTAGAACTATAAACAAAGACAGAGTCTTTGGCTCAACGCAGGAAATCTGATATTTACGCAAAAGAAAGATATTGCAGAAGCAGCACCAGCAGCAACAACAACAACAACAACAACAACAAAAAAAAAAGAAAAAAAAAGAAAGAAAAGCGAGACAAAAAAATGGCGGGTAAATGGAAACAGATGCATTCTGGTTGTCGTCTTCGTCCGCACGCGTTGGCTTATCTTTGCATGAATATTCATCGCGTGAAGCGCGTGTTAAAAAGCTATGGTCGACCACAGCACGGATTGCAGAAGCCGACCGATAGCTCATTTGCATATTATTTCCATATTTTCCAATTGACGGTCCATGGTATAGCATCGACTTAAGATCGATGCTATTTATATAAGATTAGGTATGTGTATATGTTTAGGCATGTGTATATGTTTAACATACATATGTTGTGTCTTTTTCTAGTCTTCGGGCGAAAGTGGTGAAGAGGGGGGGGGGGGCGGGAAATCAAATATCAACCCTAACCCTAACCCCTGACCCTAAGTCCTAACCCTAACCATAACCCTACCTCTAACCCTTAACGCTAACCTTACCGTAACCCTAACCTTAACCTAACCCTTACCTAACTCTAACCCCTAAACCCTAACTCTTACCTCTAACTATAACTCCTAACCCTAACCTAACCCTAACCATAACTCCTAATCTCTAATCCCCGCTGTCTGAAATGAATTAGGAAATCCTCCACTCTAAATACAGAGTCAACAGTAGGTGTATTTTATTCTTTAGGTCATCAGAAATGATATTAATAATTTATATACACATAACTAACTTTCTATAAATAGAGATATACAAATAAAACACATTGGTCTTCATTATTAAGTTATTATTGTCATTTTTCTAGTTGATATATATATATATATATATATGCACACACACACACACACACACACACACACACACACACATATATATATATATATATATATATATATATATATATATATATATATATATATATATGAAGCAATCCAACAAAAGATATAAGCGTCAACTAATATCTTATAATTAGTGAAACATCCGGATAAACACTGAAGCTCAATATACTGGATAGAGCATTAATATTATAATATAAAATGAAGTAATAAAATAAGGTGTCAATCAAATTTTATTAGAATTCAAAGTTCAAGCAAAGTATCCTTAAGTCCTTAGCTCATGAGTTTTCAAAGATAATTCTTCTCTTCAGAGGACCATTACCGCAGTTATACTACTACAGGTAATAAAATTACGCTTTGAAAATATATAAAATTATATACACGAGCTAAGAAAAATTTAAAAATTGTAAAAAGTATAATTAAACAGACGAATTCTGTTATTTTTAACAATGTTTGCATCACGTTCGTCGAACACTCTCGACTAGTCTTCTATCTGTGCCCGCTTCTAGGTACATATAGTGGATATGGCGACTGCTTGCAGAATCTTGTCTGACTCTGTGAACCAGGTTCGCGCCTCCCGACCGTCTGAAATTGTTACTTTCCTGCACCGATGAGAGCAATAAGCGTGAAACGCTAGCGTCTGTAGGTATTAATAATTTAATATTATATATATATATATATATATATATATATATATATATATATATATATACACACATTATTTGTATATAACTTATAACGCTTTTATATAACATTTCTCTATATATTTGTATTTTTAACAGTCACGGATGGTTTATATATTCCTTATGACCACCATAGCCATTCACAGACAGACTATTTCGCTGTATCACAGCTTTTTAATAGCAGCTAGACAAGCAAGTGACTCTCGAGCTGACAGTCGGCACTTCTAACCCCTACGCTATCACCCGACACCTGCTGAATGTAAGTGAAATCTCAATGTAAACATTGTCAAGCGCCGGAGAGCTCGAATTGTTTTCATCCAAGAAACAATGCCTTAAAAGCTCACATATGAATATACAATGTAAGTATGGGTAAGTGAACCGAGCAACCACATCATATATTCAAAATGGCCGCCACGCATTATGCAAATTAGACTGAACAGATCTCTTTCGAAAGTATCTCAAATACGCGGCAATATTCATACGCAACAAACGTGTCGAGCCTCAATATTAATCTTTTTTATCTGGGACATCTGTTTAACTTCTGTCTAACCTCTGTTTAACTTATGTTTAACTTCTGTCTAACTTCTGTCTAACTTCTGTTTAACTTCTGTCTAACTTCTGTCTAACTTCTGTTTAACTTCTGTCTAACTTCTGTCTAACTTCTGTTTAACTTCTGTCTAACTTCTGTCTAACTTCTGTTTAATTCTGTCTAACTTCTGTCTAACTTCTGTTTAACTTCTGTCTAACTTCTGTCTAACCTCTGTCTAATTTCTGTTTAACTTCTGTCTAACTTCTGTCTAACCTCTGTCTAATTTCTGTTTAACTTCTGTTTAACTTCTGTCTAACTTCTGTTTAACTTCTGTCTAACTTCTGTCTAACTTCTGTTTAACTTCTGTCTAACTTCTGTCTAACTTCTGTTTAACTTCTGTCTAACCTCTGTCTAATTTCTGTTTAACTTCTGTCTAACTTCTGTCTAACCTCTGTCTAACCTCTGTCTAATTTCTGTCTAACTTCTGTCTAACTTCTGTTTAACTTCTGTCTAACTTCTGTCTAACTTCTGTTTAATTCTGTCTAACTTCTGTCTAACTTCTGTTTAACTTCTGTCTAACTTCTGTCTAACCTCTGTCTAATTTCTGTTTAACTTCTGTCTAACTTCTGTCTAACTTCTGTTTAACTTCTGTCTAACTTCTGTCTAACTTCCATATGAAAATAATCCAGAGCTTCAAGGGATAAGAGAAACACATTAAGAATCCGAGAATGTTGTTAACATAGAAATAAAAGCGATATGAACCTTAAATGGAGTACTGGTCGTGTAACTACTACTACTACTACTACTACTACTACTACTACTACTACTACTACTACTACTACTACTACTACTACTACTACTACTACTACTGCTGCTACTACTACTACTACTGCTACTACTTATATTACCACTACTACTACTACTTCTATTACTACTGTTACTACTACTAGTTATACTACTACTACTACGATTATTATTACGTGACGTTGAGCCTGACTAGTATGAGATGGGCGATCCATTCGGAATACCAGGTCCTCCGTGGCCTATTGGCTTGGAGAAAAGTGTAGCATCTGTTCTCTCCTCGGTTAGTGAAGGAGTACTCAGGCGATTTTCATTTTTTTGTCCCAATCCAGAGTCACGGAAGGGAGGTGGGGAGAGGAGTGGAATGATGTTTATAATAAAGAGAGAGAGATAGAGAGAGAGATAGAGAGAGAGATAGAGAGAGATAGAGGGATAGAGAGAGAGAAAGAGAGAGAGAGAGAGAGAGAGAGAGAGAAAGAGGGAAAGGGGAGAAATAGAATAAGAAGAGAAAGAATGAGGAGAGAAATATAGATGAGTAGAGGGAGAAAGAAAGAGAAAGAAAGAGAAAGAAAGAGAGAGAGAGAGTATATTATGACATCGCAATGCATTGTGAAATACTTTAAGCGACGCTGTGTCTGGCAAGTACTTGTCTGCTTCTTTGTTGTTATCATGGCGTTTCAACCCTTGTACTCTCGTGGACTTTTATCAGGTACCTTTTTATCGTCTGTAACATAAATAACAGACATAAGATAAAGAGTGAAGAAGTTTATTATGACATCACAATGTATTCTGAAATCCTTGATTTTGTGAAAATTAGACATATCGAAATGTTGAAAAGAGTTTGTCTTTGAAAACCCATGGGTTAAGGATAATTAATCTCCTTGCTTATATATATATATATATATATATATATATATATATATATATATATATATATATATATATATATATATATATATATATGTGTGTGACATAAAGTTTGGTTATCTAAAAAAAAATTAGCCTTTAAACTTAAAAAAAAAGTAGCCTTTAAACTTAAAAAAAAAGTAGCCTTTAAACTTAAACAAAAAGTAGCCTTTAAACTTAAAAAAAGTAGCCTTTAAACTTAAAAAAAAAGTAGCCTTTAAACTTAAAAAAAAATTAGCCTTTAAACTTTAAAAAAAAGTAGCCTTTAAACTTAAAAAAAAGTAGCCTTTAAACTTTAAAAAAAAAGTAGCCTTTAAACTTTAAAAAAAAATAGCCTTTAAACTTTAAAAAAAAGTAGCCTTTAAACTTTAAAAAAAAAGTAGCCTTTAAACTGAAAAAAAAGTAGCCTTTAAACTTAAAAAAAAAGTAGCCTTTAAACTTAAAAAAAAGTAGCCTTTAAACGTTAAAAAAAAAGTAGCCTTTAAACTTAAAAAAAAAGTAGCCTTTAAACTGAAAAAAAAGTAGCCTTTAAACTTAAAAAAAATAGCCTTTAAACTTTAAAAAAAAGTAGCCTTTAAACTTTAAAAAAAAAGTAGCCTTTAAACTTAAAAAAAAAAGTAGCCTTTAAACGTTAAAAAAAAGTAGCCTTTAAACTTAAAAAAAAAAGTAGCCTTTAAACTTAAAAAAAACGTAGCCTTTAAACTTAAAAAAAGTAGCCTTTAAACTTAAAAAAAAAGTAGCCTTTAAACTTTAAAGGCTACTTTTTCTTTTAAAGTTTAAAGACTCATGCACCGATACTTTTGTGCTTCACCGTATACTCATCTGAAGTCGTGTATGTATGCGCGTGTAAGTGACTTTTATTCCGTCGCCCATTCATCACCCGATTGTTCCTGCATAGTCAACCAACTGCAAGACTAAAAAGACTTTATCTTCATTTTTTGTTGTTTGTCCTCACTGATAAGGTTTTGCATGAGTCGCAATTCTGCCATATTTTCTTTGTAATTTTTGTACACGGTGATTGAGAAGAATCTCATTGTTTGATCTCTGGGGCGGGACAAACGAGACTACACTACGAAGAGAGTAGGGGACGTATCTACTGTGTAACCACATGCGTCACACGAACAATAACATGAACACACATACGAACACATATATGGTGTTAAACAGTAAGTTTGAATTACCTACTGAAATGTTTGTAATTACTGGAGAATTACCTACCGGAGAGTTTAAATCACCTACTGGAGAGTTTGAATTACCTACTGGAGAGTTTTTAATTACTGGAGAGTTTGAATTATGGATTGGAGAGTTTGAATTACTTACTGGTGAGTTTGAATTACATAAGGAGAGTTTGAATTACCTACTGGAGAGTTTGAATTCCCTACTGGAGAGTTTGAATTACTTACAGGAAAGTTTGAATTATCTACTGGAGAGTTTGAATTCCCTACTGGAGAGTTTGAATTACTTACAGGAAAGTTTGAATTATCTACTGGAGAGTTTGAATTACCTACTGGAGAGTTTGAATTACTTACAGGAAAGTTTGAATTATCTACTGGAGAGTTTGAATTACTTACAGGAAAGTTTTAATTACCTACTGGAGAGTTTGAATTACCTACTGGAGAGTTTGAATTACTTACAGGAAAGTTTTAATTACCTACTGGAGAGTTTGAATTACCTACTGGAAAGTTTGAATTACTTACAGGAAAGTTTTAATTACCTACTGGAGAGTTTGAATTACCTACTGGAGAGTTTGAATTACTTACAGGAAAGTTTTAATTACCTACTGGAGAGTTTGTAGTTACCTAATTGAGAGTTTGAATTACCTACTGGAGAGTTTGAATTACTTACAGGAGAGTTTGAATTACCTACTGGAGAGTTTGTAGTTACCTAATTGAGAGTTTGAATTACCTAATGGAGAGTTTGAATTACCTACTGGAGAGTTTGAATTACCTACTGGGGAGTTTGTAGTTACCTAATGGAGAGTTTGAATTACCTATTGAAGAGGCGTAATTACTTACTAGAGTGTTAGTTATTATCCAATGGAGTGTTTAAATTACCTACTGGAGAGTTTGAATTACCTACTGTAGAAAAATTACTCTTTTTCCACATCTAAGCGTTTTTTTCTTTGTTTTTCTTTTCTTTGTTTTTGCCCACAATGACCCACTGTGTGGTGTAGGTTTTTATCAAAACTTTTCAATTTGAGAACTTTACTTTTCGTGTTTTTTGTCTGATGATCTTAGGGTGTTGCAGAGTCGATGATTGAATAATATTTGGCTGGCACACCGCAAGAGAAACGAGTCGTAAAATCTACATCTCACAGTAATGTTATGTTTTCTGAAAATGCGAAAAAAAAAATGGTTATTAGAATATAAATTTAACCCCCCCCCCTACACACGCACACACACGAACACACACACACCCACACACACACACACACATACACACATATATATATATATATAGCCATGAATATTATAACTGTCCTGTTTTTATATCTCCGAAACAGCTGATGATCCCCGTTTTAATATTTCACGCTCAAGTTAAGGTCCCCTGTTTTTGCTTCACTGTTAGATACTTGAATCCCCTTTTTTATTTATGATTTTTCCAACGGTGCTAAGTCTGCGATATCTTGGATTTACTCAGTTTCTCTTATAATTTAAACTGCATTTTCTTTCTTTGTTTAAAATGACTCAAAGAATATATATATATATATATATATATATATATATATATATATATATATATATATATATATATATATATATATATTCCATGATAAATGCCAGTATACTGAAATCATATGCCATTAATAGGGTTAAGATGAAAATTCATATACACTAAATGTACAAAAGCAATGAAATTCCCAGATTTTTACACTTTTATTCTCATTAAGGGTATGCGAGCACAACAGGGCTATGTATTTTACTGGAGGAATATTTCTTCAGCGCACCTCACACACTTCATCCACTCATGCATTGAGATTTATACTGTATACCCTTAATGACAATATGATTTCAGTATACTGGCATTTATCATGGAATAATACTTAGAATTAAGGTTTAATATTTTTTCAATAAAACTGACTGTCATTGTCAGCTAAAATTTCAATAAATAAAACTGACATTTTTTTATTTAGTTATTTAAAATTTTAACACTTACATGTGTATAAAAATGATATTTAATTACTTTTCTGTATAAAATGAGAGATGTAAAAAAAAACTCATCAAAGTACAAGAATAAGGAAGTTGTTAAAACCAACGAAAATTATGGTTTTGGATGAATTCCCATAGTCTATGGAATACAAATAATAAACCAAAAGATAGTTGTTTACGTATTCATCAACGTTTCGTCTTTATTGTAAGACTTCCTCAGGATGATAGTTTGAAGAAAAATGTCATGCAAATACATAGAACTTTGGGGTTGACATGGTGGTGAGATGAAGGGATATAGCAGCCGTAGTTACTATGAAACCCAGAGAGTCCAGGATGTGAGAGTCAATGGTCAAAAAAGATTCAAATGAATATGAAAAACTTGAAGTGGACAAGATTGAGACAGCTATGAAATGGGGAGGGATGAGAGAGGGGGAGATATTCTGTTACCTAATTATAAAGAAAACTAAATTGGTTTGACTTCCCGGGTACTTCCGACTCGCTCTGTACATATCGATTCAATTAATATCTCTCCCTCGCCATATATCAATCGTTTGAATCAATCACAGTTTGATGTTATTGCAAATTAAGCATTAAACTGAGTTTTCAAGTTTGCTCAACTGAAGCAAAAACTGATTGGCCGTACTTAATTAAGGAGTCGCGATGTATTGATTCACTTCTACATCCTCGATCGAAAAAAGCCTTTGTTACTTTCTTTGATAATCAGTTGACTTTGCTGCCACCTAGCGGTTATCGCTCTTTGATGGTAATTATCTGCCCTTGATGTTTTCTGAAAACGAATACAAAGACTTGCGACGCTCTTCGAAGACAATGATTCCGTTAATGTTCGTACTTTGATCGTTTCAAGGGCAAACGGGGGTGATTGAGGGTGAGGGTGACGGTTCTTATTGATTTTCATTTTTACGTCGTCTCATCAGAAAATAAAAAAAAATATTCGGAGCTAAAAGAGGTTCCATCCGAAGTTATTTTGGTACTGATATCGATCCTGAACCAGTTTTCGCGCGGTTCGACTCGGAAGCGTTCGGCTGTCCTACGCAAACGCCCGAGTGTTGATGAGCCGAATGGTACCAGACGACAATTTTGGGTACTGATATCGATCTTGAACCAGTTTTCGAGAGGTTCGACTCGGAAGCGTTCGGCTGTCCTATGCAAACGCCCGAGTGTTAACGAGCCGAATGGTACCAGACGACAATTTTGGGTACTGATATCGATCTTGAACCAGTTTTCGCGAGGTTCGACTCGGAAGCGTTCGGCTGTCCTACGCAAACGCCCGAGTGTTGATGAGCCGAATTGTACCAGACGACAATTTTGGGTACTGATATCGATCTTGAACCAGTTTTCGCGAGGTTCGACTCGGAAGCGTTTGGCTGTCCTACGCAAACGCCCGAGTGTTGACGAACCGAATGGTACCAGACGACAATGTTGATACGGTGCTGCGTCCTGTGATGGTAAGTTATATTTTCAAGAAATTTTCTAAAAGAAACAACAACAAAAAAAACAAAACAAGCAAAACATAGCGAAGTTACTGTTATCAAATAAATATTTTTTGTTATTTTGATACGTTGCTGCGTCCTATAATTTTTAGTTATATTTGCAAGAAATGTTTTAAACAACAAAACAAATAAAACAAGCAAAACATAGCGAAGTTACTGTTATCAAATAAATATTTTTTGTTATTTTTATACGTTGCTGCGTCCTATAATTTTTAGTTATAGTTGCAAGAATTTTTTAAACAACAAAACAAATAAAACAAGCAAAACAGAGCGAAATTACTGTTATCAAATAACTATTTTTAATCCTAACTCTAACCCCTAACCCTAACCCTAAACCCTAACCTTATCCCTTAACCCTAACCCTAACTCTAACCCTAACCCAACTCTAACCCTAACCTTAACCCTTACTCTAACTCTAAACCCTAACCCTAACAACAATAAAAAACCAAAACAAGGAAAACATAATTTTCATAGGACGCAGCACCGTATCCAAATTGTCAATTGGTACAAATCGGCTCGTCAACTCTCGGGCGTTTGCGTAGGACAGCCGAACGCTTCCGAGTCGAATCTCACGAAAACTGGTTCAGGATCGATATCAGTACCGTTATTTTTCTCTCCGTTGTCATGATTTCCTACTGAATGAAAAAACAAAAAAACAAACAATTCGTAACTTTAGGCGAACATCATCGGCTTTGTATTATTAGCATTTCGACCGATATAATCCCCGACCTTCTTAAAGTGTATCTTGTCGAACTCGGGAATCTGTACAGAATTTTCTTACGGGACCCTTTATTTAATCCACGGGGGGTAGCTTGTTCTCGTTCGGTCAGCCATGACCGGGTAGAAGTCTTAAGTAATTCGTGATTGAGTTCCTAGTATCGCCTGCACTCGGGATTGAACCTTGATGACTGTTGTTTGAAATGTCCTCTAGCTCTTCACAATTTGCTTCTGGGTTTATATATGTATTCTGTTTTCGTCACTTAATCGTTTGATTGCCCTAACCCTAACCCTAACCCTAACGTCCAGTTGCCATCGGACAATTACGCGACAACGTGCGAGAGGACTTAATGCACCACTTATAAATTAAATGGTTGTCCAACAGGGAGGAGAAGAAGAAAAAAACGTCGTTTGGCTTTCAATGTAACTCTTCTGTGAAAGGAAAATCAAAAAAGATAAATCCGCGGGAAACTACGAAAAAAAAAAACGGAGAAAAGAAAAGAAATGTATTCGGATATATATATATCAGTTGATGAACAAATCGTTTCTCGCCGTCTGGGGATCTGATGCGTGCGATGTGGATTTTCTGTTTTTTGGTCGAAATCGTCGACGTTAAAAAGAGCATTAGAAAGCGAGAGGTATTGGTCAAAATTGGACCAGAATTGCGGGAGGACAGGGGAGGGGAGGCGGTTACAAAAAAAAATTCAAAAACAAAAAAAAAAAACGACTAAGATGTCACTCGAAAATAGGTTCGAGCAAAACATTAGGTTCTATAAACCTGAAGGAAATGTTTTGAAAGTTTATTCAGAAATATCCTATCAGACTCACATAAGTCAGAGTTTAAGGCGAGAAGTGATGGTTGAACTAGTCTGTTGAGGAGAAAACATTGGACAGCTAGATATATTGGACACAGTTGGATCAGAATTGTGTCCCTGACCACGGTAAACATTTTAGACGTTTGAGTAGGATGCGAGTTTACCTAGCAGACAAATTACACACATACACAGTATATATATATATATATATATATATATATATATATATATATATATATATATATATATATATATATATATATATATATATATATAAGTACTGTGTGGTAGGGCAGGAAAAATCCAGCAGAGTGCTCGATTAATTAAGAAATCCGAGATTTCGAAGGATTAAGAGCGTAAATATTTATTTATAAAATACAGAAATTCAATGTAACATCAGAACCGTCGGTTTCAAAGCGGGAGGTTGATCCCGATTATCGTCAGCTGAATATGTTTATCAGCTGACGATAATCGGGATCAACCTCCCGCTTTGAAACCGACGGTACTGATGTTACATTGAATTTCTGTATTTTATAAATAAATAAATATATATATATATATATATATATATATATATATATATATATATGTGAAGTTAAATGAAAGAAGAAAGATAAATATGTACGAATGAAAAATCTATTTCAACTTCGATTGTTCAATGCGAGGTGTACTCGGTAACTGTTTTCAAATTGCATAATGATGATGTTGATGAAACTAGAAATCAAAACAAATTAGGCATTTGAAAATAAAACGCTCACAGATCATTTAAGAAATAACTTTTCAAAAAGCAAAAACATATTGATATACTAAGAACATAATGGGAATAGGAATAATAAGAGACGTAATATTACGTGGTTTATCCCCCATACTCCCATAATATACAAACAAACATTCCTAAAGAAATTGTTCAAGATTATGAGAATAATTTTAGTGAAAACTTATAAACAAAAATACTATTAGATTATTATTCTCAACTGAATCTAATCATAATCAATCTATAATAACCTCTAACAATTACAAATTATAAATAAAGGAAAATAACAATAACTCAGTACCACCAATTGTATTAATAAAACTGCATGTCCCATAGGAAATAATTTTGTGCATAAGGATAAATTTACAAGTGTACAGTTAGAACAGTAAACAATAGCTCTAATGATCCAGGCAATAGGGAAAAATATAGGCAATAATGATAATAATAATACCAATTCTTAAAACAAAGCTATTTAACTCAACACCAAACCGATGTAACCTAAAACAGAAACCACATAATTTAAATGCAATATAACGAGCACTTTCTCTGTCTGTCTGTCTGTCTGTCTGTCCGTCGCGGAGAATTTTTGTAAACGTAAAAGAGAGGGCGGCTCAAGTAATTACTATTTAATTAATTCATCTTTTCAAGTCAGCGTTCATAATAGTTGTATACCTTTAGAATTAGGAAACTATTAATCAATTAATTTACATTAGATAACATTAAATAACATTAGATAACATATATACAAAGAAGAACGAAGTGATTTCAAAACGAGACTGCGATTAGAACGGAAAACGTGTCAAGAATCTTACTTAAACTAATACTTTTTCAACTTCCTTATATACTGTTACAAAAAGTCGTTCAGATACTAGACGGGTTGTGCCATTTAGATAATTCATTCCTTTTAAACTTCAATTAAATTCATATTTACAAATATACACTTATAACTGCTATTATGAAGTTTACATATGTATTTACAATATTTTCTGATAAGGTGATATTAATAAAAATTATTCATACAATTAATTGAAGCCATTTTCTTCATAAACCGGCCAGTTTTCTAAAGCATACTTTCAATGACGAGTACTGTTAAAATTGCAAAGTCATCCTTTCGAAAGTGACGTCATTTTGAGAGGATGTTTTTCACAGTTTTTATTTTTATTTTCATTACATTGGAAACAAAACAATAATATGCTTTTGGAATGTAAGTAAAATTGGTATAAGAATGTACAAAATTAATTCGCTAAGAAACAAAACAAAATATTTTAATATAAACCAGGAAGGAAACAGCAAAATAGACAGACTGAAAGAGTTCGTTATCGCAGTCGAGACGAACAACCAACAACCATACACACATATTTTGGGGCGAGCTACGGCAACCGCATATACATACGTACACGCATCCACAATTACATCTAGCGGGTCAGACATTTTGCTAAGTGAATTCTCATCACAGACGATCATTGGAAAGTTAAAATGAAACCAAAAATATATAATTTTTAAATTTCGTGTCTTTTTGTGTGTTTTGCTGTTAACACTCAAGGAAGCCGCTAAGACGACTGAATCAATAACAACAACAGCGGAATTTTTCGAAAACTCTCTTTTCGGAAAAGCACATATCTGCAAAAGAAGTTCTTACAACGTAATTAAACTTCGAAAACAAATGTTTTAAGATGTAACGTGACTTAACAACATGAAGATCCTTTTTATTTTTCTGACAATCAAATCCTTATCTTCGAACGATGTTTTGATTTAATGAAATAAAATGACATTAATTAATTTCAGGGCAACGTTTGTGTTTGGTGAAAGTTTTTTTTGTCTATTTTTTTTACCCCTCTTTTTTCTTTTACCTATACTACACAATCGCCGTATAAAGATATAAATGAATCCCGGGCAACGCCGGGTGTGAATAGCTAGCATAAAACTAAACTAAATTCTACCAGATCGATTAGCGGACCGACGACGGGCAGCTCCTTTTAAAGTGGTACAAAGGCGCATCTTAAGGTATAGAAGCGTATCGGTAATTTGGTTTACTCCACCCTTTCGTCTTTTCTTCAAAGACCCATGGCGCATTGGATATAGTACTAACTTACATTCAGTTCCAAGTGATAGTCATCTGAAAGTTGACGGTTCAATCCTCGATACGGGCGATACAATGAATTGCGAATTACTGAAGACTTCTCCCAGTCATGGCTGACGGAACAAGAGCATGTTACCCCCGTGGATTAAAGAAAGGGTTCCGTTTGAAATTCCGTCCAGATTCCCGAGTTCGACAGAAATATTCCCGAGTTCAGAAGATATACACCTGAAGAAGGTCGGATGTTACAGCGGTCAAAACGTTGTGATGATAACACTCAAAATGAGAATAGTAGTCCGAATAACCGAAATTATGTAAATTCTTCAGCGTTGTCAGATTTATTCACCCCTTCCTTTGTTGCAGCTCTTCATCAATTCAATGCGCTGATACCCGTTATAATACGGTTTACTATTGCAGTAGCTTCTTTCAAAGAACCGCATGCTTGTGGAACTCTCTACCTGCTCACTGTTTTCCTTTTACCTATAGCGAATGAGCATATGTCTTTGCGTTAAATATATTTTTCTCATTCTAGTTTATCATATCATATAAGTTCATACCTTGTCTAGAGCACTTCCTAAAACAAAATTCTACCTGAAGAGAAAAAAAATGATATCCCGACGGACAGCGTCGCTTATAGAGATGCAAGGACGCATCTTAAAGAAGCTGAAACGGATTAAGAGATTCCTTTCCACTCGCTGACGGCTGCGATGTAACGAATTAGCGCAAAGTATTTCATAAGCAGAATGGTAAAATTGCATTCCCATAATGGTTCCACGGAAGATTAAATTATTGGTAAATTTTATGGCTATTTCGCCCCTCGGATGACACCGGCGCTTCCATGATAAATTGTCTTATGGCTAAAATTGATGGCGTTTCTTCATTCAAGGCGACCCGAAAGATCATTGGAACACAAATAACATCGCCTGAAAAAGACATTATCGTCTCATGTCTGAATATTTGTTCATTCCGAGAGTGAGATCACGGAATACCGATTCCAAGCAAATTACGTATTAACATCTTTCGTACAGGATTCGAGCAAGACGATACTTATAAAAGGCCTTGCAACTGTGCAACTTAGGTCCACAACTTTCGGCTGGCATGATTATCTTATTATCACTTTTATTACAGAAAAAAGTATCTTTTTTGTCGTCTATATGAAACAGCGAAAGTCGCTCTCAGACCGTGACGTAAATAGATAAATTCGTAGCCAAGAGACTAGAGTGATCGACTCTCTTGGGGTTTTGTTTGCGACGGAAACAAACGTGATTTCGGAGATTTCGTTCGACCTCCCCCCCCCCTACGGGACTGAGGTGTTATTCTCTAGTGGTGTGTGCAGAAACTTTTATGGTCAGCAGAAAAAGTTTTCACGAATCTTCGGATTTAAAAAAATGACGAAAAGAAAACGTATTATGGATGGTATGTATGTACATTATGTAATCTCAAAGGCCTTCTGGCCAAGATCAAAGTGTAGTATCTGTTCCGATGGATACTACACCGGTACCGTCTTGGCCTTCGGGTCTTGATGACCCCGGTCTGTGGGGTTGTCCTGTGCAGTTCTAGGAGATCCACTTACAGTGCTCATTTAGACGAGTTTTCTAGGGGCTACAAATAATAAATATTTGCATATATATATATATATATATATATATATATATATATATATATATATATATATATATATATATATATATATATATAAGTGTTTTAAGGTTCATATATTTAAAAAAAATTTTTTTTTTAGTCCTTTTACTTTGAAGTCTCCTTAAAAGATTCAGCTCGAGGATTGTTAATTAGTGACAACAGAGCAAATATAAGTCAGGTTCATATTATATTCAAATACTTACCTGGCCTTTTGGCTAGGAATAAAGTGTAGTATCTGTTCCGATACTAAACCCTATAGACCGGTGTCGGCTTGTCCTTCGGGGCTTGATTCCGCCGGTCTCTAGGTTTGTCCTGTGCAGTTCTACGAGGTTCACCCTCCCAGGCTTTGCCTCCCCTCTTTGGGGTGGAGTAAGTTTATCGCTTACTGCATGAGGCGCTCCTACCGGGGAATGCCGACGGGCGCTGGCTTTTCAAATCCCACTTTCCCGACCTTGTGTCACCTCTTACCGCTGTGGGTGGAAGAACTCCCCCCCCCAAATCGACATCACCCAAGGATAGTATAACCTAACATTACTAGCAAATACTTGTTACTGAATAGTTTTTACTGATAACTAGATGGCTTACTAGTAAATAAGACTAATGGAAGATAGCGGACATTGATTCAACTTGATCTTTGTTCCGAATAACTAACCAGTAGGAATGGAGACAGAGAAAGTCATCCAAATCACTAATTAATTATATTTTGTCAGCCCATATAATTTTACACGTTCATGTACTCCTAAACCAACTCTCCTCTTCGCTATCACACACTTCTCTTTGAGCAATGTGACGTCATATCCGTTTCTATTATATTCCAAGTCTATCAATTTGAACCATATAGATCACCAAGTTGACCCTGGCTGACCTCTCAGCGGTTTCTATTTCCTGGTATTCTCAACTAACTAAATTATATACTGGTGGATTTACCCTCCCCATATCTAAAATAAACCCTGAGGCCTATCGATTGAACTATTTATTTGTTTGTTTTATTTTGGATCCGTGAAATTTTAAATAATGATCAAATTAACGGTCACTGGTAAGAAACGGGAAAGTTATCTCCCTTGCCTACTTAGTAAGCTGAAATGTCTACCGATACGTAAGATCATTTTTTTCTTTTCTTTTTTTAATAATTTAATAAATGCTGTATGAATTTGCGTAATTTTTTCACGGCCTCATTCGGATACTGAAAAATAAATGATTTTTTTGTATTTGGGCAACGTAGGAGAAATGGTGGGGAAGAAACAGCTTTCGCAAAAAGCAAAATGAGAAAATAGCGGTGAAATGGGGCGACCAGGGAAGAGAAAAGTAGAAAGATAAAGAGACAGCTATAGAGAGAGGGAGAGAAATCGAAGTTTGAATATAAAGTGTTACATACGCGATTTTTCTTCTATTTTATGTTTTTATGACCCCGAGCAACGCCGGGTAGCCCTGCTAGTATACAGTTAAAAAAGTATTTTAGGTCACTTTAGATTCCGTTTTTATTCCAAGGACGAAATATGTCGGATTATTGCCTGGCACACGCTAGGAAGTAAGTGTAGTATCTGTTCCGATGGATACTGCACCCCTATAGACGGATGTCGTCTTGTCCTTCGGGGCTTGATTCCACCTGTCTGTGGGTTTGTCCTGTGCAGTTCTAGGAGGTCCACCCTCCCAGGCTTCGCCTCCCCTCTTTGGGGAGGAGTAAGTTTATTGCTTACTGCTTGAGGCGCCCCTACCGGGGAATGCCGACGGGGCTGCCCAGGCAATTTTTAAATGGCCAGAGTGCTCACCTCTCGAGCGCTGGCTTTTAACCCCACTTACTCGACCCAAGCTGTGGTCACATCTTACTTGTGGGAGTAAGATAAAACTGGCCTTGTGCCTAACTCCTGCAGAGGAGTAAATAAATATTGCCTTTTTACGTTGTGTCATACATAGAAAAAAAAGATGGCGGCTTCGTGTCAGTGTTGCGCTTCAACCTTGTGTCATACATGAAAAAAAACAAAACAAGTTGCCGTAATCATAAGAGAAACATTAAAGTCCCCAAATTGTATTAATACTTTGGTAGCTGAAAGTTCTCACGTACACATTCAACTCCCCGGCTCTTGGAGGGAGAAAAAGGCGGAACATCCGCTCACTTCGACCTCAACCTCGCTCTGTTGTTTTCCCTCCGACCCTCTCTTGATCGGTGACGTAATTATGACAATTGTTTTCAACACATTCCTCAAATCAACATACCTCAAAATACAAACAAGAAAGTGTTTATACTTTCAATTTTCGTCTTAACCGTGGTATAGTATCCATTCTGTTGCCATGAGAACGTAGATCAAGGCATTACCTCCGCCTTCGAGTGTTTTTGTTTATGTTCTGATGTATTGAGACCATCCTCGCAGGTAATAAGTCACAATCGGTAGTCCATTGGCAAATTTACACACACACACACACACACACACACACACACACACACACACACACAATATATATATATATATATATATATATATATATATTAGAGGTGAAAGATGAGAATAAAAAATTGTAAACATACAATATTTATTAGAACATCAAAAGTTCAGAGCAAGGAGCTTCATATCCTTAATCCATGGATTTTCAAAGATAAACTCTTCTTCCCCTAGAGTTAATACCAACAAAATGAAGAAAAAAAAAGGGAAAAGCCTTGCTTTGAGAAATATATTTTTGTCGAAAGTCTTAGCCTAAAAAATAAAAATAAATGATTTCATTAATTTTATGCTGCATCATTGTTTTCAAATTTTTATATAAATTTTAATTTTTAATTTTATTTTTTAACATAGTTCACCCCAAACAAGGCAGGCCGCCACTGTAGACGTAAGGGGCTACTGAGAAAAAAGGGTGAAGGTTTTTTTAGGGGGTGTCAACCAAATTTTTATTTTGAGTTAGAGTGGGGAGGGCAAAGTCGGTGCTTGTTTGGTGTCAATAAACTAGTCTATTAGTCGTGACTTGGTCCATGGGGGTTGTGGTTTCGGGAAAGCCCACCGGGGATAACTGTAGGGTCCCTTTCCATGCGCGACATGGCACGTACAGTTACCCACGATATTATGCAACTGTTGAAATTGAATAGACATGAACCCTTGTTAAGATGTAATCAATTTCCTTATTGATCCCCCGATTTTATAAATCGGGGGACTTATGTTTTGAGGCATGTCCGTCCGTCCGTAACCATCCATTGAATTTCTCTGAAATTTTGCATGAAGTTGTAACTTTGGTCAGGTGAGAAAGTGACATTCTCCGATTAAAAAAAAATCTGGTTAGCTCCCCAGGGGGTCAAAAGACCCCGAAATGGAAAAAAATGAAATTTTTTGCCCCATAACTTTTCATCCATCCATTCAATTTCTCTGAAACTTGGCCAAAATGTGGAGGCAATTGTTCCTAATAGAAAATAAGTATCGCTGACCTTGGAAAAAATCTGGTTCGCGCCCCCAGGGGGTCAAAAGCCCCCCAAGATGGCAAAAAATGACCCTTTTCTCCCATAACGTTTGATTCATCCATTCAATTTTTCTGAAACTTGGCCAAAATGTAGAGGCAATTGTTCTGGATATAAAATGAGCATCCTTGACCTCAGAAAATTCTGGTTCGCGCCACCAGAGAGTCAAGGGGGGGGGGTCAAAAATGCCCCAAATTACCCAAATTTATTGCATTTTACACTCGCCACATCGAGTCACATACAGAGGGGGGCCACGCACACGCGGCTTGTATTTATATATGTATATCTTTAAATCGATTCAGCATTTCTCTGACGATATATCTCAGTAAGTTTACAACTATTCATGAAAAGTCTGCAGGATATTAAAGATATTCGAGATAATTTGCCGCGTGAATTCCTTGCCCTAACGTTATCCGTTCTTTTCCCGTTGAATTCGAGAGACTGGCCCGAGTAGATTTGAAGAGGGAAACCCCGTTGCGATGGTCGAAGGCTTTAGTCGTAAAACTTTTCAATCTGTTGGGAAAGATGTGCGGATTCGTGGGTCGATCATTATGGACACACAAGCAACCATTTTGTTTGAAATACAGTTTTTCAGCTTCAATCACTTCTAGGCATTATCGATTTATCGATCTGTTTTTATATATGTCAGTGGCTGCTTCATCTCTCTCGCTCCATCTTTCGCAACTTCTCTTTCTTTCTACACACACAAACACACACACATATATGTTTGAATTACCTACTAGACACTATCCTCGAGTGTCTTCGGTCTCTCTGTAAAAGGGTTTGTCAGGACAACCTGACATGAAGATACTTACCCCTACAAGTAAACCCTGACCAAATATTCAAAATTACATAGTATCCGCAGCCCAAATAAGATCCCCTCAACACGGCTATACACTTGCTCATACGAGGAATAGTGCATCTTCTCCTAGTAACACCACGTAGCTGGATACTCCACCAGACTAGATGAATTCTTGTCCTGGAATCCGGTAAGACCAACAGACCACAAGAAAGATATACTATGACATACTTAACTGGTCAGTTGGGGAGAGAAGACATTTATTATTATTCTTAACTTTTTTACTAACTCAATGTTTGAGAAATAAAGTAGAATTTTAATAGAATATTTGGGTATCTATGTATCTCATATAGAGATCAAGTGTTAACCCCAGCAAGGGGCCCCTTGATTTCTGAGAACTTCGACTGAAGTAAAATGAAACATTAAGTGAGAAAAGCAATATATATATATATATATATATATATATATATATATATATATATATAAAAGTAATCCATTGACACGTGTTTCTGGTTCACAGTTGTCATCAGCATGGCTAACTTCGACAAAGATCGAACTTTTGATTTTGATGTCAATAGTCTATTATATTTGTAGAAATACTCTTAAAAATCTATGCCCACAAACGGAGCCTCTGTGTAGCTTAATTGTCATAAATATATTTTCATAGCTTACTACCTAGCTCTACTTACGTATCGAGCACTGTTGAAGTAAATACTGAAAATTGATACATAAAAAAATATATCTCCTTATAAAATTGCATGTGGATACATGAAATACTAATATCTATCTATCTATCTATCTATCTATCTATCTATCTATCTATCTATCAATATATATATATATATATATATATATATATATATATATATATATATATATATATATATATATATATGATAAGATATGGGTTGGCCGTTCAATTTCAAAGTATTGCAGGGTTAGTTAATAAAAATTGAAATATAAGCCATTGAATTACTCAAGATACGATATTAAATTTAAAAGAAAAATCGTAACAGATTTTTTTATTTTTTTTAAAGGAAAAAAATCTGTTACGATATAATATATATAAGGTAGTAAGAAATTAATATAAACGCAATATATATATATATATATATATATATATATATATATATATATATATATATAGAGAGAGAGAGAGAGAGAGAGAGAGAGAGAGATAGAAGAAAAAAGAGTGATAAATATGCGACGATTGTCAAAATTTATTTCAAATTTCAATTGTTCAATGCAAAGTGTATTCAGTAATAACTAGTGTTTATTATTCTTTCCTTAAGCCAAGGCTTTTCAAAGATCGAAATCTTATCATCAGAGGAGAAATACAGATGGCTAAGTTGGCTTTCGAAAAAACCAAAGTTCAAATATTTGAAAAATATGAAAATTATTATTAAAATAATTTTTGTTAAAAAAACGCAGTGAAAGAAAAGAAAAGTTCCGTGAAAAAGATATGCAAATTGTCCGTATATATATATATATATATATATATATATATATATATATATATATATATATATATATATATATATATATATATATATAAGGTATTAAGAAAGCGGAAGGCAATGCAAAGAGCCGGTTTGATGGGATATATATATATATATATATATATATATATATTTATGTCAGTATTTTAATCTATCTATATTAACGATAACAGAACGTAACAATTTTTTACAAAAGTTTTGTTTATTGTATTTTTTTTTACTGTTTTTTAATTAATTTTCTCTGCTGATTCCAAAAATGCTATTATTTTTTATGTATCATCGACCGTTATAGAAATACGTCGCTTTTCAATGTCATCATATATTGGAAAATGCTATATGTTCTACTAGTAAATGTATATCTAATTTTCTCTTTCGGCTCAATTACTAAATGCTGTTCTTATTAATATGGCTACTAGAGGATGTAAACATTCTCCAGATACATTTTACTATGTGTGTGGTTATTATATTGAAAAAAAAAGCAGGTCCAAATTGTGGATAGCATACAGACTCTATTTTCGGTTACCAGGAACTAACTTGCTAACAGGTGACTGAGATGTCATGCTACAATTTCTATGATAACTGCCACTCAACTGAGTGTCACTCGACTGAGTGTCACTCGACTGAGTGTCACTCCATTGAGTGACACTCCATTGACTGACACTCCACTAGGATTAGTAAAATAGTTTGTGAAGATTTTGTAGATTTTGGAGGAGAAGCTTTTCAAGAAATTCGTCTCATGTTTCCAAAACTATCAGATGCTAAGATCAAAGGTGGTATATTTGTTGGACCCAAAGTAAATGCAATGTTGAAGTCGGAGAAACTTGAAAGAGCGATGACAAAAGTTGAAAAAGAAGCTTGGTGCACATTTCGTGATGTAGTTCGTGGATTCTTAGGAAATCACGTATCCTAATTACAAACAACTGGTATCAAAGCTTATTGAGAACTTTAGGAAACTGGGTTGTCGTATGAGAATGAGATGAGAATGAGATGAGAATGAGATGGGAATGAGATGAGAATGAGATGAGAATGAGATGAGAATGAGATGGGAATGAGATGAGAATGAGATGAGAATGAGATGAGAATGAGATGGGAATGAGATGAGAATGAGATGAGAATGAGATGAGAATGAGATGGGAATGAGATGAGAATGAGATGAGAATGAGATGAGAATGAGATGGGAATGAGATGAGAATGAGATGAGAATGAGATGGGAATGAGATGAGAATGAGATGAGAATGAGATGGGAATGAGATGAGCATGAGATGAGAATGAGATGAGAATGAGATGAGAATGCAAAAAATGAACTTTTAAGTTCATTTTTTGCATGCTCATCTAGATTTATTCCCCGAAAACTTGGGTGATATCAGTGAAGAACATGGTGGGAGATGTTATCAGGACATCGCTACAATGGAAAGAAGATATCAAAGACGATGGGATACTGCGATGATGGGAGATTATATATGGTCTCTTGTCAGAAAAGATGAAAATCTGCACTTTAGAAAATCTCGATCGCCAAAGCACTTCTAAGTTTAAGAAAAACGTTATAAAAGCATTTACATTGTAAAGTTGTATGGTCTATTTTGTTCTAAGTAACATTGTATTTACTAAATACCATTGAATATGTGAAAAAAGTACTGAATGCTGTGTAATTATCTTTACAACATACTGCTGTAGAGAAAGGTTGTGTATGAAACGCGAAAATATTAAATTAAGAAAAAACCCAAAAAACTATCGATGTTATACCATAACGAATGTGATTTTTGAATTCAGTAGCAAAAAATACATATAAAAACATTAAAAATACAAATAAACAAAACCTGTGTTACATTGTGTAATTTATCAATCTATTTATACATGTGACTTTTTCTGCCTACGAAAGACATGTTTTTGATTTATTTATTCCTCTTCGATCAGAAATGATTACGGAACCTCACGCATCTGTCATTGTATGCGGTCCCCTATATGAGACTAGAAAAACACATGTCCGTTCATTGTTCGCCCGTTGTCAAAGGAGTTAAAAACTAAATGACATTTATATTATTTGTTGCTGTGTATCACAGCGAGAATTCTGGACTTCGTTTGGGGACCAAATCGTCAGTGTCAACATTTTTTTTTGTTTCAGTGTTATCCTAATTCATGAGTAAGTAAGGATGAAGGTAATCCGACGTAATGGGAAATGAAAAAAGAAAAACCAAAAAAGATGTTCTTTTTATATACACACACACATCTTCATTCACCACGAATCCAAACCTTCTAACTTACTCATCTCTCACATTCTTGACATAGCCAGCTGGTCAAACATTCCCACTCTTCAAATATTTCACACTTAACCACAACAAAATCTCCCCTCTCCCCCTCACCCATTTCACCCTTTCGACCACTTCTCTCACACTCTTACCCACCCATTCCTCCCACTCTCAAACCACCTCATCTTTTCAAATCTTTTCTAAAACCATGACATTACCCACTCACCAAAACCACAGAGCCTCCTCCCCCTCCTCTTTCCCCACCCTTCCATATCTTCACTCACAGCCATCCACATTATTCCCACTCACCCCACCCCTCCACTTTTTCATTCACCATCCACATTTATTTCATTCAATGCTACTGACTTCACTAAGCCCGGACCTCGATCCTACTGCTCCCAGCAGTGGCTACTACTTCTTCCCATCAACCCATCATGTAAACCCAATATTTTCATGTACTTGCATGACATTTTTCTTAAAATTATCATCCTGAGGAAGTCTTACAAATAAAGACGAAACGTTGATGAATATATAAAAATAACATCCTTTTCCTTTTTTCTTTTTCATTTCCCATATATATATATATATATATATATATATATATATATATATATATATACTTAACCAACATTTCTTCATTGATGCCTGTTTTATTAAACAACAGGGACAATTCCTGTTTGTTTCTTTTTTGATCCATCTTTTCATGTTGACGGACCAGTGATCTAATGTTCTGTTCGAGTGTGAACAGGAACTCCCCAAAACTGCTAACGTTTTCGACTCCCATGAGTATTCATCAGGCACGTGAAGAGTTACGCAAATTAAAATCGGTGAATTTATTAAGAAATTCGATTGAATAAATTTTAGAATACTTCTCCCCCTCATATCGAGCTTGGTTGCTCGAATAAGTAAGGCTTCAATTATGGGGAGGCGCAGGTTGCAATTTGAGATAGACAAAACTGAAACAAACAGGAATTGTCCCTAGTGTTTAATGAAACATTCATCAATGTATATATATATATATATATATATATATATATATATATATATATATATATATATATATATATATATATATATATATGAATTTACATATCTGATGAAAGCGGACCACCGCTTGAAACGCTTTATATAAAATCATAAAATGATAAAATAACAAAATAATAAATAAATGTTGAAAATTTTTTTTTTACAAATGTTGGTAGCCTTACTCGTTTATATATATATATATATATATATATATATATATATATATATATATATATATATATATATATATATATATATTAATACGATAGCGTGTGTGTTTGTGTGCCACGCTTCCGGCAAAAGCTCTGCGCATGCGTGCCGCACCTAGATTTTGAAATATGTTTAAGTTGCCTAATTTTCGAAACATTTTCAAGTATTTCCCTTTGGCGCAACGGGTAGCGACGTAGTATTTTTGATTTCGGCACGACTGGTTTATAGTTTGATCTCAACCAGCTCTAAGATTTTTTTTTCTACATTTCGAGGGGAAGGGGAAGAGAGGTAGAGAGGGGACGACTGGGAAGACACATATTAATACAATAGCGTGTGTGATTTTGTGTGTCATGCTTACATAAAAAGAAACGACCTTCCGAATCTTTGTATGCTACTCATGAATTGGCTTGGCCTTTTGGCTAAGATCAAAGTGTAGTATCTGTTCCGATGGATACTGCACCCCATAGACTGGTATTGTCTTGGCCTTCGGGGCTTGATTTACGCCGGTCTATGGGATTGTCCTGTGCAGTTCTAGGAGGTCCACCCTTCCAGGCTTCGCCTCCCCTCTTTGGGGAGGAGTAAGTTTATTGCTTACTGCCTGAGTCGCCTCTACCGGGGAATGCCGACGGGGCTGCCCAGGCAATTTTTAAAACCCCACTTTCCCGACCTGACCTTGGGTCACATCTTACTTGTGGGAGTAAGATAAAAACTGGCCTTGTGCCTAACTCCTGGAGAGGAGTAAATCAATACTCATGAATTGGCTTGGCCTTTTGGCTAAGATCAAAGTGTAGTATCTGTTCCGATGGATACTGCACTCCATAGACTGGTATTGTCTTGGTCTTCGAGGCTTGATTTACGCCGGTCTATGGGTATGTCCTGTGCAGTTCTAGGAGGTCCACCCTTCCAGGCTTCGCCTCCCCTCTTTGGGGAGGAGTAAGTTTATTGCTTACTGCCTGGGGCGCCCCTACCGGGGAATGCCAACGGGGCTGCCCAGGCAATTTTTAATTGCCAGAGTGCTCACCTTCTTGAGCGCTGGCTTTTCAAACCCTACTTTCCCGACCGACCTTGGGTCACATCTTACTTGTGGGAATAAGATAAAACTGGCCTTGTTCCTAACTCCTGGAGAGGAGTAAATAAATATTCATGAATTGGAGCCAAATTTAATTTAATCGAAAACATTTACAAAGTAAGGTTTAGTCGTCGAAATATTACCTTCACTAGAAATATTGTATATAAAGAAGTTTTGTAAATTGTTTCATGTATTGTTCATTTTTTAAAAATAAATATACAAGTTCAAATCTTATCATATTTTATTCAAACATGTATAGGTTAGGAACAGATAATTAGTATTAAAAACATCATTTCGTGTAATTTACACGGTCCCGCTAGTATAAATGATTATGATAAAAATATTCCTTTATGTAATAACTGGCAAAAATGCAACATATTTCTCTCGTCCCGGTTTTCTCATCCCTCTCCTTACCTCCTCTTTGCTCGCCGTCTAGTACATTCCACATTTTATAGATGACTCGAGTTGGCGTAATGGAAATAACTCCTTGAAAAAAAAAATTAGAGTTACTTCCCTTTAGTTAATACATGAAAATGACTGGAAAACCGACACCCCTGGTGAAATCGGCAACAGTGTAAGGTACAAAGAATGGATATTTAAAAAAAAAAGTTTTTTAGATCTTATACTTAGCTTTTTGGTTTGTATGTTTGAAGTTTTAGATCGACATACGGGGCCTGTCTAAAACGAATCCGACCTTAGGCCAGAAAAAAATATTTCAAACACGTGACGGGGTTGGGACGCTGATCCCCTTCAAAGTAGGCCCCTTTAGCTTGCACACACTTAGCCCACCGATCCATCCACTGTCGGAAACACTTCTTTTGGAATGGTGTTCATCTCCGCCGTTGCGTTAGATTCGGCAGGTATTTGGAGAAGACGCGATGGGTGTAACACAAATTAAGGAGTGGTTCAATTTATTAAAAAATGGCCGCACATCAGCGGAGAGTGACCATCGTTCTGGCAGACCCCCAAGCTGCCCGGAGTGCAGCTGTTGTTGAGAGGGTGCGAAGAAAGAGATAATGCGGAACGCGATGGCGGAGATGAACACTATTCCAAAAGAAGACTTCCAGATATTGGAATGAAGTTTGGTCTGGACAAATGTGTCAAGTGCTTGCTCAGAACTGGGTAGAAGATCCAAACGGAAAACATACAGCTTGATGAAGAGACTGACTTCAAAGACACACAAAAGCAGGAACACGGCTCACGAACAAAAACAAAGTAACTGCCATTAACCAACTTGCCATGCCAGTGATAACATACAGCTTTGCCATTATTGGCTGGCCACAAAAAGAACATTAACAGGCTAGACACTAAAACACGAAAAATGTTGACACTGTACAGAGTACTGTACAGGAATCAATATCTACAGAGGGGCAGGAGGTATAGGTCTCTCAGAGATTGACCATCAATATCTAACCACAATTCTGGCCAATATCTGATGAGCTCCTCAAATCCAAAACCTTATTATCGTATGTCAACATCAAGAAACAAGAGCCAGAAAAACGACCTCCACCACACAACTGGCCAGATATTTTGGACAAGACGTTCTCACAAATGGAACAGAAACACCAAACAAGCCTGCCATGGAAATAGCCCAAAAGAGGCACCAATAATAGAAAACTGGAAGAATGGGTCAACTAAAAACGTGCTAAATATTTTCTGTATGAACTCTCCCAGGAATATAGATATAAGCAAGGCTCTGTAGACTGGCTAAAAAGAGGATCGCTCCACTATAATCAGGAGAGGATGGTAATGGCTGCCCAAGATCAAGACTTGATGACCAATGCTTTTTAGGAGATGAGTGGTCGCAGCAACGACAACAAGTGCAGGGTCTACCACAAAGAAGTGGAGAGTGTGAGCCACCTGACATCCAGTTGTAAAGTTCTGCTAAGGGGGACGGCTATTATACAAAGCGACACCATGGTGTGTGTAAATATCTCCACTGGACCATCTGTAAAAAAATTGAATATCCAGTGTAGCAGCTAGTTCTGGGAACATATACCAAACATAACCTGCCATAGTGATATGAGACAAGATGGAAAAAGTAGCAACCCTAGTTGAAGTCAGTGCCCCTTATGATGCTGACTTAAACAGGGCTGAGAGAGAAAAGATAAGTAAATACTTATGTGCGACATGAAAAGAAACTGGAACCCGAGGAAGATCTCACTCATTCCAGTAGTAATAGGAGCAACCGGACTCGTGAAAATCGTTTTCAAAAAAACACCTGGCGAATATACCCGGTGAACCAAGTGCAAGAGAGATACTACAAACAATTGCACGGTTAGAATCCTAAAAAGATCTCTCGGTTAGAGTCTTTTGAAATAGCGGGTCAATGTCTGGCATCTGGTAGGATGCCCCATCCCCAGCAAAAACAAAAAGATAATAAAATTAAAAAAGGAGAGAAGTTTGAATTACCTACTAGACACTCTCCTTAGCAATAAAAAAAAAGATAAGAAAAAAAAAATTGTATAATAGATGACATACGTCATATAATTACTGGTAATCAAGCGATAGTTGAAAATTAAAAATTAAAAACTCTCTTTACGAAAAGTTCCAAAGATCAGAAAACCTAAATACGTGAAGGGAATAAGAGAAGCACTTTCATTATGTCATTAAGCATAAAGCTTCAACATATAAAATTAATAAATGTTTATTGAGAGAAAAAAAAATTCTAACGTAATTTTTGGCTTGAAAAAAAAACAAAAAATCCTATATTTTTTAAGGGTGCACTTTCCATTTATACAAAAACACGTGCCGACGTTATCTCGCACACAAAGACATTTTAAACCTTATCTGCGATACTACCACCACGCTGAGGATTAAAAAAAAGAAAGAAAAGGAAAAAAGGATAAAAAGATATTAATTTTTGATAAGGGTACTATTACGTACCGAAAGTCTCAAAACCTTAAAATAAATAAATGTTTATTGTAAAAAAAGTTCGAACGTTGTTTTTGGCTTAAAAATAATCCTACATTCATATACTACAATGTTAAGTGTAAACTTTTAATATATCTATATATCTATATATATATATATATATATATATGTGTCTGTCTTCTTTGGTTTGAAGAGGTTGACTCTCTGTGAAGAGTACAACGGAAACATGTATGCACATATGTAACCAATAATGTTTGTATAAATAAAAAAATTATACTTAAGAACAGCTCTACTTGTTATTGAGCACTTTTTATAAACACTGGAGTTTCAACGGATTTACATCTACAGAAACTAATACAATACATGTACTATATATATATATATATATATATATATATATATATATACAGGGTGGGCAAAAATAAGGGTCCTATTTTTAAAAATTCATAACTTTTTTTTTAGAATAAGTAAAGGCCCCTTCCGAAGCAAGCATGAGCCGTATTAGCCCTAAGGAACGTACCCTCATTTAGAAAACATTATTTTTGCTTAAAAAACTCAAAACAGTGTAAAAAACAATACTTTAGTTTTTGTAAGTTTTAAGAAGTGTTTTTCGGCTAAAATTTGTTTTGTTTATTTCAAAAAATCTCGGAAGGGTCAGTCTACACACACATAAAGTTTGGTGAGTTTAACTTTTATTTTGTGAAAGTTATTCAAATTCAAGTTATTCAAATTTAAAGATAGGACCCTTATTTTGGCCCACCCTGTATATATATATATATATATATATATATATATATATATATATATATATATTCGAAGAATCGAAAACGTTCGTGAAATCTGTAAAACCTATGGAACATTTATTACTTTTTTTGATTTTAATACAAAAAAAAAACATCAGAAAAATTGAAAAATTGTAAAAAGTATAATTAAACAGACGAATTCTGTTATTTTTGACAATGTTTGCATTGCGTTCGTCGAACACTCTCGACTAGTCTTCTATCTGTGCCCGCTTCTAGGTACATATAGTGGATATGGCGACTGCTTGCAGAATCTTGTCTGACTCTGTGAACCAGGTTCGCGCCTCCCGACCGTCTGAAATTGTTACTTTCCTGCACCGATGAGAGCAATAAGCTTGAAACGCTAGCGTCTGTAGGTATAAATAATTTAATATTTTATATATATATATATATATATATATATATATATATATATACATACCTGTTATAGGTGAGTTACTGAACCCTAAATAAGTGCAGGAAATGAAATCACCAAATAATTCCAAGTAATTACACAATGGTTACAATTGCGCGCGAAAATAGTGATTGCACGAATATTTGGAAAGCGTTTAATGTTTGGAGAGAAAGTTCCATTAGGAGTTCCTCGAATTATGGGAAGTTTCACCAATGTTTCGTATGTATATAATTGTGTTTTAATTTCGGTTTGCTTAGTTCGTTGCAACCATCTTCGGGTTGAACCCTTTGCGATGAACCTTTTGGCAGTTTATGATATTATTTCCCACGTGGAAATGTGCACTTCTTTTTATGCTGCTAATGAGAGGCAATTTCATTGGAACAAACTTAGAGAACATACACATTTTTAGACGACTATTCTTCTTTCTTTCCTTTTTTTCTTCTTCTTTTCTTCTTTCATTCTTCTTCTTCTTCTTCTTCTTCTTCTTCTTCTTCTTCTTCTTCTTCTTCTTCTTCTTCTTCTTCTTCTTCTTCTTCTTCTTTCTATTTCGGGGACCTATGTTTTGAGGCATTTCCGTCCGTCCGTCCGTCCGTCCGGATTTTTCTCCGCAACCATCCATTAAATTTCTCTGAAATTTTGCATGAAGTTGTAACTTTTGTCAGGTTAGAAAGTGACATTCTCCGATTTTTGAAAAAAAAATCTGGTTAGCCCCCAAGGGGGTCAAAAGGCCCCGAAATTGCAAAAAATGAAATTTTTTGCCCCATAACTTTTCATCCATCCATTCAATTTCTCTGAAACTTGGCCAAAATATGGAGGCAATTTCCTAATAGAAAATAAGTATTGCTGACCTTGGAAAAAATCTGATTCGCGCCCCCAGGGGGTCAAAAGCCCCCAAAATGGAAAAAAATGACCCTTTTCTCCCATAACGTTTGATCTATCCATTCAATTTTTCTGAAACTTGGCCAAAATGTAGAGGCAATTGTTCTCGATATAAAATGAGCATCCTTGACTTCAGAAAACTTCTGGTTCGCGCCCCCAAGGGGTACAAAGGGGGTCAAAAATGCCCCAAATTGCCCAAATTTATTGCATTTCACTCTCGCCACATCGAGTCACATAGAGAGGGGGGCCACGCATGCGCGGCTCGTTCTTGTTCTTCTTCGTCTATAATCTCAGTTTACGAAAATGATCCCCCTCCTAAAATCTAAATGTGGAAAGAATTTTCAAAAAAACACGTAATTGTCTAGCGACCTGATAGGTAATTGTACACCGAAAAAAAAAAATATGGTCAATAAGTTGGGAAAAACGGGTTGTGGACAATTACGAAGTAACTTCGTTGGTTTTCTTCTTTCCCATTTTTTGTTTATGTCATTTTTCTCAATCAACGCAAGAAAAAATATAAGTGTCACTTTTTGTTTCCTTATGAAGAGACAAACTAATTATGAAAGTTGTTATTGAGAAAAAGAGGAAGAAGATGAAGAGGAAGAGGAAGAAGAAGAGAAAGAAGAAGAAGAAGAAGAGAAACAAGAAGAAGAGGAAGAAGAAGAAGAGGAAGAAGAAGTAGAAGAGGAAGAAAAAGAGAAACAAGAAGAAGAGGAAGAAGAAGTAGAAGAGGAAGAAGAAGAGAAACAAGAAGAAGAAGAGGAAGAAGAAAACGAAAAAGTAGACGAAAACGAAGAAGACGAAGAAAAAGAAGAAACAGAAGAAAAAGAGGAAGAAGAAGAAGAAGAAAAAGAAAAAGAAGAAGAAGAAGAAGAAGAAAAAGAAGAAGAAGAAGAAGAAGATGAAGAAGAAAAAGAAGAAGAAGAAGGGATAAGCAAAGGAAGCAAAGACGAAGAAAAAGAAGAAAAATAATA